>JAPPVO010000016.1:9334353-9834648 GCA_030407325.1 Camellia japonica
TCGTACGGGACATCCGTTGCTGATATAAGCAATGCATTGTTTGTGTGGGTAAGTTGGGTTTTGAAACACAGTTTCTGGTTTATGGCAATGCGTAGGTCCGATTTGTATTGAAATGCAGTGACGTAAATGTGGTTTCTCAGAATGTATTGCGTGGGTGGTTTGTGCTGTTTGTTTGTTACGTGCAATGTAATTTTGATTTTTTGCTGAGATCCTTGTCAATGTAAAGTTGAATGAATGAATGGCAGTAACATGAAAGAATTCATGGCAGCGTCACATGCTACATTTAATGGCAGCGTTTTTCCCTGGATGTGTCGATACCTAATACGGATGTTGAATGTGTGACAGTCAATATGACTTAACTGTTTCTCTTTATGCCGTATTGGTACCGACAATGAAGATGAACATCTTGGTTCATACAACGAAATCTGCTGTGGTTAAAACATGTATGCAAATAACTGAATGGTAGCTGTAATTACTAACTGAGTGTGCCAATGTTAGTAAATTGGCTATGACATAGTTGTGTGGCGTCGCACACGATTATTGTAAACGAAACATTTGGAAAAGAAAATATAGTGCATCACGGAAACAACTTTAAAAGAAATAAGAAAGTAGTTTATCCCGTAGGGGGAGCAACAAAAGTAGATAATAATTTTGAGCTGATATGGGTGGGTAGAAGGTTCTGGTTAAATGGGTTCGTTGCATGTCTTCCTGTTATGATTTCCCATGCGCCCACATCTGCTGCATCTGATTTGCTGCACATGTTCCCCTTTCGACGGTATTCTCTTCTTCTTTGGTCGACCAGGTGGTCGTTTCACGGCAGGGGGCTTGATGACGAAATCATTCGGGTTGAAAGGGGGTTGCTCGACAGTGGGAATTGGGGAAATGCTTGCTGCATATGTTGCACGATATTCGGATACGTGGAAGAATGGTTCCACCAATGTGTTCAAATCTCGACCACTTTTACGGACTGCAACCATTGCGTGTGAGCAAGGGAAGCCGTTAAGTTGCCACTTGAAACATGAGCAAGTGCGTTGTCCAATGTCAACGGTGACCGAAGGGAAAGAGTGCACTTCGTAAACATCAGCGTTTGATTGGCTCACTTTCCATGATCTGCCTTCGTTAAATGCTTTTTCTAGCCGGGACTCCATTTTGGGGCATATGGTGCCGGTCCATGTTTGGGAAGCGTCTCTACGTTTTGCCATTTGACGCATCAATTTGGTGCGGATGCTGTCAACCATTCTTGTGATTGGGAGGTTTCGCGCTTCCCGGACCCATGAATTGAACGATTCTGCAGCATTTGAGCACATTTCACCGTAACGCCGCCCCCTGGAAAAATGAATACAACATGTAGGACAACAAAATATGCACGTTGCGTCAAAATGTTTTCTGAATGTTTTGGAAGAGCTTGTGGGACAGACCTGAAAAATGCATTTGCCCAATGTTGTGGATGTGCATTTGCTAGGAATTCGGATGCAACAGCTCGCCCCGATTTGTGGAATTGTTCAACTTTGTGGTTAAAAGCGGTAACAGTTGGTGCGTATGCACAATGTCGTAATTTGCTAACCAAACCGGCCCGGTGCATACTGTTTGTGTAACGCAGCCTGTCCCTCAAGTTCCTCTGCAAATGTTGTAGACAGAATGCATGTTCTGCATCCGGGAATACGGTTGGCATTGCTTCTAGCAAGCCGAGGTTCCGATCGGAAACAAAGGTTAGAGGTCTGTCCTCCTGCACCACATGCGCGAGATGCTGAAGAAACCAAGACCAGTTTGCGGTGTTTTCGGAGTCCACCACCGCATACGACAAAGGGAACAAACCTGCGGAATTGGGAAATGTTGTCTACGTAATTATGTGTTGTGTTAAATCTGTGTGGCATAAATATGGGACGAGTGGGTATTTGGCGTAAATCAAATTTATGAATCTGGTATGGGTGGTTTTCATTGAAATCGTGTAGTGCATCAAGTAAAAATTGAAAGAACTGACCTTGATTTCCGTCTTTGGCAGTGGCGGCAAGTAGAAAACCTTTGAAGCGCCCTTTGAGGAACGTGGCGTCTAAGAAAAGTAGGGGCGGCAATGTTTGAACCCGTCGATACATGCTTTAAATGAAATGAAGAAGCGTGTGAACTGTTGGGTGTGTTCATCGTATTCGATGTTGACGTAGGTACCGGGGTTGTGTTCCATTACTACGTTACTATACCAACGTAACTGGTCGAACGAAATTGAATGTGCCCCGAATAGTTCTCCCCTCGCTTTTTCGACACCAAGCCACGCCACGCGGTAAGAGATATTGAGCCCGTAATCTTGTTTTAAGTCCAATATCACTTCGGTAGGACGGGTTAGGGGCCTATCCCGCACACGTTCGGACACAATGTCGGCCACAAGATCAGATCCAACAAGTGGGTGTGTGGATGTCCGCACAGCCACGCCACATATGTGCTCACTGTTCCACTTACGTAGGTAGAAAAAACCATTAGCCTCTAATTTACGTCCGTGCACAGCCCAGGTGCAAGACTTTGATTCATGCATAGCACAGATAGCCGTTACCCGAACGGAGTCGTTCTTAACAAATTTGATCTGGAACCCACATTCGACGACGTATTTTCGTAACACAGTTCGAAATTCAGAAGCCCCCCCTTCGAAATGCTGGCCGATGTGGGTAAAACCAGTTGCCCATGGAGCAGAAAGAAAGACTTTCTCCTTGTGTGGACAAAATGATTGCAACATGTCGACCTCGTCGTGCATCCCCAAATCGTTTAATGCCGTAACCACCGTAGTGCCATTGGCGTGGATTGTTGAAGAATCAATGAGAGGAGTGTGGTTATCCAGCCGGGGATGGTCCTCAACGACCACGTCAATTAACTGCAAGTGGAACGAACGTGCAAGACAAATCATATTCCGCATGTCGACATCATTCTGCAAGGAGAAGTTGTTTTATCCGGGTATCTTATAGAACAGCAGAATGTTTCCCGGCAGTAGTTCGGCAAACTTCGAGCAAACATAATTGACCAACTCTGCAAAAGTGTTCGATAGTTGCAGACTATATGCGATGTTCGTAGACCGGTAACAACAAAGAAGCATCATGAAGGTGTCCATCTACAAATAAAAAAAACAAAGTACCCCGTCAAACCAGAAATACATAAAATACGATAGACGTAGAAGTATAATGGGAAGTGTTCGTCGGTGCGAATGTGTCACAATGAATGCGTAACAGTTGGTAAACTTGGGATTGTTCGTTGTGTTTGTCGCAACGAATCAAGTAAAAATTGATGGGGTGAGGGACGAAACGATCAAGTCTGGGCATGGTGAGGGGGGATTCTTAATAAAAAATGCAAATAGTTCCTGTGTACAACGATGGTGTAAACGCAGATTTCAATGTGTTGGTTGTTCATATGTGTGACAGACGGTGTAGCAGACAGGGAGTCATGTAATTGGGTGTTGTATTTGTGAAAACGAATCAATAAAACTGTGCAGAAGTGAGGGAGAATGCATAGAGCACCTGTTGAGGAAGACGGTGTGAATGTATGCCGAGAAGATACAACGCCGCACAGACCAGCTTGAATACGTAATGTAAACCCTAAATATAATGCTGCGTCAATTAATTATCACCCATGTCTCGCCCATGATTGTTGGGATTGCACAAACGAAAAAGGAAAAATATAACATCCCATACAAATAGCGAGGGTATATGCGTCCAACCCACACCAAGAAGATTCAAAAAAGGACTTCTGGGTAAGGCATCCCACCTAATATGGACTTGGCAAACAAACAAAAAATCAGTAGGACCAAATGGAGTATCTTTCCTCCAAAAAGGACTTTCTAATAAATTTTCCTAAAATGAATGTCAAATCATCATGTTCGTTTATAAATAATCATAAATGATAAACAATCATTATTTGAAAAACAATTCCGATTATTAAAAATTTAATGAGACTTGAAGGTCCAAAAAATTTTAGTTAGAACTTAATGAAGTAGAAATTCGTAAATTAGGACTTGTATGTAAATGCCCCTAATTTTTGTTTATATAATATATAGAAATAATTTGTACCAAGCACAGAAATAAACCTGTATTATACACACAGAAGACTTATATTGCCATGAAAATGAAATTATTTTTCCATTGCACCACTCAAATGTAATTTTTCAAATATTAAATGAATGAAACACGGACAGGGCACGGAGTTTCTAACCTCAACTACAATATCCACAACTCCCATTGGATTTCTTTTCTACTACTCTCCAATTGTATGGATGTTACTTGCTCCGAACTTCATTTGTTTCTTCACAAGCAAGAGAGAGAGAGAGAGAGAGAGAGAGAGAGTAGAGCAGACTTAAGTACTTTGTCTCATAAGGAGTTGGTTGATGTTGATATCTACCTGTTTGAAACTTCGTTAGAGAACCACTACTTCCCCTAAAGTTATTTTTACACATCTTAAAATAAACACTTCTATCTACGCACAAACAAATTATATAATCAGATATGATCGATTTGTCTTTTTTTTTTGTCCGATTATATTGATTCATAGTGGAGTCTACAAACCTCATAAATAGTGTATTAAACTGTTCAGTGTTTTAAAGAGAAGCTCATCACGATTTCCTCAACTCTCCAATCCAACACGCCATCATTGCTTGAAAACTTGCAACACGATTCTCTTAGGTTGCGTTTAGTAGTGTTTTGTAAATATGATTTGAAAGTATGAGTTGTATTTTGAGTTTGTGAATTGTGGAATTATGATTTAAGTGTAGAAAATTTATTTGGTTATGGTTTTTGAATAGAGTGTTGAATTGAGTTTTGAAAGTTTGATTTGACATGTAAAGTAAGAAAATTTGTTTGGTTATGAGTTTTGGAAAGAATTTTCAAAACTTAATTTAAATTGTTATAACTCATAACAAAACACACTACTTTAACACTATTGAAAATTCTGATCAACACTCATAATCAAACTCTTTTTAAAATTCAATTAAAAAAATTTATTATTAATAGAAAATAACATTAATCAATTTTTTAATTGAAAATACTACAAAGGAAATAATTTTTTTCAAAATAAATATTCAAAAAATTAAATCATAAAAATTTAAATAATTTAAATAATCTAAAAAATTTAATAAGTAAAAAATTAAAATAAATATTCAAAAAACTTAAATCGTAAAAATTTTAATAATTTAAATATTCAAAAAATTTTAATAATTTAAAATGTTAATACTTTAAATTTAAAAACAACTCTATACTTAAATCGTAACCAAACACATAAAACAAAATTCAATTAAGAAATTATTTTTAATACTCATAACCAAACACATAACTCGAAACTTCATACTATTTTCACAACTCTACACTCAAATGTAACCAAATACATAACAACAAAATTAAAATATTTAAAAATATTTTTATAAAATAGAGTTTGAATTTATTTTTATAAAATATTTTAAATTTTCAAAAATTAAAATCGTAATATTTTGAAATTAAAATATTTAAAAATATTCAAAAAATTAAAAAAATCGTAACATATTTAAATATTAAAATATTTAAAATCTTAACAAAATTAAAATATTGATTTGAATTGAGTTTTGAAAAGAGTTTTGAATTACGTGTTTGGTTATGAGTTTTAAAAAGTAATGATTATGTTTTGAATTGAATTTTAAGAAATGAGTGTAAAATTATGATTTGAAAGCTCAAAACAAACAATACACTCAAATCAATTGATGAAACTATGATTTGAAACTCTTATCAAACGGAGCCTTAATTTTTCATGTCTCCTGTTCCAAATCCTCCACGCCATTAGTATTAGTATCTTGTAGTAAAATAAAATAAAAAATAAAAAAATTTGGAGGCCAATGGACAAATGAAATAAAGGAGAAGAGATCTCGTAATACCATGCACTCTCATAAAGTGTTTCAAAAATTAAAAAGTATTATTCAATTAAAAATATGTTGACAAAAAATTCTTTTGAATATGATTCACACAACATTAATTCATCAATTTTAAATTGAGCTGGGTTTCTTTTAAGTTTGAATCTGAACTTAACTGTTATGTTCGGGCTCATATGGCCTATTAAAAATTTTGTTTCAATAATCTAAACTGTTCATTTTTAGAGCCATTCATCTATATTATTCATGAAAAAAAATTAACTCGATTTAACAATCGTAATGTTTTTATTTTGTCATGTTTGTCTCTAAAAAAAATGAAGGGATTTTTTTTTTTTATAAAAATGCACTTATCTCTTTTTTCAAAAACAAATGCAATAAAATAAAAACAACTCATAATTATCAAATCGATCTTTTTTTTTTTTTTTATGGATAATAACAGTTCAAATTATTAAAATATGATTGGACCTCACAAGTCTAAATATGACAATCAAATTTAGATATAAATTCCGAATAATCCTCACTTTTGTTTTTTAAATTTATGCCACAGATTTCATTTTCAAAATATTGGTTAGGTTAGGGCACCATTTTTTTGGCTAGAAATAAAGCACCTGTTAATTAGTTGGCTTGCATTGATTAATTCGGCAACAACATTGGCTCGGCTCCGAGCTCTCATATTTATGCTCAAGCCGTGTGGCTTGCTAACCGTTTGATTTTGTTTTGGGGCTAACTGTTTGATTTAAATACAATTAACTAACCTATTATAGTGTGGTGTGCTTCACCTATTTTTCTTCTTCTTGGTCATCCATCCAAACCAATTAAGATGGTCCATTTTAGGTGATCTTTAGTGGTTATTAAGTCATAAGTTTCATTTCATTTTGTTGTTTTATGAGTTGATCATATGAGCCAAAAAAAAATTAGGTAATTTCTTTAAATATGGATTGTGTTTCGAAAATTTCAAGTATTCCTTGTAAAGATTTTTTATTTAATATAGAAAAAAATAAATTTCTAACTATTCTCCTTTGTAATAATAAAATTATCAAAATTGTTAATTGAAATATATTTCTGATATCATTAAAAATTATTAATTGACTTAATAATTTATTGATAACATCAGTCATTTGTTATACAACTAAAATTTTGAAAGGGCAGGATATAATTTTCAGAATTATAAGGAGCAATTCATGTTTTAAACAAAACTCAGGAAGTGTTTTGTAATTTATCAAAAAAATTAATAATAATCTAACTTGTGAGTCGGAGAATTGGAGTCCCATTTATGTTGTGTTTGAATCTTGAATTTGAGTAAAAAATTATAAAAATATAAAAAATATTTACATTTGTGATCCAAACATAATCTAAAGATCATAATATCAAGAAATTTGTCATAATCATTTCAAGAATGTTGTGGAAACTTTCTAGAAAAGCATTTTCATAATTTCTGTTATTTTTATGCTCTTAAATTTTTGTTTTTGATAATAAAGTGTAATAATTTTAAAAAGTTTATGTAGATTTGGTACGACATTAGTGTTTTAATTGATCGTTCTTATAATAACTCTATTCAATAATGTATTACCTAGTGTATTAGCATGAAATAATCTATCTTGTATAATTCTGTTGATTAAGTTTGCACTCCTTCAAACGTCGTCGTCTTATTACCTGAAAATACAAATATAAACTAGCCGGCGGGTCTATGCCGAAAACCCCTCCGATGCCTAAGTCAACAAATAGACAATAGATACAAAAACTCTGTAAATTCAGGAGTATGAATTGCCATACTGGGAAATAAGTGAAGTCATGAACTTTTATTGATTTCACGTGACACAATCCTAGTAGGACTTTATCTCTCCTTAACAGAGTCTTTCTAGGAGTCTCATTCCTAAATGATAATGTTTATTCTTAGACCACTCTTATTACTGTAAGCCAAGTGAGATGACAAACACTCCGCTCAGCTAGCTATGCTCAGCCAAGCTATCATGCTTCGATTTATTACTGATCGCACCGCATGTGAGTCCTACACACGAGCTATACCGAGCTACTGGTTGCTTGGCCCACTTCACTTGTCCGGTAGTTTGTTAGCTAGGTTTAATCCTCTGGTTGGCCTGTCATCCATTCTGCTCAAGATCGAGCTGCCCTTCTCGGCCCACTGCGCGGCCTAACCACCACCAAGGGTGTAATTCATCTCAGCCTAATTTGATAGGAGTCAAATTATCCTCTCACCTAGCATTTCATGTTTTCCATAATATTTATTACTATGTCACTTTTCAAGTTTTCATTTTCATATCATTTCTCATTTTATTACACATATATTAGCCCTGTTTGGTGCAGCTTAAAAGCTGCTTATTTCAGCTTTCAGCTTAATTTAAGCTATTTTGATGTGTTTGATTTAGCTTATAGCTTTTTGGAAGTCAGAAATCAGCTTATTCTTTGAGTGGGACAGAGGATGCTTAATTTATAAGTCAGAAATCAGCTTATGTTCATAGTTATAAGCTATAAGCTGTTTAGGCATAAGGTATAAGCACTTTCCTACAGCTCTACCAAATAGGGTCATTGATAGGTATGTTCGAAGATAAGAAAAAAATTATATCAAATACAATATTTCGTACGCAAGGCCATCAAGCCTATTTATATTATAAAATTTCTCTAGGTATTTTTCTTTTGGGAGAATTGTATTTAGTGATTGTTGTAAAGTTGTGTTTGTATTTTTTTACTATTATTTTATTTTTTTCTTTGTCTCTACAAAATTTTATTCAAAAACAAAATTCAAACACAACTTTTAGAAGGCTAGCTATTTATTTTTCTTGCTATAGGTCTTTATTCACATTTAAAACTTTAGTCAGATGAAAGGACATTATTTTTGGGTACTTACATGTAGGTCCTAATAAGTAAATTTATTATTTAATAGGTTTTATAGAAAAAATTTGTTATAAAAGAAAGTCACTAATTGTAAGTTCTAACGATAATTTATAAAAATCTTGACAAAAAAGAATCACTAATTGTCAATTTTTAACGATATATATAAAAAATAGTCATAAAAATTATTTTTAGTGACAAATTTTACCAAGACTTATTTTCAATAGGACTTGATGGGAATTAAGTCTAACTATTAAGACTTATTGGTAGTTTACCCTTATTTTTGTTGGTTTCCCCACTTTGCTTGGTTGGAATTTTCTAAAAACACTTTTCAGAAAATTCTACTTTTTATTTTTCGTGTTTTTTTTTTTTACTAATTTTTTTAATATTTTAACCAATTTTTTTAATTTTTAGACATACCTAACATAAATATACCTAAAAAGTAAAAAATTTGTAAAAAAAATCTTTTAAAAATTCACTAAATACCAAAAATATAAAAAAAGGTATGCGAGAATTCAGTACATTTTTTGTATTTTTAAGTATTTATTAATTTTTTCAAATT
This sequence comes from Camellia japonica, assembly GCA_030407325.1. Classification (NCBI taxonomy): domain Eukaryota; kingdom Viridiplantae; phylum Streptophyta; class Magnoliopsida; order Ericales; family Theaceae; genus Camellia; species Camellia japonica. The sequence continues at coordinate 9,343,626 of JAPPVO010000016.1, forward strand.
TTTTTTCAATTTTTTTTTTACTTTTTAGATACATCTAAGTAAGGTACATCTAAAAAAGTTAAAAAAATGTTTAAAATTTTAAAAATATTTACTAAAAACAAAAAAACACGAAAACTAAAAAATTTAATTTTCACAAAACTTAATTCAAAAAACTCAAACCAAACAATTTGTGGTTTTGTAACTAAACAATCTTGTTAAACAGAGGAGGTTCACCCACTAATTGGTGCAAATTCAAACAAATATTTATTTTTTTATTTTTATTTTTTTGGGGGCAAGTGCAATATCTTCTCCTCTTTTTGTAATTTCCTTTTTATTTGTTAATATCCTCTTCTTTTTTTTTTTTGGGTAAACTGGATGTTAATGTCCATTAATGATTAGAGAAAGGCACCAACAATGGTTTCCAAATACATCAACCACTTAGATTCATATCTTGTCCTTCCTCACCATGTGCAAAACAACACTATGAGGCTATTTGGTGCAATTTATCTGGACTATTTATAACTTTTTTATTCTGAAAATTTATGTCAAATTAGTTAATGTAATTTTTATTTATAACCTATTAGATAGAAATAATTTTAATAAATTGAAAAAAACTGAGTTCCAAAAGCTAGGTGAGAGTGAGGGGTATTTTTGACTTTTAAATTATTAATTTTTAATTTAAAATAAACTGTACCAAACAACACATATATCTCAGTAACACCCAAAATTGAAACTTTTTTTTTTTTTTTCTCTTCATTTAGTGAAATCATTCTCTGTAAAATAACTACAACCCTAAGCCAACAGATGTGTTGAATTAGTGATGTTTATTAGAAGATCCTTTCATTGTATTTTTTTGAAGCTAATATTTCAAAACATGTGGAGACTTTGGTATTGATAGATTTTGTGGTACAATACTTCATGAAAAAAAAAGAAGTTATATTAATAAAATGGGAACTAAATTACCAAAAACTCAGGTTCGAATTCCATCAAGTATATTCATATTCTGAAAAAATTGGTGATTAGATTACTTTTAATTCCAATATTTTTTTTTTCAGTTACCCAATTTTAATTCCTTCTCCCTTTTTGTTTTCAATTTCTTCTTTTCTATAAAATGTTTAGTGCAACTTATGGATTAGCATTTTTTCTTTAAAAAATTTGTACCAGTGAATGTGCAGCACTTATAGTTTATGAATCACAACTAGTTAATTAAGGTGGAAGTAAAATTTGTACCACCATTTTACAATTAAAATTATTTGAAGTTAAAAAAGATGTATATTTAACTTCTCTTTTCTAATTATTATCTTTTAACATGCTAGAAGTTCCAGCAAAAACAAACCATGCGTCTTCTTTGCAATCAATCAGAAAAATAACCCCTTTCTTCTTTTTTTAATAAAAGAGGAATTTTCATTGAAGAGGTGAAGTTATTTTGGTGGTTTTGTAATACTCTATGCCATTCAATATGTAATATGTATATTTCTCTCTCTTAAAAACTAACATAAAAATGATAAATTTCACTAATTTAGAGTACCAAGAAGAGAAGTAACTATTTTCATGCATTTAGAATGTACTCATGATAGCCATATGCAACTAACAATATACTATTGTAAACAACCATTTTGTGACTGAACATTATCATGCACTAGTCATGGAAACATTGGAACAGAGGATGTAAAGGAAAATATTTCATTCTCAATTTTACTCTGATATTGACAAGGTCTGAAAATTTTACATTTTATTAATGTTGTGTTTGGTTGAGGGATTTGAGGAAGGATTTGGAAAGGGAAATGAAAAATGTAGGTGAAATGTGAAAAAAAATATACCTACATTTCACATAGTTTCACACACCTTTTCCCTTTCCCTTTTTCTTTCCAAATCCCTCCACAAATCTCCCAACCAAACACAGTATAAGAGTTACTCTTAACCACTTGATATAACTATTACATAGTGAATCTCACGTAATTACTATTAATATCTGACAATTATGAACATACCACATTTGATATTTCAACTTACATACAAATGAAAGTAAAAATTTCCCTTTTACTGATAAACTCTAGTGGGACAGAATTCTTTTCCTAAGTTTCCAGAGTCTAGAAATAGAAAACTTTCTAAAACATATGTATATATTTTTTTCTAAATATAAAAATATATGTTTTTTTAAACACTTTTATCAATTATCTCAACTGTCCCTCTTAAACTTTTACACTTTTTTCCCCATCAAAAAGGTAGTGTCAACTTTTGGGCAAAACTTGCACAATAGAACAAAATGTGGAGTGGTTGTGATGAAATGAGGAGGTTTAATAGCAACACCCTTGTATTTATTTATTATTTTTTGAAGGAAATTACACATCAATGTGTTTTCAAAAAAATATTTAGCCAATTATAAAAAGAATTATAATTTAATAGTTTAATACTTACAATATCCGTATGTAATTATTTTTTCAAATTTGGACTGAATTGATATTTCCTTCTTTTTTTTTTAAACTAGTTTATACCTTAAGCTCTGGTTTGGCATAAGCTAAATGGGTTTTTTTTTTTCTTAAAATAACCACAAAAAGATAAATTAAACTTTTTAGTCCAATAAGATAAAATGTCACATCTAAACCATAATCATTTCATTTTTTCTCTCACAAAAATTAAAAAATCTATCTCAAATGAAATTTTTTAGCCCTAGGTTAAAAGTCAAAAAATAAAAAATCCAACCCACATTCCAAACGAATCCTTAATGACAAGTATAAGCTTAGCCAATTGAAAGGAGCTGAGCTGATGAGCCAAGCCAAGGCTATAAAGGCTTGGCTTGGCGGACGCCTAGAAGCTAAAAAGTAGGCTAATTGAATGAATGTATTTGTTGTAGGTGTTGGTTTGGACTGTCAACCACTTATGACCCCTCTTCACAACTGCCCTAATTTAAACCTCCAAAAAAATTAAATATTAAAAAATAAACCATCCTGTTTTAGTTAACTCTCTCTCCTTATCCCCACAAGTTATGTGGTGTTTTCGAAACAAATACATCAGGCCTCGTTTGACATAGGTGTTTTTAGTGATTTTTAGTTAATATATGAATTGGTAAAAATTAATATATTTAGAATAATTTTTTAAATTTAATAAAAAGATATACAAAAGTAGAGTAGATGGAAAATAATTTTCGATTTTTTAGTATTTATTAATTTTTTGATTTTTTTAATAATTTTTTGACTTCCTAATTAAAATATCAAAATTGCCAAACGAGGTCTTCATATATGAAGAAATTATTTAGTAAATCCCACACACCACATCATCATGCTACATTGATTTAAAGAAAGTGATAGTTATTGACAAAATTTCTAAAATTTCACCATGTATTGTTATTTTTTTACACTATATATTGTTTTCATTTTATCAGACATATTGTTAAACAGACAAAATAAACTAATAATACATAGCTAATAATAAAATTTAATAAATAAATAAGCAAAATTTATACTAAAATTTATTGGACGGTTGCACGATCATGCTAATATATTGGACCACTTGGTAATTTTTCTCCCTTTCCCTCTCTATCAGCCATAATATTTGTTTTTTTCATGCTAACAACACAAACAATCTTTCTCCCAATCCTTTTTAAACCCCTCTCATGCCATTGCTAGCTCATACACAACAACACAAAACACCTCTCTCTCTCTCTCTCTCTCTCTCATGGGTGCTCATCGGCAATTCGAACCGGTCTCCAAATGTAGTACCGAGGGAAGAACGCATCATACGGTGGCAGCAGACTTAGATGGCACGCTCCTTGTGTCGACAAGCGCTTTTCCCTACTTCCTCCTCGTTGCCCTCGAAGCCGGTAGCCTCATAAGGGCACTAGTCCTTTTAGTATCAGTCCCATTTCTATACTTAGCATACTTGTTCATATCCGAATCCATCGCTATCCAATGTTTCATCTTCATTGCCTTTGCTGGACTCAAAATTAGAGACATTGAGCTTGTTTCAAGGTCTGTCCTGCCCAAATTCTATGCCGAGGATGTCCACCCGGAGACTTGGAGAGTGTTCAATTCCTTCGGCAAGCGATACATAATCACCGCTAGTCCCAGGATTATGGTTGAACACTTCGCCAAGAATTTTTTAGGGGTTGATAAGGTTATTGGGACCGAATTGGAAGTGTCCAAATCTGGAAGAGCGACCGGGTTTGCTAAAAAACCCGGTGTTCTGGTAGGAGAGCACAAGAAATCGGCTCTCCTCAAAGAATTCGGCAAGAATTTACCGGATTTGGGATTGGGAGACAGAGAGACTGACCATGACTTCATGTCCATATGCAAGGTTCAGTCTTTAAACTTTTTTTTTTAAGTTTCCTAATTTTATCTTTTATTTCATTTTGATTAGTTCAATATTATTAGTAGGCAAATAAATCTATTAATTATCTTCTTTTTTTATCAGAATCTATTAATTATCTTGAATTTCTTTTTTTATGGGCCTTGTGTTGAAATTTTTTTATAAACAACATAGCTAGTGTGTTTTTTATCATCTTTAAATTTTGAACATTTATGAGCTGTTTGTTAGTTAAAGAATAAATTACTATCATTTTTGTATTTTTGTGAGGTTGGTGAGAGCTTTTATGGCATAATGCTTTGTTCGTGAATCTCTCTGCCTTCGCCTCTAAATGACAACTATTTCGATTTTCAAATAATTTCAAATTCTATTGGTCCACGTGGAAATTAAATATATTTTGAAATTATATTAATCTATTTTTGCAAAGATAAAGAAATCATGTAATTATGAATATCAAATTAATTTAATTTTTTTTAATGATTTATACATAAAACTTTACAAAATAAACGATTCTGATTATCAGAATGGGACTCGGGTGACTTTGAAAAGAAATAGTGCACTAGTAGTACACATAACAACATCTAATTATTTTCAATTGGGAAGACAATTATTTTCAACATGCATCCTTCATGTTCAAACCACTTTTTCATTTTATATCACACTCTTGAATTACGTCTTCATGAAAGAAATATGAGGAATTAATAACTCTTTTTTCTAAATTCTCTACTTTTCTTTACATAATGTACATATTGAAAAACGATTATGTTTGGTTTCCTGTTATATATTTTTGTCGTGTCAAATTAGAACAAGTAAAAATTTTATCTATCCCGCATTGATTTTCATTCCCTTTGATATACCTTGTGTATCGGTATTAAAAAGATGAAAAACTAATATATCAATACGATATTTAAAATCATGATACCTATACATAGCCCAGTATACCAATATAAATATCGGTTCATATCAGATTCACAACTCGATTCACAATAGATATAGTCGATATACTCATTTCAGTTACTCCAATATAAAACTATTTTTCACAGCTAACGTCACCATATTTCCTATCTTGTCCCTTGATAACCCAATTCAAAACATTGAATGGTATTTTACATTTCAATACACACAAATCAAATATTTGATGTTTTGGACATTAACACTATGTGTGTTTGTGATTACAGGAGGGATACATGGTGCCAAAATCAAAATGTGAGCCACTACCAAGAAACAAGCTACTAAGTCCAGTCATTTTTCATGAAGGCCGTTTGGTTCAAAGGCCTACCCCTCTTGTTGCCCTCTTGACCTTCCTATGGATGCCGATAGGCATCGCTCTCTCTATCATTAGGGTTTATTTGAACATCCCATTGCCAGAGCGAATCGTAAGGTACACCTACAAAATCCTCGGAATCAAGCTCATCGTAAAAGGCACCCCTCCACCGCCCCCTAAGGCGGGCCAGAGCGGTGTCCTCTTCATTTGCAACCATCGCACGGTGTTAGATCCCGTTGTCACCGCGGTCGCCCTAGGAAGAAAAATCAGCTGTGTCACATACAGCATAAGTAAATTCTCTGAACTAATATCACCCATTAAAGCTGTGGCATTATCGAGGGAGAGAGATAAAGACGCGGCTAATATCAAGCGATTGCTCGAGGAGGGCGATTTAGTCATATGCCCCGAAGGGACCACTTGTCGCGAGCCATTTTTGCTTCGATTCAGTGCACTTTTTGCAGAGCTTACTGATCGGATCGTGCCTGTTGCAATTAACACTAAGCAGAGTGTTTTTTATGGAACGACTGTTCGCGGGCACAAATTATTGGATCCTTATTTCGTGTTCATGAATCCGATGCCAACGTACGAAATCACATTTTTGAATCAATTGCCAGCGGAGCTGACTTGCAAAGGCGGCAAATCTGCGATTGAGGTTGCGAATTATATTCAGAAGGTGCTTGCTGGGACGTTAGGGTTTGAATGCACTAATCTCACTAGGAAGGATAAGTATGCCATGATGGCTGGGACTGATGGTAGAGTGCCAAACAAGAAAGAGAGTTCTTGAAAATGAAACGAAACGAAAATGCAAAATGTGATCTCTTTTTTTCTCCTTATTGTTTTTTTTCTTTTTCTTTTTCTTTTATTTTTTTAATTTCATATATTGTGAAACTTTATTGAAACAAATAATGTGGATTGTTGTTATTATAAGTTTTTATATAATAACAATTTCATATGCATTTATATATATATAGAAATGTTTAGCTGATGTTTTTTGGGTAAAAAGTGGCCTTGAACATAGGCCAAGTTTGGGAAGACTAAATAAGTGTACTTTTTGACTTTTATTGCATTATGTGTAGAAAAAGTAGAGAAGAGATGTTGATTGATGTGACCCAAAAAAGATAAAAAAATGAAATAAGTGCACTTATTTTGTTTAGCCAAACTTGGCCATAGTATTGTAATATGCGAGAGCTGGTGGATTTATTTGATATCTTTGTTGTTACTGTAGTTAAAAAGACAAAATATTTATTAAAAAGAAATTTGTTCTTTTACAAATATATATCTATTCATTTTCTTTCATTGTCCTAACCAAACAAAAAAGAAAAACATTGGCTCCGTTTGGTGGAGTTTTCAAAATCTAGTTCCACACTCACTTTTGAGTGTGGTGTTTGTTTAGGGTTCTCAAATCATAATTCTACACTCATTTCTCAAAACTCAATTCAAAACATAATCATTACTTTTCAAAACTCATAACCAAACACATCATTCAAAACTCTTTTCAAAACTCTATTCAAATCAATATTTTAAAAATATTTTAATTTTGTTAAGATTTTAAATATTTTAATATTTAAATATGTCACGTTTTTTTTAATTTTTTGAATATTTTTAAATATTTAAAATATTTTATAAAAATAAATTCAAACTCTATTTTATAAAAATATTTTTAAATATTTTAATTTTTTTGTTATGTATTTAGTTACGATTTGAGTGTAGAGTTGTGAAAGTAGTATGGAGTATCGAGTTATGTGTTTGGTTATGAGTTTTAAAAATAATTTTTTAATTGAGTTTTATTTTATATGTTTGGTTACGATTTGAGTGTAGAGTTGTTTTTAAATTTAAAATATTAAAATTTTAAATTATTTTAATTTTTTGAATATTTAAATTATTGTTTAAATTTTTACGATTTAAAATTTTTGAATATTTATTTTAATTTTTTACTTATTAAATTTTTTAGATTATTTAAATTATTTAAATATTTATGATTTAAATTTTTTGAATCCATATATTTTGAAAAAAAATTATTTCCTTTGTAGTATTTTCAATTAAAAAATTGATTAATGTTATTTTTTGTTAATAATAAATTTTTTTAATTGAATTTTAAAAAGAGTTTGGTTATGAGTATTGATCAAAATTTTCAATAATGTGAAAGTAATGTGTTTTGTTATGAGTTATAACAATTTAAATTAAGTTTTGAAAACTCTTTTCAAAACTCATAACCAAACAAATTTTCTTACTTCACATGTCAAATCAAACTTTCAAAACTCAATTCTACACTCAATTCAAAACTCAATTCCACACTCAATTCAACACTTCATTCAAAAACCATAACCAAACAAATTTTCTACACTCAAATCATAATTCTAAAACACACAAACTCAAAATACAACTCATATTCTCAAATCATAGTTACAAAGCCCTACCAAACGGAGCCATTATATTTTACTCTATTCTATTTTTTTGTATTATTTATTTTTGTACCAGATTTGACAATCCAATATAACTTAATAAGTTGCTTTAGGTGGCGGATTGGTTGGAATGGGTGGAAACAATCATGATTTGAGTTGGTCAAATCCCTAGGGAAAAGGGATCACGTGGATATCCTATAAACATATATTATTTTATATATATATATATATATTTGGAGATAATACATCAAGAGGACAAGTGGCAACAATCCAAAAGGTTCTATATCCATTGCCAGAAGCAATCCAACGGTTCCATTTCAAAATGTGCAACAGCTTCTACAAAGGAGGTGTGAGTTGATCAAGCATGGGATACTTGACAACCATCCAAGAACCCCATTCACCATCCAACCTTTCGTGTTTTCTTGACGATCTGATCAACGCTATTTATGAGGAATTACCCAATCACCTGTTGAAAATTAGGAGGTTGTTAGGACAGATGTCACCATAGGAGACAATCCAACATCCCATTTTCAAGAGATCATGGGAGATTTTTAAGAGGTTGTTGCAGATTTCCAAGAGGTGGCCACTATTTTCAGGAACAGTGGTGATTGGCACCCCTCAAATCACCACCCCACCACCCCCCTTTGACACGTGGCGGGTGGTGATTGGAGGGAAAAGAAAAAAAAAGAGAAAAGAAGAAAAAGGTGACCAATCAAATCAAGAGGGGTCCAAAGGGGGTCCTAAAAAGGGGGTCCTGCACATTATTCTTTCAGGAAATTCCAACATCTATAAATATAAGAATTGAAGATGGAACAAAACCCCAATCAATTAAACATTCAACACAACTTAGGCCTTGTTTGGAAACAAGTTTTTTTAGTAATTTTTTGACTTTTTTGCTAAAATGTGATGTAAAAAAAACTAATATATTTGGGATGATTTTTTGGCTTTTTACGAAAAGATGTATAAAAAGTAGAGAGAAAATAGAATCTTTGACTTTTTGGTATGAGTTGTTGGCTTTTTGATTTTTTTAGTAACTTTTTGACTTTTTGACTAAAAAAGACGGTTCCCAAACGAGGCCTTAGTATAGTCTAGTGCTATGTATCCTTAATTCAGCCATAATTCAACTTAAAACTAGGCATGAAATACATCTTTGCCATAGATTTTAGCTTTAGATCATGACATCTGTATCAAATTAATTATTTTTGGTCTCTATAGGCATTATTTTGAGACTTGGATTATGTTTCAATTCCAAATCGTAACTCAATTTCATATTTTTAAACTTGTTTTCATACTTTCATTTATTCAATCCCATGAATTTATGAAAATATGTTTTCTAGTACTCACTTTCCTTTGTTTACCTTTCTTCTTGACATTAAAAACTCCATGAAAATTTTAAGTCTTCTTATTGAGGCAAAATAAGAACTAGGAGGCTTTTTTTTTTTTGTCCTTTGAGCTTCACACAACCTCCTATTTTGGAAATCAAAAATGCTTCCGACCACTAAAACGTGATCACTAAATCAGCACTAATGACGTGGTTGTCCACGTGGAAAATTGATTCACACTCGCCCAGTTCTCTCTCTTCCTTATTCATTTCAAATTTCAAATTCGTTTTTGACCATACGTTGGAAGACTCTCTCTCTCTCTCTATTCTTCCTTCTCTTTTCTGTGTGCCTCTCTTTCGACGATCGCAGAGCTCCCGACGATCGCAGCTCTCCAACACAGAAACTCGACGACCGCAGCTCTCCAACCCCAGCGAAGATCGAGGTTGAGGCGACCCGACGAGCACAACTTCTCACGACGACGACGATCGAGTTACTCACGACGACCGAGTTTCTCTCCGACGAGTGCAGCTTTTCTCGACAGGTCAGTTCTCTCTCTCCCTCTATATATATATGAGCTGATTTTTGTTGAGATTTTTGTGACTCCGACTTTGATTTCATCTGTTTAGGACGATTTTTATTTTTATTTTGATTTGCCCCGATTTTGATTTGCCCCAATTAGTTTGATTTTGGTTTGCCCCAATTTTACATTGGATTAGTGAAGGCACTGCCAAAAAAAAAATGTGAATAGTAAATGGGTCTTGTAAGATTTGCCAAGAACATCAAGATTTAGAGGAAAAGGGGGCATAAAATATCAGTGAATAGTAAATAGAGCAGAGAAAGCCATTATAGAAAAGAAGAGAAAATGAATAGTCCTGAAATTGGTTGGGTTTGATTTTGGGAGATGAACATGCCTAAACTAACCTAAACCCATATAAAAAGAAAGAAAGAAGAGAAAAAGAAGAAGATGATGCTCAGTTTTTTCTTTTTTTCATGAAACATGTGAATTCAGTTGTATTTTTTTTCCCCCCCAACTACAGTTAGTTTTATAATGAAGAAGAGGAAAAGAAGAAGATGATGATGAACTTAAAAAGAAGAAAGAACTTGGATGAGGACTCCTTAATAGTTGAATCACAGTAGCAGCCCAAGGTTTTTGGAGGCCTTAAACTAAATATCAAATTAAATCCTTATGTAATTAGCCTTCGAAAAGTTGGGCCTTCGACAATAATTTTTTTTTTAAAAGTATTCTTGTGGGCTTAGGCAACAGTCTTAAGTTCTAGTAGTTGAGCCACCTTTACAAACCATTAAGAAATTTAAAATTAAGAGACAAAATAACAATTCTAATTATCTAGAGGGGCCAAATGCTTCATGTGCGTCGACTCTATTATCTACAACAAATGTTAAATCAGGAGAGTGTATCTGCAGCTCAAAATAATCCTTAACTGCATTGCTTGGTAAGGGAAAGCATGCCCCTATCGTTGCAAAAAAATAAAAAATAAACAAAAATACTAGCAAATGTAATAAACCTTCAAAACTTCTTTAAAAAATGATCTCACATGGAATCAACCAACTCACAATTGCTTATAAAAGCATAAAAAATCTCTCATACCCCAAACCAACTCACAATCCAAATAAATGCATCAAAATCTCTCATACTCCCAATGGACAGCAGCCCCAAAATCAAACAGCAAACTACATCCTACTCACTAACCACCTTATCATCCCAAACAACCAAAAAAAATTACTAACCACAAAAAGATATCATCCCAGATCAACCACAAAAAGATAAAGCCTCCGAACTCTTATTCCTAACCCACCAAATATTCTTTAACTAGTGACTAATCTCATATCAAAATTTTCAATTTTAGTATCTTGAAGAATTATAATATCCACATTATTCTTAATCAAAGCGCCTTTTATTGCACTTCACCTAGATGCAGCCCTAAGACCAAGCACATTCCAACTTATTATCTTCATGTACAAACTTTCCAACCCATGACCTCTTTCGCATGACCCTCATAATTAAACCATAAAATCAAATTCCTTAACTCTCTAAAGTAAACCATAAAATCAAATTCCTTAACTCTCTAAATCAAATTCCATAAAATCATAATTAAACCATAAAATCAAATTAAAGTGTAATAAAGGATTTAAAATTTTTGCGGAGTTTGCGGAATTTGGGTTTGGTGAACTTGATTATTTATGAAGAGGGGTGATTTGGTAGTTATGGATATGGTATTTATGAAGACGGCTACTAGTAAATATTTTTCCATCCTGGAAATGTTCCAATGATAAAAACATTTAAAAATCAAGATTTCAAGTCAGATAAAGTGGAGGTGCGTGTGGATGGGTGCTATGGTCAAAACATGGTTGAATTCAGAATCCCATGACTCTAAGAGATAAGTATTGAACGCTCCTACATTTAAATTGCACTAAAATATTGCAGAATCATTAAATACACATATAGACACAATCAGAGCTCAACCTAGAGATTTATGTTTTCATTTCATTACTACTAAATAATGAACAATCCTATGCTTGAGATTTAAAGCCTCTTCTTTTTTCTTTTTTATATACTAAATAATGAACAATCCTATTATTCTTGTCAGGACTGCAGTGCTTTTCTTGGATGGTGCGTGCCTACAAATTCACCATATAGACATGAAGGACAAGTGCAACTGGACAATGTGCCAATAGTGACCGAACAACTTCGAAGTATGGACGAACACCTTCGATTTCAAAGCGAACAACTTCTAGCTCTGAGCGCAGAGATGCGAAAATTGCAGACAGACTTAAATCGAAGTTGGTGTTGTATTTATGGAATCTTTTTCTTCCTTGTAATTTGTGCTGTATTAGTTATGAGGTTGTAATAATGTAAATGACAATTAGAAGTTGAAATAGATGATATGTATGAAGATTTATGATATGTGACAATTTTTTTTGAGAAGTATGAAGATGTAATTTGCTATTTGTTTGCCTGTTTGAAGAATGGTTGAACACAAGTTGCTATATGTTTGTTTGTTTGGAGAATGCTTGAACACAGGTTGTTATACGTTTGGTTGTTTGACGAATGCTTGAACACAGGTTGTTATATGTTTGATTGAACACAGGTTTTTCAACACAACTTTCTGGACAGATATTTTAAACACAGAATTTGAAGACTAGTTTTGAACATAGATTTTTCACATAGGATTTTGAAGACAGATTTTTTAACACAGGTTTTTAAAAACAGATTTGAAGACACATTTTTCCACACAGGTTTTTCAAGACAGATTTGAAGATAGATTTTTTCACACTTTATTTGAACACAGAATTTTCAGCACAGCTTTTTGTCAGAGGTTTTGAAACACTATTTTTTCAGACAGATTTTTGGTCATAGGTTTGTGAAAACAATTTCTGCACACAGATTTCTGGACATAGGTTTTGAACACAGATTTGCGAGCAGAAATTTTCAACACAGTTTCTGCAAACAGATTTCTGGACATAGGTTTTTAACACAGATTTTTGAAGACAGATTTGTGAGCAGAAATTTTCAACACAGATTTTGATCACAGATTTCTAGATAGATATTTTAAACCCATATTTTGAACACAGGTTTTGCAACACAGATTTTTGAACAGATATTTTGAACATAGCTTTTTGAAGACAGATTTTTTCACACAGGTTTTTGAAGACAAATTTTTTGACACAGGTTTTTCTACCCAGATTTTTAAGATAGATTTCTGGACAAATATTTTAAACATAGAATTTGAAGACATGTTTTTCAACACAGAATTTGAACATAGCTTTTTCAAGAAAGATTTTTTATACAGATTTTTTAACACAGATTTTTAGCATATTTTCATCCACATCTGTATAGAGCTAGACAACAAAGAAAGATGCATTAACTAACAAAGAAAGATGCATTAAATTACTCCAACCACAAAATAAACTCCAAGTTCAAATTACAAGTTTCCAACTAACGAAAACGAGAGTCATTTCAGTCCATTTGTACATTGAAGTTAACAAAAGAAGACGGTAGGGCTCCATAAATTTGATTCGTAGCACTCATTGATTGTTGAGTTGGCATCATCTCAATAACTCCCGGTGTGCCTCCAATACATTCCAATGGGGTAAGAGATGGGTCGACTCCATAAATTTGGGTTAGAGCAGTCATCAAACTTTGTCTTGTCATAATGTCCATACTTCCGGATGTGCCTCCAATCGCATTTACCATTTGTCTCTATTCAATTACAATGACATGAAAAACATAGTTTACTATTTTTATTGACAAATAAAATAAACTGCTCGATGTAAATTCATTGCAAAATGTAGACGTACCAGTACATACATACTATTTTGCATGCCAACCATACAAGGATAAAGCTCTCTACGTGCACTAGGTTGAGTTTGAGCTCGAAGCACCGTAGTACCTTAAAATTTGGTACTGAAATTTGCTTAAAATTTCCAAACAAAAATTTGTGATTCAAGTAGTTAATTAAGTACAAAATTGGACCATAAAAATCTGTGTTCCAAATAATGACTTTTAGCATTAAAAATTTGTTTCTGTGTTGCACATCTGTGTTAAAAATCTGTTTCAACACAGATTTTCCAAATAATGACTTTTGGTATGTTGCACATCTGTGTTAAATCAACTTGTATATTTATGAAAAAAATCTATTTGAACACATCTGTGTTAAATCAAATTTAAATCAGATTTAAAAGTTACACATATGTGTTAAATCAACAGGTTACTTGCACAGATTTTCCAATTAGTAAGTATTAAAAATCTATTTCAACATAGATTTTCCAATTAGTTAGTATTAAAAATCTGTTTGAACACAGATTTCCTATTCTGTATATATATATATATATATATATAAGAACATTGAAACAGGGAAGGCATAACATAGAGAGACAAACTGACCTGGAGGAGCGTGGAAGTCCAACTCGGAAGAAGATGCCGGACGGTGGAGGTGGAGGAGGGAGAAGACGTCGAACGGTGGAGGAGAATGACGGCGGACGACAATTCGATAGATTCAAAGCGAGAGAGGGAAGACCGACGAGAGGGAGACAGCAAAAGCCAAACGGTGGAGGAAGGAGAAGACGCCAGACGGTGGAGGAGAGGGACGGCGGAGGAGAGATCAACTGGACTAGATCTTTTTTTTTACGTTTGCGCGAGAGGGAAGACCGACGAAAGGAAGACCATCTCTGTTTTACGTTTGCGCGGGAATTGAATATATATATATATATATATTTTTACACAGTGCGTGAAACACACGCACTGTATATGCAACCATTCTTCATCTTCCCTTCTTGACAGCCACGTCATTAGAGCTGCCTCTAGTGGTTGTGTTTTAGTGGTCTCAATCGGGACTGTTTAGAAATTATATTTTTGTATTTTTTGTGCGAGCCATTTCTTTTCTTGTTAGGTCTTAATGAACTCAACACGTAACCCATTCCAATTATTTGGACATTTTATTTATAGAGTCTTTTGAGAAGATCAACATACAAAAATTATAATACTCAGAAAATCCTAACAAAATAATTAAATAGTATTTATCTTTAAAATAATGAATGATCTATTATGAAAATTATACTTATTAAAAAATATTATTTTTTTATAATAAATTTAATTTGATTATGTGGTTATTATTACCCAATCAGTTTATTTATTTGTTTATTATTATTATTTTTTTTATGTGTGTGTTGATAATTACAATGAACATTTGGATCATCAAAGTAAATCATGGGCTCACCTCAACAAGACAGTCCAATTGGCCAAGCTGACGGCTGACAATCCAAATCGTATTAAAATATGACCTTTCTTTTGGGCCCCACATTAATAATATATATATATATATATATTTTTTTTTTCAAACATACTATGGGTAATGGTTGAGAGCCACAAAAAGTGTGGCTCAAATTTGTCAAAACGACGTCGTTTTAGTAAGTTTTGAGCCTAAAATGACGTCGTTTTGATAAATTTAAACCATTTGAACCACACTTTTTGTGCCCCGCAACTATTTTTCTTCATTTATATAGAATATGTGAGTTTATGGTTTTATGGGTAAAGAGATATAGCATAGAATATGTGAGTTTATGGTTTTATGGGTAAAGAGATATATAGCATGTGCTTCACTTTTTAGCTTGAATTTGTGGTTGTCCTAACCTTTACTATTAAATGTTCATCCTATTAAAAAAACATTAAGCTAAAAAAATTTTAGGCCTCGTTTGGGAATATGTTAATTTAGTAATTTTTTAGTTATTTGGTTAAAATATAAGCTAAAAAAAACTAGTATATTTGAGATAATTTTTTGACTTTTTACGAAAAGATGTGCAAAAAATAAAGAGAAAAGATAATCTTTAACTTTTTGGTATGAATTATTGGCTTTTTGGCTAATTTTAGTAACTTTTTGACTTTTTGACTAAAATGGAAGGTTCCCAAACAAGGCCTAAATAAGGTCTCGTTTGCAACAAATTTTTTTAGTAATTTTTTAATTTTTTAGTTAAAATATAATGTAAAAAAAATTTATGTTTAGAATGATTTTTTAATTTTTTACGAAAAGATGTGTAAAAAGTAGAGAGAAAAGAAAATTTTTGACTTTTTGATATAAATTGTTTATTTTTTAATTTTTTTAATGACTTTTTAACTTTTTGATTAAAAAAGTCACTTGCTAAATAAAACATAAAAAACAAAGAGAGGGAGAGTTCCATAATATATATCAACAATGCTAGGCACCCGAATTTTCATGGCTCGAATGACTTAAATATCTCAAAATGATATCGTTTTGAGTGTAAAACGACGTCGTTTTGACACATTCAAGCCATTAGGAACATATAAATTCAAGCCACCAAACATTTTTCTATATATATATATATATATTGGATAAATTACACTGACCCCCCGAGGTTTGGTCCAATTACATTCCATCTCTTGATGTTCTGGAAATTACGTTCCCACTCCTGTGGTTAATAGTCTCATTTCATAACCCCCTACTTGTATAAAAGGCAACAACTCTTAGTAGAAAAATAAATAAAATTACATTGAAAAAAAAAAAGTAAAACAAAGGAAAAGGGAAAAAAAACAGAGAAAAAACAGAGAAAGTAAAGTAAAACATGAAAAGAGAGAGTGTATGAGTTCAATATCTTCATTCCATCTAAATAATTACAATGTTAAGGGGGTTAGTGTAATTTTTCAAACGTCAAAAAATGATATGTATTAAACTCAAATCTCAAGAGGTGTAAGTATAATTTACCAATATATTTTTGTTCACTTTCACGTGATACTATCTTTATAGTCAATAATTAATCAAACCAACTGCATTGACGGCTGGGCAATTAAGTTTCATCAATCCAACTTTATGCAAAGACGTAACGAACAACTAATCAAATAATTGGAAACCAATTGTAACACATTTTACGTTTTAAACTGAACTTGCGGTGATTGTATAATTTAAATAAATAAAAATATAATATAATATTTATTATATATATATGTCACTTAAATGGTATGAGTTTTTTTTTTTTTTTTTTTTTTTTTTTTTTTGAGTTAATTACTTAAAAATTTTATTCACAAATTTTATAATAGCTCAGATTTTATTTAAAATTTTTTGAACCAATAAATCTTATTTAGTAAAACTAGAATATTATCATTTTTTTTTTCTTTCTAATTTTTAAAGTTAAGAACATTATAAATTTTGTATAATAATGTTCCAGATAATTATTTCACTAACTGATAAAAAGAAAAAAAAAACAGAAGATGAGATTAATTATTTTTGCCCTTCTACTTAGTGGTTTGATTCAACTATCCAATAAAACTGACAATATTAACAGCTTTTTTCTGTTTTAAAACTGAAAACATTATCAATTTTTTCATTTTTTAAGGTTTTTTTTTTTTTTTTTTTTGCAGTTTTACACATCAATATTCCATAATCATGCTCTCTTATAGACATAAAATTTTCAATTTTGCATTTAAAAAAAAATAATTCAATTTTTTTTTAATTTTTTCAAAAAAAAAAAAAAACATAGGTTGCGTTTGGTAGAGTTTTGTAAATGTGATTTGAGAATATGAGTTGTATTTTTAGTTTGTAAGTTGTAGAATTATGATTTGAGTGTAGAAAATTTGTTTGGTTGTGATTTTTAAATAGAGTGTTGAATTGTGTTTTGAAGATGTATGTTGAATTAAGTTTTGAAAGTTTGATATAACATGTGAAATAAGAAAATTTGTTTGGTGATGAGTTTTGAAAATAGTTTTCAAAACTTAATTCAATTAATAATTTATAATCAAACACACAACTCATACATATATATCCGTATTTTTTATCAACAGTAATAACTAAACTATTTTTAAAATACTGAAATTAAAAATTGATTTTTTTTTTCAATTAATTGTTTTTCAGTAATTTTTTTGAATAATTTTTTTTTCAAATAATTTTTTCATTTTAACTTACTTCTATGTCAATTATTTTGTGTCAATTAATTTTTCTATCAATTCATTTTTTAGGCCTGTAAAAAATCTTGTACAATACGTTTTTTATTTTTTTCTAAAATTTTGTTAAACTCAACAACTTTTGAGAATACATATTAATAAAAATTAACATAAATAAGTATGTTTAATATTTTAAAATACAAATCATAACGTAAAACATTATCAATTTTTTTTTCCATTTATTACATTTTATTAATTTAGTAAAAGAAACGTAACAGTTCAGACATGTATTATTGTACTTCGCAAATCACCACCCGTGAAGCTCATATAATTGGGGGTGATATTGGTGTGCAAAATGACTATTTTGCCCCTGTTGATTTAAATGAGAAGTTGTTACATAAGAACAAAATGAAAAGGGTAATATAGTAATTTCACTTATCCAATACCTACCACCTATTCTATTGTAGCTGTGTGTTCAACACTAAGAAAAAGGAAGACGATGCAGATGATGCCAGAAACCTACAAATTTATCAGTATACGGATGTAATTAAATTAAAAAATTAAATTGGAAAAAAAAAATAGATAAGAAATGAAAAGTAAATAAAAAAAAATAAAAAACAACATTTTGAACCTTCTGAACCTCAGCCTTTTTATAAAATCTGAATCCGCATTCCTTTAACCACACCATCTTCACTTGCAACACCTTCAGCAGTTCCATCAGAGAACAACATTAATTAAATTCAGTATATCCGTGTGAAGAAAGAATTCAATTACAGGTTAGTTTTCATCCCAGTTTATATTAGCTTCACATTTCATATTAGCTTCAGAGTGTAGGAAGGGAAAGTGCAGTCGAAGAGCAGCACCAAGACAACCGGCCGGTCATCCCGCCGGTCATCCTGCCGGTCATTCCAACCCAGGCACCAATTCGCCCTCCGCACTCAGTTTCTCTATTTGTTGCCGATCTGTTCCTTTTTTCCATATCTGTTCCATTTTTTCACACCAACATCATACTGTTTGATATATTTTTCATACATTTTTCTTAACTCATATGTTTTAATATACATTTTTCATACATTTTTCTTTCACTTTTGCAGTCATCATGCCAAGAACAAAACGAGCCAGACCCAAACGTGGTGAATCCTCAACCCCTGTACAACGTGAACTACAAAAACAACATTATGACTATCCAACTAATGATTTTTTCACATATCATCATGAACAAGCCTATTCACATTTCATTAATCGACCAATTGTTATGGGGAGAAAGGTAAAACTACCTTCTCAATATGATCCACTCTTGCTTGGCAAATTAGATACAATGGGATGGTTATCTTTAACTAATTTACCAAATAAGGTATATCCCCGTCTTGTACAATTATTTTATGTTCACTTGACACCTGGTGACCAATAAAAGGAACCGTTCAGTCTGACCTCTTATGTGAAGGGGAAAACAAGCACACTCAGTCTCCGTGCTTTCGCACAAATTATTGGAATTGAAACAGGAGATTTACAATGCTATTTTCAAAATGAGGCTGCCTTAGAAAAAATTGTTGATGATGTCACTAAGGTTTATACCACAATTTGTGACAACCGATTCACCGGCACTAATTTACAAGCCAGACATTTAAAACCCCACCTTCGTATTTTTCATCGATGGATAGTTGAAAATGTCACTCCCAAAAAAGGATATTATGATACTGTTTCATGTTTTAATGTTTATTTGTTATATTATTTTGAAATTGGACAAAAATTAGATTTATGCTTTATATTACTAAAAGAAATGATGGTTACAAAACTTGATAATCTGAGTGGCCGGTCACTACCTTTTGGAGCTTTGTTAACCATAATTTTCAAAACGCATGATGTTAACCTTGAAGGTGAAGTAAATGTCAGAATCACTTCACCAATTTCTGAGTACACATTGACCCGAGCTGGTGGTGCTGACACCTTGATGGGCTCTATTAATTTTGAAAATGAACTAATACGTAATGAGAAAGAACCCAATGACAATGCCATGTCACCTAATAAACAACCCCATTACTGGACTGATTATTTAGCTTTGGAACAAGAACGGTACAATTAGCGCCTACAATGGGAGCAACAAATGGCTAATCAGCTCAATACATTGGGTACTCGGTTCGATGAATTTGCCGCCGCTCAGAACTCACTAATTCAACAATTTGGTGAGTTTCGTGTAGACTTAGGGAGACGTTATGAAGTGACAAGGAACCGCATTGATCAGATTGACCATCAAGTCACTCAGCTGTACCATCACTATTTCCCTCCATCTCCAACACCACCTGACAATGATGCTTAACTTGTTCAAAAATCATTTTAAATGGTTCACAGATATAGTAGTTATATTTTTTTTTTCTTTTTTTGTTTTGTTTATTTGTTTTATCATTTTGTTGTGATTGTTTTATTTAGTTATTTTGTTACAATCTTTTGTATTCACGTAATGAATAACAAAGCTTTTTTTTTTTTTTTTCTGCATTGTAAAATTAACCAGTTACAATGTTATAACAATCTGTGAGTTAGATTATGCATTGGAAAAATGATTTGTACAAAAATTAATAAAAAGAACTTAATAAATGTCTAACAAATCCTTCATTTCAATAAAATGAGAAAATTAAACAATTAAAAACTAATTGGTGTATCAATTAATAAAAAAAATTAAATTAATAACAAAACCAAAAAGTTAACAAAGTCAAAAAAAAAAACAAATTAACAAAAATAATGTTCTGAAATGAAATAAAACAAGTTAAAAATTAATAATAAAAATTCTTTTTTTTTTAATGAAAAGGAAAAAAAAAAGTTAATGTAAACTTGCCTACAGAAAGTTAAAAAGAACAAAAAATTTTCAATTCATAAACCGAATTAATAACAAAACCTTCAAATTGTTTAAAATTTAACAAAAGTCAAAAAGACGAATATGTCATATACAAATCAATTATACAAAATTTAAATTAATAACAAAACCATTATTTTAATAAAATGGAAAAAACCAGTTAAAATGAGAAAAAAATTCCAAGCTAACATTAAATAAAATTTAAAACCAAAAATAATAATTACACATTTTGTTTAATACAGTAAAATTCATACGGGAACAAAATTTGTTTAATACGTAGTCATATTGTAATAACACAACATATTTTTAATAAAACAGAAACTACTTAAAAGTTCAACAAAAAAAAAACATATGAAGATAGAAAAGGAAAGAGCATATCATGGAATGAAAAAAAAGAATAAAAAACAAATCAAGAATCATGAAATCATCTTGCTGACCGATAAGGAGATTCGCTAACACAATCAAAACAGAACTTCTCACTTCACTGCAAAGCGAGGATCATGGCTAGGCGCATATGGGTAGGAGTGCGCATAAAAAACCTTCGCCATTCTTTATCCTTGAACAGTGTTAGTGCCTTAACGTACTGCACTGGTGGTATGTCCCCAAGCTCTAGCAATACATCTTGACATGCATCAAGGGAATATTCATCACCACCTGCACTTACAGCCTCTGTCTCATTTTCTCGTGCACGTGAATGTCCTGTTTTTGCCTGTACGTAGGATGTGAAGCTACGTACACATCATCGAACCCACTTGACCGTGACTTTTTGGAATGACCACTGTCAGTCTGGCTGGTTATAGGGCCCCTCTTGTGACTTTTGCCCTTTCCTAGATCCATGTACTTATCGCCGAATAAGTCAACAGGAATGGTCTCAGCAACATTACTCCCACCAACATCAGGGTACCAAAATTTATTTAGCATTTCATCTTCTTCATCTAAGTCAAGGGCTCCTTGTGTGGATGCACGAGACAAGGCCCATGTGGCACAACAATTTTCAACAATTTCTGCCATTTATTGGAAATATTCAAATCCTTTCGTCCTAAACTTCTTCACATTTCTGCTAGTTTACAACAATTAAAAATATAGAATTAAGCACTGTATGTATCATGAAATGTTTAAAATAAAATTTGAAAATAGTACAGATTAATGAAAAACCTTATCCCAAAATTCATCGGGTATAACAACAGTGCCTACAATGGAATCCCATCCCAGACTAGTCTGTGCCTGGAGTTGCTTAAATGTCTGGTAATCAGCTTTCAATCGCTGATATTTTTGTCGCACCTGCTTTGCTGTATACCGAAATCCATACATGTTGTGCAACTGATTTGCATAATGATTCCAATGCCTAATTGTCCATGAAGTAGTACGACCCGTTGTTTGATTTTTTCTAACCTCATCTCTCAACATATTTATTAATTTCGTTTCAATTCTAGGCGTCCACATTTTTTTATCATGATTGTCATCAGAATTATTTACGTCCATCTATAAAGATACAAATTATATTTAAACTAGTCTGGGGTGGATATACAAGAATAACAAAGCAAAATGGTTTGAAGGAGAACACAAATAAAAAATAAAAAGCAGATGATTTGATTTCAAGAAAAAAAAATACATAACAGATTATTTGAATTTAAATAGTAGAAATATAACCACAAATAATTAAAAAAAATCAGGTAAAGCAGATGATTTGATTTCAAGAAAAAAAATACGTAACAGATTATTTGAATTTAAATAGTAGAAATATAACCACAAATAATAAAAAAAAATCAGGTAACATTGTCTTTAAATAGTAAAAAAAAAAACTAGTAGAAGAAGAAGCCCACGAAAACAGAAGGAAGAAATAAAGGAAGAAATAAGCATAAGAAGCAGCGGACGAAGATGAGGAAGATAGGTAGGTCGACCGGCCAGATATTCCAGGTACTCCCGGCTCAACTATTCTTCTTGGCAAATGGTTCAAACAGTTCAGACAAATCACAAAAAATCTGAAACTAAAAAATACTTATCTACACTTCTCAGAAATCATTTGAGAACTGATTTCCACTTTTCTAAAATCATTTGCACATAACAGATAAAGGATTTATTTACCAGATTAGTGGCTATTCTTCTTGGCAAAAGGTTCAAACAATTCAGACAAATCACAAATGATCTGAAACTAAAAAATACTCGTCTACACTTCTCAGAAATCATTTGAGAACTGATTTCGACTTCTCTGAAATCATTTGCACATAACAGATGAAGGATTTATTTACCAGATTAGTGGGAGTTAAATAGTTATTGCCGGTGATGGAATGTGTATACTGACTGAATGTGCCACTCTTTGCTCGTCTAATTCGACAATAGATTTGATAAATGTGACCTGAAAAAAAAAATTGAATAAAATTAGGGATGAATTTTTCAAATCATTGACCTATAACAAAATATCTAAATAAATTTGTGAGTTATTTCACCTCGCACTCGTCGTTGTTCGGTTGCCCATAGAAGGAATCTTCCACAACGCACAAATTGTAAGTCAGTCAATTTCTGGAAGATGATACGAGTAGGGAGCGGGTTCACAGGATTCATTATTTATAAAATGAGTCTGACTTCTCTGTGAAGCCTACCCGTGACGAATCTTCAGTACTGATCTTTGAGACAGAGAAAGAAAGATGAGGTTCACGTGAAATTTTCAGAGACGATGGAGATGGACATGGAAGCTTTTCAGATCAAAAGAGGAAGAAGGCAGAAACGTTGAAAGTGGAGAACTGAAGCACAAGCTGTCAAACGGGTTTTCAAACTGTAGTTTGAATTATATCGCGGAATTATATTTTGAACGTGCTATCCAAACGTGAAGCGGGAGTGATAGTGTTGAAACTTAATTTGAAAACACAACCAAACAGAGCCTTAGTTTTTTGCACATATATATATATATATATTTTTTTTTTTTAGTTTTTTCAATTTGAAAGTTGATATTTTAAAATTTTAAAAATCAAAATAAATATCAAATCATCATATGCCTTTATACATTATCATAAATGATGAATACTTATTGTTTAAAGGGCAATTCTGACTATTAAAAATTTAATGAGAGTTGAAGGTCCAAAAAAATCTTAATTATGACTTAATGGAGTATAAGTTCATAAATTAAAATTTATATGTAAATGTCTCCCTTTTTTTTTAACTTACGGTCTAAATTTCAAATACATAACATAAGAAGAAGCAAGGAAAGAGTTGGATACCAATTCACTTAATATAATAATATAAATATATGCGGCTCAACTAGGGTATATTTGTCATGGTAGTTGTGTAACAATTATATGAATGAGTTTAATATCCATTGTGGTGATTATTTCTCTCCTATTATGGTAATGCTTATTACTTTGGCGACAATTTGTTGGACTTTAATTGCCCTTGATAATATTTCTCATATTTTATTTTCTCACATACTTAGGTGAGTATTGTGTCAGATTTTTGATAAATTTTTTTTTCCAGAATTCCTAACATTTTTTTATATATGTAAACAGGCCAACTAATTTATAATAATTACATAATTATTGGGCTTGCACATTATTTTCCTTCAAGGGGATAGAATTTCATTTTTCAAATAAGAAGCAAAAATGAAACAATTTCAAAAGCTTTTATGAACATTTTTTAAAATATTTTTTTTTTATAATTAAATATTACAACACTTTACTATAGAACAGTCCAACCAGTTCGGTCTGATTTTATTTTTTTTTTTAAATTTGAGAATGTTATTTTAGGCCATAGGATTAGACTGAACTAACATTTTCAGCCTCCATTTGGAAAGTGGATTGACTTTTTGACTTTTTTGGCTATTATCCTGGGCTAAAAAGCTTAGTTTGGGAAGGGTTTTTTGGTTTTTTGACTTTTTTGACTCTTTTTGAGAGAGAATAGTATAATGATTATAGGTTGGATGTGATATTTTGTTTGTTGTGACTAAAATAGCCTATTTTGTCTTTTGTGGCTATTTCAGCCACAAACTAACTTGCCAGCTTGATATATTATTGGATTAGGTTTGGAATTTATACTTTCAATTCAGCCCGGTCCGGCTCGCTATTAAATTAATTAATTAATTATAATATATATTTTTTGTTGTGATCTAAACTTTATCTTTATTAATTTTATTGAAATTCACATTTGTGGTTATATTTGATTGAATTTATTTAAGAAATCTTTCAATTTATACACAAAATCTTTCAATTTATAATGATGTCAATTTATTTATTTAATAAATATAATGTGTGATTAAATATAATTATTGAATGTTTTAATTATTTTTTTTTATTTAACATATAATCTGATGGGTAGCTTGGGATTTATAATTATTTTTTAGACCGAGCTTGGACAAAAGTAGAAAACTGATGTTAGGACCGAGCTGGGCTGGACTTAAGCAAACACAAAATTTCTTATTAGATAGTGCCGGCCCAACTTGAACGCGGACCACCCTACTATAGAACGGCTAGGCTTACAAAAAATTATTTAGTAGTCTAAGAGCACCACCTGACAATATCCTTCATCAATCACAAAACACAATGCCCCTTACTATTCCCTTATGATCAACAGAAAATCGGGATTTTCCCACTTTCTCTATCAATCACAATACATTTGAGATATAGACCACCAAATAACTCCTCCTACCTTACCCATCAATAAGTGAAGAAGAGGACCACTGGGTCAGCTTCCATAAATCATAGCAACTAACTTAGGATAATCCATCAATCTGGATCCTTGAATTTTCCTGAAATGCACATGGTCTGACAGCCCATGATTGTGATATCATCCATATTCATGGGCTTATGCCAAACTACATCAAATTGAAGCTCTTGAATTGGACACAATTCCGATTTAGAACACTAAATTGAAAATTCTAAAAAGACTATTAATGAGGTGGCAATGTAAAGAGAAAAAAAAAGAAAAAAAAAAGGCCAAACCATTACATCAGTAGTAGCGTCCACGTGATGCCACTTTATTAGTGGTGCATTAGTGATACTAAATTAGTAGTATAAAGTATTTTTCAAATTGGACATGAAAATGTTTTTCTAAAAAAGGGAATTGCTAACCACCTATGAATAATAGGTGTATTACAATATATAAATGTGTACATAAATAAATAAAAATATATTAAATTATGTAAAATTTTTAATTTTGTTCACATTATTAAAATTTCAACATAACGCGGAATTAACAGTCATTACCAATACCATTAAGAAAAAGTAAAAATTATGTTCATTTTTGGGTTATCATAGTTTGCTCATGAGTTGGGTTGAGCCCACAAACTATGCCTACAGGATTCCCTATTAAATAAGACTAGAAGTTTGATTTGATCTCAATTAATTGTGATCGATTATATTAAATAAAAAAAAATACAAAATACAAAAGAATTGAAATTTGAGATTTTACTACCGTTAGACTTGAAATCAAAAGTATTTTATAATTGATTCGGTGTCATTTGATGGAATAAAATTATACGTATCAATTGATATATCAATTAGCGTATTAACAGATGATATAATATAATTTTATAAGTTTAGATTTAATTTGTATAATAGACAGGAATTATAATTTTAAAATTACAATATTATAACATATATTGATATATTAATTAATATACCAATTAATCCATATAGGCTATAGCACTACTAAATTTGATGTGGTTGTTCATGACTAACAAAAATGGACTCCTTTATGCCTATTCTTTCTGGTCCCGGATAATACTAATAGTAATAAGATATAAAAAATTATGGAATAAAATTATTCATATCCAAATTGACTTCGACTTTGATTACCCATTAATATAAGGGGAACTTACTGATAAGTCCCATGTACAAAGTTCAAGACTCAGTTAATCCTCAAACAAAACACTTGTACCAATTAGTCCTATACATTTTTAATTGTTCCCAAAAAATCCTTTTTTTTTTAAAAAAAAATTTACAGACACTGTTACATCTTACCACCGTCGGACTTTCGTCAAACAGTCGTCGGAGACTCGTCGGAATGTTCAACATCACCGGGAAGTCGCCGGAGTTTCGCCGGAAGTTCACCGGAATGTTCAGAACGTTCACTGAACGTTAAGAACATCACTGGAGACTCACCGGAATGTCTAGAATATTGCCCAAAAAAAAAAAGAATAAATGGAGAAATTAGAGCAAAAAAACATAGTAAAATGTGCTAAATATTGATAAACTAAAAGGAAAAAAAAATGAAACAACAAAAAACAGCAACAATGGGAAAAACATATGCTATTTTTCAATTTTTGTAAAGTTTAAGCAAATAATCTCCAATATTAATCAAACTGAAAAATAAGTTTTGAAACTGTAAAATGTTACAGTTTCAAAGCAAAAATTTATTAAGCATTTATCTTTATTAATCAAATTGAAAAACATGTTATGAAACTATAAAATTTTACAGTTCTAAAGAATGTTACGAAACTGTAAAATTTTACAGTTTTATACCATGATTCATTCCAGCACCAAAAAATTTTGAAACTGTAAAATTTACAGTTTTAAACCATGATTCATTCCAGCACCAAAAAAAATTTGAAACTACAAAATTTTACAGTTTTCACCGCCTGTAACTAAAACTCGAAAATTACTTGTTCAGAATTTGAAATTTTTCTCCATTAGAACAGAAAAAGAGAAATGTATATCAGAGAAAATGTAAAAAAAATAAGAGATCGAAAGAGAGAGGCGAATATAGAGAGATGATTGTACTCCGGCAACTATTTTTTGTTTAGATCTAGTTGGATTTGATGTAGATCTACTCAGATCTGATGTATACATCAGATCTGAGTAGATCTACTCCAGATCTAAGTAGATCTACTCATCTTCTTCATCTTCTTCGTCAGAAACATATCTTCTTTACCGTCGGTGAGGTAAGTAGTCGGCGGTCGGTGGTTGCCGATAAATCCCAATCGATGGTAGTCGTTGGTCGCCGGTGATTATATATCAGAAAGAGAAAGAGAAAGAGAAGAAGCAAGATATGGTTACCCCTCAACGATCGCTGGAAATCACAAAGAGAAGAAGAAAGACAGAGAAGAAGAAAGGCAGAGAAGAAGAATAACGTTATTGGATTTTTGGAAACAAACAAAAAGTTTTGGGACTAAATAGATTACACGTTTTTCAAATGAGGCTTCTTGGTAATTTTCCCTTAATATAATTAATTTATGCACTAAGATTGAAAACCGGCATTGCTAGAATCTTTGCATGACCAAAGTTTTATGGAGTACAATATTAGGAATCACTATATGCTCCGATGAAGATTATATCTCTAATTAAGATGGAATAAAAATAGGGGATTTACGTATAGGTCTTAATAGATAGATTTATTATCTAATAAGTTTTATAATAATTAATAATATTTTTTATCATACATTATTAAAAAACGTCACTGTGTGAGTGATTTTCTGATCACACTGCCATTCTTAGTGATTCAGCTGTAGAACACAGGCAGAATAGATGGCACCCTGCTGTTCTGCACAAAAAGAAAAGGCTTCGGCGGTGGTTTTTCCACCCGGGGGCACTCCGACGATCAAGTCAGTATATCTCTCAAAGATAATCAAGTATTCAACTCACAAGCTTGAGTATAAAAACATACCTTTGACCCATGGGGGTGCCTCTCTTTTATAGCCAATACAATCCTAGTCCCAATAGGAGCCTAACTCCAATGGACTCAGGATTACTGCTAATCTAGAACTCCCAGTGGGATTAGGATAAACCCTCTAAGAGTTTTATCTTTACCCAAACTGAAGTCTTCTCTCAATCTAGGACTCTTGTCCTTTATCCGCTTATCTCGGATTCCGATATCTTCGGAGATAACCTCGGCAACTCCGAGATAACCTCGGCGTAATTACCACGACACGTGGCACCTCGGCTGACACGTCGGCGTCACCTTGCCACGTGTTGGTACTCAGAAAATATATCCCCACAACTGCCCCCTAGGTTCTATTACCTCGGCATTCTGAGGTGATAGAACCTATGTTGTTCCTCTTTCCAGTACTTCGGCACAAGAACTCTTCAGCCGAGGTCGTTCATCTTAGGCCGACATGTCTTCTTTTTAGAACAAGAATTCAAATGAACTCTTCTACGCGCATGAGCTGTCATGTATCACTTTTCAATCGTTTTCTGCACACGTTGTATTCCCATTCGCTCGTGCCTGTGACGCGCCTGAAAAACTGTCTTTCATCCGTCTGCGCCGTCTGACGTATGCGCTGCTCCAGGCGCAATAAATGCCCTATTTTTGCCGCCGTTTCAAGTTTTTGACAAAAACTTTTGCCTCTCTCCTTTGTCTTTTCACTTTTGCATTCGTTTACTTGCTTCTTCTCTCTCTAAAGCTCTTTCTCTTTGAATCTGCTATTACTCAGTCTCCAAGTTCTGTAACTGGTTTTATTCTTCCATTCTAGTGAAGCTTTCGCCACTCTGTTGTGTCTGCAACCGTCGTCTGACTCCGGCGATCTTCACACCGGTTCCATTCTGTCTGGTAAGCCTTTGTTCCTTTTGTCTTCAATTCT
The DNA here is from genome assembly GCA_030407325.1 of Camellia japonica. Classification (NCBI taxonomy): domain Eukaryota; kingdom Viridiplantae; phylum Streptophyta; class Magnoliopsida; order Ericales; family Theaceae; genus Camellia; species Camellia japonica. The sequence goes on from JAPPVO010000016.1 coordinate 9,372,653, forward strand.
GTTAATGTTCTTCATTACTTGCTGCCTTTACTGCTTTATTGGAACTTCCAACCTGTGAATCATACATTTAGATGTATTTTTCTCATGATTTTGCTCTTGCCCATATTTTGAATCATACGCACTGTTCACCACTTCTTGCACTTTTGCCCCTGTTCTTGGCCCTTTACTTCTCGTATTCTTTATGCTCTTGATAGCCCACCTTCGTCTTCGATTCTAAAAATTTGCTTTTGTTTCTTGTTTTCTGTGTTTTTCCCAGATTCGAGCCTCCAATCTTTACTTTCATAGATTTAGGTTTGGGATTTGCATATAGAACCTGCCAATTCTTTAGGAAAAACTGAAACAATTCTTACCAGTATTTACCTAGGTTTTTGCCGAGGTCCTAAAAAACCCTTTAAGAACATCTTCTTTCTGAAGTCGAATATCCTTTCGCCGATATCATGGGTATGTGGAGACATAGGGTAGATACCCTAACCAAACTTAAATACTTTAGGGAGGAGTTCTCCATTCCTGCCGATGTCCAGCTGAGACTGGCTGGGGATGATGACTCTATCATGCCCAAAGATGATACCATGCCCTTTCCTATTGTTGCTTTCGTTGAATGTGGACTCCGGCTCCCACTGAACATTTTGTTTCGCGAAATTCTCCACTACTATACGTTGAACCCCATGCAACTCACCATTAACTCCTATCGAGTGATAAACGGTATCATAGCCTTAGCTAGGCAGGAGAACGTTAGGATCACCCTTACCGACGTTCAATATTGTTATACCATGTGTGCCCTGAACTTGAAGGAAAAAGGCTACGTCTATTACCTCAAGCCGAGGTCCACCGAATTTAAAATCGTAGCCGACCTCCCAGACTCCAACAAGGGAGCTGGAGATGACTATGTCATTGCTTCAGGAAATTGGGAGTTTGCCCCAGACGAGGATGCCCATCTCTTCCCTCTTCCTCGAACAGTTAAAGAGGGCAACGGTAAGAGTCTAGTGTCAACACTTAGTTGTTTCTTTTTCAAGTCCTCAATACTTTGTCTGTTTCTAATGTCTGTTCTTTTCGCAGATGTTCGTAAGCCACCAAAAGACTTTCGCCAATCCTTTATTCCTGGTAAAGATTTGAAGAAACTCCTAGACCTTCCAATCCAAAAGCGCAAGGCTCCATTGGTACTGAATTTCATCCCAACGTACAAATCCACTCTGCCCGACGTTCCAAGGAAGAAGAAAAATAGCCTCTCTCCACCTACTGTCACAACCCAAACTGCCTCTACATCTCGAACAGATCAGGAGTCAACATCTGACCCAGTTGATTTGCCATCAACTTCGGCCCCATACTTGATACCAATACCCGAACGAAAACGCCGACGTAGACTTGTCAAAACTGCCGAAATGGTTCGCCCAAAGCCTGTCGCCCAAGATCTCCTAGCCGACCTCCCAACCGACGTCGATGTTGTTCCGACCCAATCTATGCCCCCACCAAAGCCAAAAAGAACCAAGAAGGCCCAGCCTAAGGCCAAGGCTACTGAGGTTGAGGCTGAGGATGCCCTGCCCATCTCCAAGTTGGCTGAAAGCAGCAAATCCCAACCCTCTGCTGGGAAGAGGCACGCAGAGACCCAGCCATCAGAGTCCTCAAAGTCAAAGAGGCCGAGGTCCTCCTCTGCAACGACTTCAAAGTCCAAAGTACCAAACGTCCCTTGGACGCCCGAGATTACTTTGGAGAATAAGCCGGTCATGGCTACTGATAGCGCCGACGACATAAATGTCGGCGTTGCACTCAGTACAGCTCTTCTTCTCCCAGGTGATCTGGAAAAGAATGCTGAAATGAGTGAGTACGAAAATTACGCTTTCATGCTTCAACGCTGTGTTCAAGTAAGTGTCTTTACTTGGTAACTTGTCTTTTCCTCATCTTTTCATACTTGTAAAACCTTGTAATAACTTTTTGCTTTGTGTTCTTTCAGGCTGTTCAGCATGCCCATTCCTTCTCTATGCAATCTTTCGAGAACAGGGAGAAATTAACTGACTTGAAGAAGAAGTATTCTGCCCTCCAAAAGATCAACAAGGGTCTTCAAGCAAAAATGAAGAAGTTGGAAGATCAGGCCAAGGCTGCTACTAAAGCCCAAACCTTAGCCAAAGAAAAGGCTGATGCTGCTGAAGCTATAAAGAAGGTTGCTGAAGCGCAGAAAAAAGAAGCCGAGGAAAAAGCGGCCTAGGCCGAGAAGGAGCTTCAGGAGGCCTTGGCAACTAAAGAAGCTGAAATAAAAGAGGCTGATGAGAAGGCTTATGCCCAGGGCGTGGCCGACGTCACTGAGGACTACAAGCTTCAAGTCAGGCAGGCATGCAACAGGGGATTCTCCCTTGGTTGGATGTCCCTGATAAAAAAACTTGATCTCCCTGCTGATTCGCCTTTCCGCAACGCTGATGCTATTCCTCTTCCATTTCCTCCTCCTCCACCTCCAAGTCAGGCTGAAGAAGAATCTGAGTCTGAGTCTGAGGGTGAAGATAATGATGACGAGGCCTTGGTGAAGAAATCCAAGGATGCTGCTGGGGTCAAGTCTCCTCCTCAGATTGAGCCAATCCTGGACTTAACCCAAGATGAGGAGATTGAGGAGGTGCCCAAGGAAGCTGATATAGGGAAGTTATCTTCCGACCTTCTTCTAGCTGAAAGAAGTCTTGATAAAACACTTGCTGAGATTGACGCCGAGCTGGCTGCAGAAAAGGCTGCCGAAGTAGTTCCTCAAGGATCTGCTGAGGTAGTTCTCCAAGAATCGGCCGAGGTCCAGACCCAAATCCCTCCTAAAGCTGAAGAATCATAACTTCGATGTCTTTTGTACTCTTTTTGTCTCTTTGGACAATATAAGTTTCTTTGTGCTTCTGGTTTTAAAACACTGCAAGCTCTTTGTATGGCCGATGTGCCTCTGTTCCCTGTTGAATGCTCAATACAACTTTCTTTTAAATGCTTGTACCTTTGTACTTTTTCTGATTGCTTCTGTATGACTCTATACTTAGAATATTTTGTGTATACTTTTCATACTTCTTCCTTTTGTGCAATCTTCTCGGGGTTATATACCTCGGGTATAATAACTACAAACTTTACTTCGGCAATATACTGACCTGCAAACTTTTCATAAATTTCAACAAGTGATCTCAGTCTAACCCACTTGTAAATTGCTACAAATTTCAACAAGGATTAACATATTCAGTAAACTTTTCTCAAGTTATAACAAGTGCTAAATAATGATCTACTTGTAAATTGCTACGAATTTCAACAAGTGTTTAAACAAAATACTTAGCTTTTACCTCAACCTGTAAATTGCTGCAAATTTCAACGGATGATCATATGTCGGCTTAACATCGTCTTGTAAATTGTTACAAATTTCAACAAGTGTTTAAGCATCCTCTTTGGTTTAACCAACCTGTAGAGTGCTACAATTGTTCAAGCAATAACCTTGGCTTCACTTCGACTTGTAAATTGCTACAAATTTCAACAAGCGAAGAGAAACAGTAATCTCGGCTTAACTTCAACTTGTAAATTGCTACAAATTTCAACAAGTGAAGATAAGGAACCATCTCAGCTTAACTTCAACTTGTAAATTGCTACAAATTTCAACGTGAAGATAAGGAACCATCTCAGCTTATCCTCAACTTGTAAATTGCTACAAATTTCAACAAGTGAAGATAAGGAACCATCTCAGCTTAACTTCAACTTGTAAATTGCTACAAATTTCAACAAGTGAAGATAAGGAACCATCTCAGCTTAACTTCAACTTGTAAATTGCTACAAATTTCAACAAGTGAAGATAAGGAACCATCTCGGCTTATCCTCAACTTGTAAATTGCTACAAATTTCAACAAGTGAAGATAAGGAACCATCTCGGCTTAACTTCAACTTGTAAATTGCTACAAATTTCAACAAGTGTTAAGCGTTTTTGTCTCTTCTCTGCCCCCAATGTGAACCTGAGTTCCACTTGGGTTCTCATTATTCATGTCTCTCAGAAACAACATTATATGTCTTTAACAATCATATGTGTGTTGAAGAATTCCAAAAAGATTTTATTGATGACATCGGCCAAAAATAATGCACATCTAATGATAGAAAAATTTCAAATTACAAGTGTTCCAAGGTCTTGGCAATGCTTTGCCCTCATTATCTTCAAGCCGGTAAGCTCCATTGCCTAATACCGAAGTAATTCTGTAGGGTCCTTCCCAGTTTGGGCCAAGCTTGCCCTCTCTGGGATCCTTCTTGTTGCCGACGACTTTTCTCAGGACTAAGTCACCGACTTGAAAATCTCTTGGATTGACCTTCTTGTTATAAGCTCTGGCAAGCTGTTGCTGGTATACTGCAAGCTGAATTGCAGCCTTCTCTCTTCGTTCTTCCAAAAGATCCAGATCTCGGGCTAGAAGTATATCGTTAGTCCCATTCTCAACTCCCTGGGTTCGGATCCCTGGGATGCCGACTTCCAGTGGAATTACTGCTTCTGTGCCATAAGCCATGGCAAAGGGGGATTCCCCTGTTGATCTTCTCGGCGTAGTCCGATATGCCCAAAGCACGTTGGGCAATTCGTCTACCCACTTTCCTTTTGCTGCCTGCAGCCTCTTCTTTATTCCATCCAAAATTACTTTGTTGGAGGCCTCTGCTTGCCCATTGCTTTGGGGAAAACTTGGTGTTGAAAAGTAATTCTTGATCTTGAATTTCGCGCAAAAGTTCTTGATGAGTTTGCTGTCAAACTGCGTTCCGTTGTCGGCAACTATGGCTCTGGGAATGCCAAATCTGGTGATAATGTTTTTCCATATGAAATTCTTGACGTCCACATCTCGGATTTTGGCAAGAGGTTCTGCCTCTATCCACTTTGTGAAGTAATCTGTTGCTACCAGCAAGTATTTTCTCTGCCCAGTTGCTTGGGGAAGTTGTCCAACCAGATCCATGCCCCACTGGGCAAACGGCCAAGGGCTGGATACTGGATTCAGGTCAGCAGCTGGCTGATGAATCAAAGGTGCAAACCTTTGGCATTGTTCGCACTTCTTCACGTATGCTTCTGCATCCTTTTGCATGTAGGGCCACCAATACCCCTGGGTAATGGCCCTGTGAGCTAGTGATCTGCCCCCAGCGTGGCTTCCACAAATTCCTTCATGAATTTCATATAAAAAATCTTCAACCTGCAAAGGGTGTACGCACCTTAAAAGGGGTCCAGTGAAGGATCTTCTGTAGAGATGTCCGTCCGCAGTCAGGCTGAATCTTGCCGACTTCAATCTGACTTTGTGTGCCTCCTTGCGGTCTTCTGGCAGTTTTCCTTCTTTCAGGAATGCAACAATTGCATCCATCCAGCTTGGCCCCATGTCCACACACATTGCTTCTTGCTCTGTGTTCTGTGGTTCTATGCTCGGGCCCGACATGTAGTCAATCATAATTGTCCTTGTTTTTCCAGTCTGCATTGAACTTGCCAGGTTGGCCAACGCGTCGGCGTGGTTATTATCATCTCGGCTTACTTGGAGTAGTCGGCAGTTCTGAAAAAGGGCTGCCAATCTGATGACCTCTTTTGCATATGCCGACATCCTCTCGTCTCTGGCTGCAAATTCTCCTGTTGACTGGTTAACAATTAGCTGTGAATCACAAAAAACTATTACCTCATCTGCTTCGGCTGCTGCTGCCAGTTTTAGCCCTGCAATTAATGCTTCGTATTCTGCTTCATTGTTTGAGGCCTTGAACCCCAAACGGATGGACTGTTCTATTATTTCTCCATCTGGAGATATCAGCAGCACTCCTGCCCCCGCTCCCTGTCGGTTTGAACTTCCATCGACAAACAGTCTGAAGGAGTCGCCGATGTAGATGCTGCAGGGTCTGAGTTTTTCCTTCCTTTGCTGTTTTGCCTTTGGCTGGGATTCTCCTTGCTTGCTGGGACCTCGTTCATCTTGGCTCAACGGAGCCCGATGTTCGATGGATTCAGGCGTAAATTCTGCCACGAAGTCGGCCAAAACTTGGCCCTTAATTGCTGTTCTGGGCCTGAACTCCAGGTCATACTGGCCCAAGGCCACTGCCCACCTTGCAATTCTTCCTGTTAAGTCTCCTTGTTGCAACAAGGACTTTAGTGGGTGCTCTGTTAGCACCACAATCTTGTGCGCCTGAAAGTAATGGTTCAATTTCTTTGAGGCCATTACCAAGGCCAGCATTAATTTCTCCAGTGGTAGATACCTTGTTTCAGCGTTGGCCAAGGTTTTACTTATATAATAGACAGCCTTCTGTTCTCCTTGTTCTTCTCGGATTAGCACTGCACTTACTGCGTGTTCTGACACGGCTAAGTACAAAAACAACTCCTCCCCAGGTTTAGGTGTTGAGAGGACTGGAGCCGTGGTCAGATATTTCTTTAGGTCGGCCAAAGCGGCCTCACATTCCTCAGTCCATAGGAAGTCTGTGTTCTTTTTTACCAGGTTGAAGAAGGGTTTACATTTGTCTGAGCTTCGGCTTATGAACCTGTTTAGGGCTGCGGCCCTTCCAGTAAGCATTTGTACCTGTTTTGCCGATGTTGGGCTCTGTAGGTCTAAAATGGCCTTGATCTGATCTGGGCTGGCCTCTATGCCCCTCCTTGTTACTAGGTACCCCAGAAACTTACCAGATCCAACTCCAAACGCGCACTTTGATGCGTTGAGTCGGAGCCGATATGTTTTGAGGATTTCAAATACCTTTTTTAGGTCGGCAAGATGACTCTTAGGCTCCTTGGTCTTCACGACCATGTCATCGATGTAGACTTCTACTGTTTGGCCTATCAGGTGCTTGAACATTTTGGTTACCAGCCTTTGGTAGGTTGCTCCTGCGTTTTTCAACCCAAAAGGCATCACTCTGTAACAGTACAGGCCTTTTGGGGTGATGAACGCTGTCTTCTCTTCGTCTGGGGGGTACATGGCTATCTGGTGGTACCCCCTATAAGCATCCAGGAAGCTCATCCTTCCATGTCCAGATGTGGCATCCACCAGCTGGTCAATTTTGGGCAGAGGGAAGCTGTCTTTGGGACAGGCTTTGTTCAGGCTTGTAAAATCTACGCATACCCTCCATTTACCGTTCTTCTTCTTTACTACCACAGTGTTTGATAGCCATGTCGGATAATTGACTTCTCTGATGGCCCTGGCCTCTAGAAGTCTGTCTACTTCCTCCTCCACTGCTTCGACGTGCATCAACGTCGGTCTTCTGGCTCGTTGTATTACAGGTTTGGCCGACCTGTCAACGTTCAGTCTGTGACATGTGACCTCGGGGTCAATGCCAGGCATTTCATAAGGTGTCCAGGCGAACACCTCTATGTTTGTTCTCAAAAAGGCTTCCAGTTCCTTTTCTTCTTCTTCGGCTAAGCCTGAGCCGAGAAGAAAAAAGCGCTCTTCATCGCCCTCCTGGACGAGGATTTTCTTTAGTGTTTCCTCACTCTTCTCGGTCGGCTCCTTGCCGACATCATCTAGGACCTCCATGTCCTCATCTTCAATCTCTGCCTTCCCTGGTTCTTGTATGTTGCAGGTTGTTTTCATTGCTGCCATGGAGCAATTTTTTGCCTGCAGCTGGTCTCCTCTGACTTCTTCAATTCCATGTTCTGTTGGGAACCGCAATAGTTGATGCAACGTTGAGGGAACTGCCCCCATTGCATGCAACCATGGCCTTCCCAAGATGATGTTGTATGGTGAAGGTGTGTCAATCACGATGAACTCTGTCCTGATCTTCTTAGTGCCGGCTTGTACTTCCAAGTTTGTAGCGCCCAGTGGCCACGTCGGCGTTCCATTGAAGCCGACCATCGGGCCATTCGATTGCTCCATGTCATCTGGGTGAAGGCCCAGCTCCTTGTAACATCTAACATACATGATGTCACAAGAGCTGCCTTGATCTATCAGGATGCGTTTCACTTGGCACTCCCCAACCTGGAGGGATACTACCAAGGCATCATTATGCGGGTGCTGGACCATCTCTAGGTCGGCTTCGGTGAATGCTATCATCGGGCCTGGGTACTCTTCAGGCCGAGGTCTTTTCTGTCCGACCTGGTTCACGTGCTGCAGGTGTTTTACTCTTTGGGTCTCCCCCCGTATGTCGTTTTCGTTCACCTTGGAGTGAATTACGTTAACCACCCTAGGTCCCCCTCCCTGTGGTTGCTGTGCTGGGGGAGGCGGGGCTGCTGGTGCTTGAGGCAACCTTGCCTGCTCTTCTCTGGTCCTGGCTTCGTCGACAAGATCCCTCAGATGGCCTTGTCTTACTAAGTCCTCTAAGTATGCTTTTAGGGCTCTGCAGCCCTGAGTTGGGTGCCCTTCTTCATTGTGGTAAGCACAACGCCTACCAAGGTTCCTGCCCATGTATTCCCCTGGGGCTTTTGCTGGTGCTCTGAAATAGGGTTGATTTCGGATTTGATCCAGGACTTTGTGGACCGGGATTCGGAACACAGTCGTCACTGCCTGTTTTCCCTTCAATTCTATCTCTGCTTTGCTGAATCCGTTGTTACTTCGGCCTTGCTTCGGCGAGCCGTTCCCTTTTTCCTGCTTTACCTCTTTATTCCCCGATGTATCTTCCTCGGCTCTGGCATACTTCTCGATTCTCGCCATGAGCTCTTCCATGCTCTTTGGCAATGTCTTTGCCAAAGATTTCCGCAGTGAACAATCATCTTTCAGGCCGTTCTTGAAAGACACGACCGCCACTTCCTGGTTGCATTCGGGTATTCGATTGAACACCTCGTAGTATCTTTTTGCATAGGCCCTAAGGCCTTCATCCTTGCTGATCTTCAAAGCCATTAGTGCGTCCACCCTTAATGGCTGTAGCTTGTTCGTCACGAACCTGGCCACAAACATCTCGGCCAGGCCTTCCCATGTCTTCACGCTTCCCTTTGGCAGTTTGTGGAACCAATCTGATGCAATCTCCCCAAAGGACGAGGGGAACACTTTGCAGAGCAATGGCTCGTTTCCACTGTATAATGCCATTGAGTTCAAAAATAATCCGACGTGGAAGTTAGGGTCTGACTTACCATCATATATTTGAAACCTCGGCATGCTGAATCTCTTCGGTGCCTCAAATTTGTCCAGTTCTACTGAGAACGGTGTCCTCGGCTTGACGGGTGAGGTAACCTCGGCTTCAGCATTGTGTTCCTTCCTCTTGAGGTAGTTTCTTAAGTCTTCTTTGCTCCTCCCTGGAGCTCGGCTATCTTTTGACTTCAATCTTTTCGGTACACTACTTTCGGCCTCGTGGTGGGCCCGTTTTGATCTTTCTCCATGGGTTGTGTCAAAGCAGAGCGCCTGCCCTTGGATATGCCGATGTTCTCTGGGCTCTGGGTCCTTCGTGTGATATGTCCTCTGGGATTTCTCTTGTCTCGGCTCTTCTCGTCCGATTTCCCTGGAAGGCGGGTGGGAGTGCCTTGCGCTCCTGGTGTGCTGAGGTGCTTCGGGAATTATTTTCCTTCCTCCTTTCTGGGTATTAACTGCTGGAATTGGCGTGTCCTGCAGTGGGTATGGTGGCTGCATGACATTGTTTTGCATCATAAAGTTGACGACCGACTGCAGGTCTGCCAACTTGTCTGCCAATTCTTTTACTTCCTCATCCCTCCGTAGGCACCTATCCCTCCATACCTGGAGGTTATCTTCGTTGTAGTATCTGTCCTGATCTGTCTTCTTTGAAGTGTCGCCCTCCTGGCCGACGTTTTTTCCTCCGTGACCCTGGTCACGGGTTTCTTCGTTGTGGTTGTCTCCTTCAATGTCAAGGTCGATAGGTCTGCCACTCCCTGCGGGAGCGTCGTCCCCAACCTTTTCTTGTTGTGCGTTACTGGCCATCTATTCGTCTTTCTTTCCCACAGACGGCGCCAAATTGTGTGAGTGATTTTCTGATCACACTGCCCTCCTTAGTGATTCAGCTGTAGAACACAGGCAGAATAGATGGCACCCTGCTGTCCTGCACAGAAAGAAAAGGCTCCAGCGGTGGTTCTTCCACCCGGGGGCACTCCGACGATCAAGTCAGTATATCTCTCAAAGATAATCAAGTATTCAACTCACAAGCTTGAGTATAAAAACATACCTTTGACCCATGGGGGTGCCTCTCTTTTATAGCCAATACAATCCTAGTCCCAATAGGAGCCTAACTCCAATGGACTCAGGATTACTGCTAATCTGGAACTCCCAGTGGGATTAGGATAAACCCTCTAAGAGTTTCATCTTTACCCAAACTGAAGTCTTCTCTCAATCTAGGACTCTTGTCCTTTATCCGCTTATCTCGGATTCCGATATCTTCGGAGATAACCTCGGCAACTCCGAGATAACCTCGGCGTAACTACCACGACACGTGGCACCTCGGCTGACACGTCGGCGTCACCTTGCCATGTGTTGGTACTCAGAAAATATATCCCCACAGTCACTAAATATTAATTTTTAGTAACAGTTTAAAAATTTTGTCAAAAAAAAATCAGTAATTATAAATTTTAGCGATAGTTTATAAAAATTATCACAAAAAAAGTCAATAATTTTTAACTTTGAGTGACAGTTTAAAAAATTCGTTACAAGAAGTTACTAATTGTAAGTTTTAGCGACAATTTATAAAAATCGTAACAAAAAAAAGTTGCAAATTGTTAATTTTTAGCTACATATGTAAAAAATCATCATAAAAAATTATTTTTAACGACAATTTTATTAGGACTTATTTTTAATAAGAGTTTATAGGAATTAAGTCAAACTATTAGAAATTATTGGTAGTTTACCATAAAAATAATCATAGGAATTATATGGGTCTCGACATTGTCACGTGGCGAAGTTATTATCGCGTGTATGACACACTACTAAAAATCGGAGCTTTTGCGATGGTCGTAAATGTCGCAAAAGGTGCATATGCCGTTGCAAAAGACTTTTTGCGATGGAGTAGTAACGGGAAATAAGGGGTGGCGGAAGGGGGCGTGACAAAAGGTATTTGCGACGGTTACAAACTGCCGCTTTCTTGTAGCGACAGTAAATCAATGGTTTTGCGACGGTTTAACCTGACACAAAAAAATGAAAAAAAACATCTCTTTTAGCGACGCTTTAGGATGACGTCGCGAAAAGCATTATTAGCAACGGTCTTAAATGTCGCAAAAAAAAAAAGAATTAAATCAATAATGTATTCGCGACAGTTTAAACCGTCACTAAAGATGGCACTAATATGTATATGCAACAGGTTAACCAGTCGCTAATAAAATGCAAAGAAATGATGATTCCATTAGCGACAGTTTATTACTATTGCAATTTTTTTTTTCATAAAATAAACTTATATTTTATTAATTCATTCCTTGTACAAATTATTAATACACATCCACATTCACATTTACATTCACATTCACATATACGAATAAATATATATATTTATCCTGTAACAATACAATGCCAACCAAACATTCTTTACAAAAATATATAAAACATCCTCCAACAATACTAATATTTTTTGATAATTCAAAAACTCAAATTTGTATCTAAAACAAAACCAAATATCGACAATACAAATAAAAAAACATATATATTAACAGCTTGTTTTAGTATCAATAGTAAGCTCCAACATTGATATGCGAAGATATCATCACGTACTCAAAAGGGTAGTATCTGCAAAAAGAAACAAAAAAAAAATATATATTTATAATATAATCAATTTCAAGCTTATAAAATATGTAAAACATTTGATACTTATTTCATAAAATAAATAAATAAATAAATAAATAAATAAGATTGTTACATATACATAAATCAAACGTCACACAATGTATTTGCCAAGAGTTTCTCCGATTGTTCTTCGAAAAAGAATTTCTAAAAGACAAGTGTTCACAAATGGAAATTAAGCTCCAGATTCAAAATCGAAAATCAATTTCGACTCTCATCTTTTCCTACAAGTTATTTGTGCCTAGTTAGTCGTATGTGTTAAGTTTTGTTGACATCCGAAGCCATTTGACCAATTTAGTGTGTCAATCGGTTCCAAAAAAAAGTTTCTAAATGACAAGTTTTCACAAATTGAAATTAGGCTCTAGATTCAAAACCGGGGATCGGTTTTGAGTCCTGTCTTTTCCTACAAATCATTTGTTCCTAGTTAGTCGTGTGTGTCAAGTTTCGTTGACATTCGATGTTGTTTAATCATTTTAGTGTATCAACCAATTCAGAAAACAAAAGTTAAAAGTACTTCAGCTATTTTTGCCTCAAAAACTGCATCAACACTCTAGCAGACTTTAAAAAAAATAAAAATAAATAAACTATTAAGTAGCTCCATAGCTAAACCAAACAATGTAAGGACACAAACAGTGAGGTAACCGTTAGTTAGCTCCAAGAATAATGAGAGCAATATCATCCAACCCTGGCTGCCATATTTGGCAGTGAAATAGAATGCTGGGATGAGTGTTAAGAAAATACAAATGGCAATTAGTCAGTCAACTTAGGTTAGTAGATTTTCAATCTATTCTTGAAAAACATTGTCATCTAAAACAGTTACCATAGTATTCCTAATTCAAGCGTAAAAATTGTGACTCAGTGCACCCATAAGGAATCCGAGTAAAATTAGAAAGGTAGTAAAACATAGAAAATGAAAAATGGCACGGGCGGATTTGAAGTCTTGGGGTAATAACCTTAAGGTTATGGGTTCAAGTCTTGGGCCACCACTTTGTGCATTATGTCAAAGGTTAGATGTGTACTAAATCTTTCCCCTCCCAAACACACATTAATGTGTACTAATTGGGCGTTGTTTTATATATAGTTCTTTCATTGATATCTAGAAGAAAAAATAATAAAAATTTATTAAAATGATTGATGTTACCAAAACACCAGCAGCCATATCCCATGATTTTAGATGATATTCCCAATATGCTTCTACAATTCCCAAAGCTACATGGCACATATCCACTGCAGCAGCACCAAGCCTTCTCACGCCCTACACATATAAATGTCAAAATGGAGAGAGAGATTACAAAAACTTGAAACACAAAATCTTCCACCCTATCTATGATGTAAGAAGTAAAGCAAGTTATCAGTAAAGCAAGTGAAAGAAAATGGTTATTACCCAGCTGACATCAGTAAATTCTTTGAATAACTCTATGTTGGTACACCATGCATCGTCATGTTCATACCCAAATCCAGTAATTAGAAGTGATTGCTCCACCTAAGAAAACAAGTGAAAAAAGGTGAGCTGGAAAAAAAAATTCCAGCTTTCAGCTCCAAACCACCACACTTTTACACAATTTTTTCAATGTGATTCGTTTCTAGAAGTAGAAGGAACATGATTAATTTTATAGATAGATAAGAAGTGAAATATACACAAGCATTTGAACTATATTAAAGTCTGTTGTTGCCAATACCTTCCTCTCAGTTCCTTTTCCTTGCATAAACTGAGCTTGGGGAAGGAACTGATAAGAGGGACTCACAAAGAATGTGCTTAGAAATCCATAATGGAGTTTGATAACAAGGTCTGAAAGTATGTAAAGTTCGCGGAAAAATTCCTCGAGCCTCAACGCCATAAAACAGAGAGTGTTGTTGGGCACATCCTCAACCAGTCTCACTTCTACATCCACACCAACAAAAAAAGGGTCTTATTGAAGGTCACCTATTGAATAAAACATTATAGTCTAGATATAACATGATTACTCACCTTATCGGTACGACTCACTTGAATCTTTTGCCCATTACAAAAAGCACCCCCACCTAGAATAAAGGGTAACAAATATTAATAGATGATTCACAAACACACATGCAGGAGTGCACACTAGCATACTATTGAGGAAACAAATACATACAAGAAGACTAGAACCTAAGACCTCCTGGAACGTAAGTTTTGATACCTTGTTAGATAGATCACCAATTGATTAGGGAATTGGTCCAGGAATGTTGATCAAGTCTCATACAAACAATGTAAACAAGGATAAGAACATGTAAATATAAGGGAGGGATGAAACTTCAAACCTGATTCAACTTTGGAAAGGTCAAGAATGTCATTTATAAGTTGAAGAACTAAATCTCCTGAAGATAACATGACACTCAATAATTGTCTTTGCTTCTTGTCAAGGTTTGTGGTTACAACTCCTGATAGTGGAGATCTTATCTCATGAGACATGGTTGCCAACATTTGTTTTGCTCACATTGTTTCCTTTGCAAGAAGAATCAATTGGTAAAAAATGAATACCGTTTTTCTTCCAATGCTTATTCAAACCCACCAAGAATAAATCAAAGAGATAAATCTGTTATATGAATTGTTTTGTTTAGCTCTATCTCCTTGGCTTTTAGTACTGCTATTTCCTCTCGAAGTTTTGCCATCTTTTTCCTTTTTCTCACATGTCAAGTAATAAGGCACATATTGTATTTTTTGTTGTCATATTGTTTAAAGACCTATAAAACTTCTAAATTTTTTTTAAAAAAAAAAGAAGAATAAAAGGGCACCGTGACATTGAAAGAATCATATAACATAGGTCAAACCAAAACATTGAACATAAAAATTCAATATAATCTAGTCCAGCATTTGGACAGGATATATCATGAAAAATGAACTGTTTCTCTAACTTGTAATAACTTGTAATTCACAAAATATGAATACTAAAGTCTTTCTTCTGTGATTCAGAAATACAGCCATTGATTAGTACATAGGAAGAAAAGCTAATAATATTTTATTTTTGAAATGGTAGTCACAAATCAATTTATAATATTACGTAGTGTTGAATTTAATGTTGAAGACTACCATGGCACAATACAGACTGCTGAATCTTGTAAATGAACTCACCTGATCAGTTACATCCATTCCCATGTAATTCACACCAATAGTATCCCCTGCATTGCTGAAGACAGGTTCAACATATATCAAAAATGTCTTTGACCCCAGTAGTTCTATCTCAAAAGTAATTTCCCTTTTTGCAGGTACTCCTCGTTCCAAAACTTCTCTTTTGAAGTCTTGAGATTCCTTTACACCACCACCAATGAATATCTCCACATCCGTTTTTCCTATAATGTCCTGAAAAATCAGTGAATTTGAGGAATGCATGTGCCAGATTCTGCAAACAGTGCTTTACAGAAATTACATGAATTACAAAAGTGAACAAATCAATAAGAAAAGAAAAATGCATATTGTCAGGTTTCACACCAGCATTGAAATAAAGGATGCAACTTGTAGCAGAAAATAAAACCTCAAATAAGAAAATCACTGGCAGTCAATTACCTCATCGTGCAAACTCAGAAAATGATTATAGATGAAACAATACCGCAACTCTTTATCCTGAAAGAAATGAAAATGAACGCTAAGATATAGATGATGACTTTTCAAGAAACTTATTGTAGATGATAAGAAACATTAAAATGACTGCAACAAAGTGGAGAAAATTTTAGTCAAGAAACACAGTTAGAACAAAATCTTATATCAAAGTTCATCCCCAAATAATTGCCAGTTAAATATTGTGTCCATACTGAGTTGCATCCATATGCACTAATAGGATTGCAGCAAAGCAGCAAACTGAAGGATTTAAAATGAAATCTGTTCTAAATTACCTGGCGGCTCATGACAACTGGTGCATTCTGAATAATGAAAG
The DNA here is from genome assembly GCA_030407325.1 of Camellia japonica. Classification (NCBI taxonomy): domain Eukaryota; kingdom Viridiplantae; phylum Streptophyta; class Magnoliopsida; order Ericales; family Theaceae; genus Camellia; species Camellia japonica. The sequence goes on from JAPPVO010000016.1 coordinate 9,388,149, forward strand.
AGGCATTTCGTCAAGCACCTGGTAGATGGACAACGATTCCCCCGAAACAGAATCGACGCCGGAGACCCCAAGGCAGCAGCTTTGAAGATTACAACTCTTATTCTCTTTGCAATTATTATTATTATAATAAAAGAAAGGTTTATTGAATTGGGTTATGGGAACAAATGTTGGTTTACTAGTTTTGGAGAAGGCGTGCTGTAAGTGTATAGTCCGTATTATTTGTGTAGATACAAATATCGAATACAAAATTCTTAAATTAAAACTGAGAGAAAGAAAGAGAGTCATTACCTTCAAACTCTAGGGTTTTCCAAGGAAGTAAAAGAGAAATGAAAACAGATGAGTGCAAACTGCAAATAAATATACAAACGTTGGATCCGCAATACCTTGAGAGGTACCAATTGAATGTTGAAGACTCCTAAAGCTCTGAGAGAGGTGATATCCATGTACTAACCGAGATCGATGGCGAGATTGAGAGAGAGAGGGCGGCAATGTCAACTTGGTGAAGGTGGATCAACAAACTAATGCCGGCGGGAGTGAACTCGTAGATGAAAGATGGAGATAGAGAGAGAGAGAGAGAGCGGGGGAAACGAAAATATCAGAGGCACCATGCGTTTGAGAATTTAGGAATTTTGGGTGTTTCTGTGGCTATTAGCGACGGCACAATGATGCCCATTGCAAAAAAAAAAAATTAAAAAATATATTTGCGTCGGGAGAGAAGCACCGTCGCAAAAAATGAGCCTTTTGCGACGGCCATAGGTTTGCTATCGCAAAAATCATTGAACATATGCTTTCTCCTTTTTGAGATAGAAAATACCGTCGCAATAAGTGACTATTGGCGACGGAATATTAACCATCGCAAAAAGTAGATTTTTGCGACTGCAACGTATGCCGTCGTAAAAAGTTCCGTATCATATACTCCCTTTTCTAGTAGTGACAATTGTCAAATCATTATCAAACACTGTATAATGTTTTCTGTTATACAAAACTCATTAGGAGATGAAAGTTTATCAATATAGGAGTGCTAAATAACTAGAGGTTGTTAGGACTTTTTGAAATATTCAAACTACTTGATTCACAAGTCACTAGATATTATAAATAGACGACACTCTTATGGGTTGAGGTATGTAATTTCTTTTTATGAATTAGTCCATTAAATATTTTGATAATATTGGAGAACTGATTTGGGCGTCGTAAGGCCCCCGGCCGTTCAATGACTGAGGGTGTTTTGCCTTGCAAATGGCAATGACATGGTGGTGCTAATCATCTTCGTCGTTGGATTTCTTTATCAATATGTATATAATTTTTCCATGTCGATATAATTGGTGCCGTCTGTAAAAACGATTAAAATCTTAATGAAGAGGATTAGCCACAGACACATCAACGAAGGATCACGACATCATCAATTGCTTTACCTTGCATTACATTCTGGTTGTGAATTATTTATTCGTTAGTGTTTGATGGCACTGTTTTGAAAACATGATAAACTTTTTAAGCAATATAGGCTTATTATCTTGGGCCAACCTATTACAATGTGAACTGAACACCATCTTGGCTAGTTTGGTGATGAAGATTATTAGCACATTACTACTAGGCAATACTATCATCTGCCTTGCTAAGCACGAGGCACATGCATGCATTGCTGAACTCAACAAGCCATCATTCAAATTAAGAAACCATCATGCGGAATAGTGAAGTTAATTATCTAGCAATTCTTAATTCATCGAGAACTTGATGATTTTTATTATCTATGGAGCACGGATTTTATACACTATTATTCCGATCACAGAGATATGAAAGATTAAGGCCTTGTTTGGGAACATGTTTTTTTAGTAATTTTTTGACTAAAATATGATGTAAAAAAACTAGTATGTTTAGGAATCTCATGGCCTGCCGGCCATGTTTGCCGACAGTAGATATTTTGCAGCAACCAGCTATCCATATATGCATGCTTTGCAGTAGCTGTCTGTAAAAACCCATATTTAAATTATTCTTAAAAGAAAATAAATAAATAAATTAATTAATTAATGTTATTCAGAACCTACCTAAAATATAGAATAGAGAAAAAAAAATTAGTTTTAAATTAACCCAATTCTATCACTAACAAAACCTTATTAAGAATAATAAGGTATTGATGTTCAATAATTATTGTTATAAATTATTATTAAAATATATATATATATATATATATATAGGAGAATCAGATTCGGTGGCAAGATATGCCACATGCTAACTTGCATTTGGCTTGGTGAATTCCACCAAATGATGGCTTTTGGGTAGAGTGAAGTTTATGGCAGGGAATAACATCATGAAGAGAGAGAGAGAAGAGAGAGAGAGAGGAGAGAGAGATCTGCCTATATATATCATAGGTAGACTTAGTTCATGGACACATACAAACAAAAGAAGGAGCATATACGGGTGAGGAGAGATTCAGTAGAAGGAAAAGAAGAGGGGAAGGTTAAGGAAGCAAAATCTTTCTACCACTTCATCACCCATTTGAATCCTACCATTAAGTAAGAAAACCCTCTTAATCCTCTCATTTTTTTATTTGAAATTTTCAGATTATGTAAGATAAATTGTCTAAACTGTGTTGAGAATAATCTGTTTTGAATCTGCCAGCATGTTTGCCCGAATTTTTAGACAATTTTATAACTCAAATTTTCGAGATGATTCTCTAAATCTTCTAAAGTTTTGATAATGATGTATAGTTCATCCAGAATTTTGGCAACAATTTTTTGAGCTTTCTACGAATTTATACAAATATTTTTACTAAATCTAAAACTGTGTTGAGAATAATCTGTTTTGAATCTGCCAGCATGTTTGCCCGAATTTTTAGACAATTTTATACTCAAAATTTCGAGATGATTTCTTCTAAAAAGCTTCTGCCAGCATGTTTGCCGAATTTTTAGACAATTTTATACTCAAAATTTCGAGATGATTTCTTCTAAAAGTTGTTGATAATGATGTCTAGTTCATCCAGGAATTTTGGCAACAATTTTTGAGCTTTTTACGAATTTATACAAATATTTTTACTAAATCTGAAACTATGTTGAGAATAATCTGTTTTGAATCTGCCAGCATGTTTGTCCGAATTTTTAGACAATTTTATACTCAAAATTTTCGAGATGATTTATTCTACAAAGTTGTTGATAATGATGTCTGGTTCATCCAGGAATTTTGGCAACAATTTTTGACATTTCTACGAATTTATACAATTTTTAACTAAATCTGAAACTGTGAGACAGATTTTACTATGTATTTTGAAAATTTTATTAAATTCTATACTAAGCCAAATCTGGTAATTTCTAACTAAAGATGAAATTTGAAAAGTCTAGTTTCATGATAAATTTTTAGATTATGGATTTGATCTATAAATTTTAAGCATGGAATTAATGTAAGGAATGTGACAAATCTGTGTCAAAAAAAAAAAAAATTTCTGGGAATTTTTACAGGATTATTTACACCGTCTTCTTCTGAAATTCTTTCTGAAAAGTGACCTAAACATCCCTATTGAGTATTCTATTCAATTGCACGAATTTTAAAATTGTGTAAATAATTTATTTATAAATTTTAATATCGGGTATTCAGGGTGAGCCCTGGTTTTTAATAGGTTTTAAGTAAATTGTGTCGCGAAACCCTAAGATGGCACGGGGCTTATTTGAACCCTTATCGGTATTGGTTTTGGAATAAGGGTGGATGTGCGGGTGGCACGCAGGGAAGTTACGTACCCCTGGCAGACCGTTCCTTGGGGCAGACCACGGATGCCACGACTTGGGTATATAACTCCGGGCGTGGGCATCTTTGGTAGTTCTTGAATATTTGACCAAGGGGGGGTTTCAAATTAACCGTGGCCATGACTTAGTGGTTGGTAAGTTAAACCTCTTTGGCGAGATTTCAAAGGTCACCTAAGTTATTAAAATTATTTGAATTATTTTAATGGTTGTAATTTATGTTTACATTATATTATTATCTCGTGTTTATAATCTCATTATTTTCTCTCAAAAAGAATGGTAGGTTGGTTATGTTTTCTTACTGTGTTGCAAAACTCATGGCATATATTTTGTTGCCCTGGCGTTTCATGCCAGATTATGTCGAAAAAGGGACTGAGGCTGAAATTGGAGCTGCTGCTAATATCGAACCTTGGCTAACTTAGAGTCAAGATTTTATCAAAATAAAATCCTGTTATTTTTTGTATTAGTGTTTAACTATGTTGTGACGTTGTGTGTGAACTTGTAGTTTTATTTTGTTGTTGGACTTTGACTATGTAAGAATTTAAAATTTCCTAATTAGTAGTTAAAATTTTATCTAGCAAGTTATTGTTATTTAAATCTTATGACGTTTCAAAAAAAAAAAAATTTGGGGCGTCACAGTTTGGTATCAGAGCCTAGGTTTGAACCTTTGGGCCATGGGTAGTAGTTTATTATTTTTACATTTAAGAAAACCTTACGTTAATTTGTAATTTTCGGTGACTTAACTAAGTTAGAACCTTTTATTTGTAGGATGCCAGGGTCATCAGACATTAACTCTAACGAGGAAAATTCGGTGGAAAACTATGACATAGAATCTGACCCAAGTGAAGAAGTGGAGATGCCTATAGAAAGATATGAATCTGAGCCTGAGCTTGACCCTGACCTGAATCCTGAACCTGAACTTGAGCCTGAACCTGAGTCTGAAGAAGTTGTACCAATATACAACCCCATGGAGGTTATTGTGATTGAGTCAGACACTGAAGATGAGTCTATGGAAGGCAATACCGAGGAGAGCACTGAAGATGTAGGAGCCACATTTGAGGGTTGGGATGTGCGAAACGGGTTGCAGATTGGCTCTTTTGTATATGTCAGACTTTATCCCCTAGGAGGTTGTGCTTGGAAAGCTGAGAGTTGGGTGGGTACCTATATCGGACCTGTCCAGATTCTAAGACAAGAGACTCCCTGGGTATATCAATTAGGCCCCTTCCGGATGGTTTCACCGATAGGGTGGGCGACCTTTTTGACTTTTGGAGCCTTCAGTGTATCATGCCCGACCCAAGCAGAATTGTGAGGAGAGATGGGTCAGTGGACTTCAGAGACTGGAGGACCTATCGGGAGGAGCCGGTGCTGCTGCTAGGGCATCGTGTGTGCGAAACTGCTATCTTCGTGAGGGTGCTGTGGCGATTCATGGGGCTTTTCCAAGCCACATGGGAACCGGAAGCCCTGGTGTGGAGAGACTTTCCTTGGCTATTTTAAGGGGTCTTAAGGGAACTATAAACTAGGCTAACCGATTGTTTTGTATGCTCACATGTAAAATTGCCTAGTTTAGAATTGTGAGTGTAGGAGTTAACTCGGATTGTAGGGGCTATCTTTTGCCCGTAGTATGTTATTTAATCTTTTCCTTTGTTTGCGTGTATTTTGCTGGTTGTAGCTTATCTAGTCTAATTAATGAAGTTTTTTTTTTTTTTATTTTCTATTCTTGCACATAAATATAGTAACATATAATAATAATAAATAAATAAATGAATAAATCACAAGAAAATCCCATCATGCAGAATGGCTGGACGAACAAGAAATAATAACAACGGTAATGGTGATGGAGTGCCTGATGGCGATGTCGCTCGAATTATACGCGCGATTGCTGATAGGGTAGGCAATATACCACCCCGAAACCAAGATCAAAACAAATCGGAAATGATAGCAAAATTTGAAAAGCTACGTCCCCACAAATTCCTTGGTGGATCAAACCCCCATGAAGCTGAAGCTTGGTTAAGACAAATTAAGAAGTTGCTAGATACTTCCGACATCCGAAATGAACAAGATAGAGTGACCATGGCGGCATTTCAAATGGAAGGGGAAGCAGATCATTGGTGGGAAATGATCAAAAGTACTCGACAAGTAGAGACATTAACTTGGAGACAGTTCGAAGACCTGTTCATGGAAAAGTATTTTCCTAACTCGCTAAGACAAGAAATGATTCAAGAGTTCCTCCAACTGAAACAAGGAAAAATGTCAGTCGCTCAATATGCGAACCGTTTTGAAGCTCTTTCACGGTACGCTTCAGCCATAGTAGCAAATGAAGAGGATAAGGTTAGGCGATTTGAATGGGGTTTGGACACAGACATTAGAGGAAGATTGATCGCAGTGCAACTCTCCACCTATGCCCAATGGTGGATCGAGCTTTAATTGTGGAACGAGAGTTAGCAGATTCCGAACGCATTCGAAATCAGCGATCAAGGAACAACAACCAACCACGCGGAGGAGGCCCAGTCCGCAACACCAGAAACCATCCTGCGCCAGCACCTTATGCCGGAGGGATGCAGCAGCAACAAAGGCAGAATCGAGGAAACCAGCAAGGAGGAAACTTTGTAAATGAGTGGAAAGGAAGATGTTTCAGATGTGGTCAACAGGGGCAAAATCAGCGATCAAGGAACAACAACTAACCACGCGGAGGAGGCCCAGTCCGCAACACCAGAAACCATCCTGCGCCAGCACCTTATGCCGGAGGGATGCAGCAGCAACAAAGGCAGAATCGAGGAAACCAGCAAGGAGGAAACTTTGTAAATGAGTGGAAAGGAAGATGTTTCAAATGTGGTCAACAGGGGCATCGTCGAAGTGAGTGTCCTCAAGGTGGGAGTATTTTATGGATCAAGAGGGGCACAACAATAACAAATGCCAACCAGGGCAAGGTTCTAAGCCTACTCAAAATACTCAGACCAACAAGGGGCAGCCACAAGCCTCTAGGAATGCAGGCCGACCAAGAACACAACCACAAGGAGCTGGAAATGGAAAGAAACCAGGAGAGACTAACCAACAGGCAGTAGGGGAAGTATGCTCTATCCAAGAAGAAGAAGATGTTGATAACCCATCAGTAATTCAAGGTATGTTAATCCTTATGAATTCTTGGGTTAAAGTATTGTTTGATTCTGGAGCTTCGCATTCTTTTATATCCACTGCATGTGTGACAAGTTTGGGTCTAGAGCCAGAGACGCTAGGGATAGCTATGAGTGTCGCTTCGCCCTTAGGAGGTCAAACCCGAGTAAATCTAGTATGTAAATCTTGCGAGCTAGAAATCTCCGGTTCATATTTGATCTGTGATCTAAGAGTTATGGATATGTCTGATTTTGACGTCATCCTAGGAATGGACTGGTTGTCAGTTCATCGAGCCATTATTGATTGTTACCATAAGACAGTGACAGCATCCTCCCTTAACGGCACGAAAGTTCAATTTAAAGGAGATAGACAAGATTCTCTAACTCCAACGTGTCGCAAGTCGCGATGGCATGATCAACTAACCGGATGGTTGGCAAGCCTAATTTTGGAAGGCGAAAATCGAAAGGATCCAGGATTACCCCATGTGGTGTGCGAGTACGCTGACGTTTTCCCTGATGAATTACCGGGATTACCCCCAAAACGAGACGTAGATTTCACGATTGAGCTTCAACCTGGGACTTCACCGATTTCAATAGCACCACATCGTATGGCGCCAGCTGAACTTCGAGAATTGAAGGGGCAGTTGCAAGAACTGTTGAATAAAAAGTTCATCAGACCAAGTACGTCTCCTTGGGGAGCGCCAGCATTATTCGCGAAGAAGAAAGATGGAACCTTAAGATTGTGCATCGATTATCGACAACTAAATCGAGCCACCATTAAAAATCGATATCCCTTACCAAAATTGATGACTTGTTGTTCGATCAATTAAGAGGTTCAAAATGTTTTTCCAAAATTGACCTTAGGTCGGGATATCACCAACTTCGTGTCAGAGGAGAAGATATACCCAAAAACGCGTTTCGAACCCGTTATGGCCACTATGAGTTTGTGGTAATGCCATTTGGTTTGACGAATGCGCCTGGGGTATTCATGAGTTTAATGAACAAAATTTTTACCCCCTATTTGGACCAATTTGTGGTAGTATTCATTGACGATATTTTGATATACTCACGATCGGAGGAAGACCACGAGCAACATCTGAGAACCGTTTTGCAAATTCTAAGAGAAAACCAATTGTATGCTAAAACTAGCAAATGTGAATTTTGGCTGAAGGAAGTAAAGTTCTTAGGTCATGTTGTGTCTGAATTAGGGATATCAGTGGATCCTGCTAAAGTAAGAGCAGTAATGGGGTGGAAACAACCTAAGAATACGTTTGAGATTCGTAGTTTCTTGGGATTAGCAGGTTATTATAGGAGATTCATTCAGGATTTCTCCAAATTAGCCAAGCCGATGACACGCCTAACGCAAAAAGGAGTAAAGTTTGAATGGAACGAAGCGTGTGAGTAGTCATTTCAAGAACTCAAGAAGAGACTGACAAGCGCTCCTATATTAATCATACCCGAACGTGACGTTGGGTACATTGCTTATTGTGATGCCTCTAAAGAAAGGTTAGGTAGTGTGTTAATGCAAAATGGGAAGGTAGTAGCTTACGGATCAAGACAATTGAAGAATCATGAGAAAAATTATCCTACTCATGATTTGGAGTTGGCAGCTGTGGTCTATGCACTTAAGACTTGGCGACATTACCTTTATGGTGAAAATTTGAGATATTTACCGATCATAAAAGCTTGAAGTACTTGTTCACACAAAGAGATTTGAACATGAGGCAGAGACGCTGGATGGAGTACCTTGAAGATTACCAATTCACCTTGTCATATCATCCCGGGAAGACTAATGTTGTAGCAGATGCACTAAGTCAAAAGAGAAGAGAGATTGTAGCTAACATATCAATTAAAGAATGGGAAATGGTAAGCACTGTGAATGAGTTTAAGTTACAACCAGAGACTCAGAATGGGAAGGGTAGGTTGTTTACAATAGTTACAACACCCCAACTTCTTACCAAAGTGTTGGAAGCCCAAAGATTTGATCAGGAGATCGACTCCATCAAGCCCGATTAGTGTTCGGGGAATCTTCACCGGATTGGACGCTCCATCAAGATGGTAGTTTAAGGTATTTAGGTAGAATTTTTGTGCCAAACATCGAACAATTAAGAGACAAAGTACTTAAAGAATTTCACCATTCAGTTTTTGCGGTTCATCTGGGAGGAAACAAGATGTACCAGGATCTTAAGCGACAGTATTGGTGGAGTGGAATGAAGAAGGACGTTGCTCAATTCGTATCTAAGTGCTTGACGTGTCAGCAAGTGAAGGCAGAACATCAAAAGCCGGCAGGGAAACTCCAACCTTTACCAATACCTAAGTGGAAATGGGAACACATAACAATGGATTTTGTAACGGGATTACCCCGGTCGCCGCAAGGCCATGATGCCATTTGGGTGGTGGTTGATCGATTAACTAAGACGGCACATTTCCTACCAATAGGACCAGCAGACACACTCGAATCTTTAAGTCGATTATTTATTCGAGAAATCATTAGATTGCACGAAGTACCAGTCTCAATAGTGTCAGATCGTGATTCTCGTTTTACGTCACAATTCGAAAGGCACCTCTCAATAGTGTCAGATCGTGATTCTCGTTTTACGTCACAATTCTGGCAAAGTCTGCAGAAAGCCTTGGGTACAGAGTTGTGTTTTAGTACAGTTTTTCACCCTCAAACTGACGGTCAATCAGAAAGAACAATTCAGACTTTAGAAGACATGCTTCGAGCTTGTGTGATGGACTTTAAAGGTAGTTGGAAGAAACACTTACCATTAGTCGAATTCTCTTACAATAACAGTTTTCAAGCAAGTATTGGTATGGCACCGTATGAAGCATTGTACGGACGGCCTTGCCGGTCACCAATATGTTGGACAGAAGTCAGAGAAGCACCTTTTTTAGGGCCAGAGTTAGTTCAAGAAACTACCGAGAAGGTGAAACTAATTAGGCAAAGGCTTGAGACCGCTCAGAGTAGGCAGAAAAGCTATGCAAATCAAAGGAGAAGACCTTTAGCATTTAAAGTTGGAGATCATGTGTTTCTGAAAATACAGCATCGCCGAGGAGTTGTTCGTTTCGGAAAGAAGGGAACGTTGTCACCTTGCTTCATGGGCCTTTCGAAATCTTGGACAAAAAGGAGAAGTGGCATACCGCTTGGCTCTACCACCTCATGCTATACGTCGTCGATGCACATAATTTACGAGGAAATTAAAAAACTATACCGTTGGTTCGAGTTCTCTGGAGACATTGTGGGACGGAAGAGTCAATGTGGGAGCGAGAAGATATGATACGTGTCAATTACCCTCAACTTTTCGAGTCTAAAGGTACGAATTAATTTCGATGACGAAAATGTTTTTTAGGAGGGTAGATTGTGAAAACCCATATTTAAATTATTCTTAAAAGAAAATAAATAAATAAATTAATTAATTAATATTATTCAGAACCTACCTAAAATATAGAATAGTGAAAAAAAAAATAGTTTTAAATTAACCCAATTCTATCATTAACAAAGACCTTATTAAGAATAATAAGGTATTGATGTTCAATAATTATTGTTATAATATTATTAAAAAAAAAAATATAGGAGAATCAGATTCGGTGGCAAGGGTATGCCACATGCTAACTTGCATGTTGGCTTGGTGAATTCCACCAAATGATGGCTTTTGGGTAGAGTGAAGTTTATGGCAGGGAATAACATCATGAAAGAGAGAGAGAAAGAGAGAGAGAGAGAGAGAGAGAGAGAGAGAGAGAGAGAGAGAGAGATCTGCCTATATATATCATAGGTAGACTTAGTTCATGGACACATACAAACAAAAGAAGGAGTATATACGGGTGAGGAGAGATTCAGTAGAAGGAAAAGAAGAGGGGAAGGTTAATGAAGCAAAATCTTTCTACCACTTCATCACCCATTTGAATCCTACTATTAAGTAAGAAAACCCTCTCAATCCTCTCATTTTTTTATTTGAAATTTTCAGATTATATAAGATAAATTGTCTAAACTGTGTTGAGAATAATCTGTTTTGAATCTGCCAGCATGTTTGTCCGAATTTTTAGACAATTTTATACTCAATATTTCGAGATGATTTCTTCTACAAAGTTGTTGATAATGATGTCTAGTTCATCCAGGAATTTTGGCAACAATTTTTGAGCTTTCTACGAATTTATACAAATATTTTTACTAAATCTGAAACTGTGTTGAGAATAATCTGTTTTGAATCTGCTAGCATGTTTGCCTGAATTTTTAGACAATTTTATACTCAAAATTTCGAGATGATTTCTTTTACAAAGTTGTTGATAATGATGTCTAGTTCATCCAGGAATTTTGGCAACAATTTTTGAGCTTTCTACGAATTTATACAAATTTTTAACTAAATCTGAAACTGTGAGACAGATTTTACTATGTATTTGAAAATTTATTTAAAATTCTATACTAAGCCAAATCTAGTAATTTCTAACTAAAAGATGAAATTTAAGAAGTCTAGTTTCATGATAAATTTTTAGATTATGGATTTGATCTATAAATTTAAGCATAGAATTAATGTAAGGAAATGTGACGAATCTGTGTCAAAAAAAAAAAAATTGCTGGGAATTTTACAGGATTATTTACACCTTCTTCATCTGAAATTCTTTCTGAAAAGTGACCTAAACATCCCTATTGAGTTTTCTGTTCAATTGCACGAATTTTAAAATTGTGTAAATAATTTATTTATAAATTTTAATATCAGGTATTCAGGGTGAGCCTTGGTTTTTAATAAGTTTTAAGAAAATTGTGTCGCGAAACCCTAAGGTGGCACGGGGCTTATTTGAACCCTTATCGGTAATTGGTTTTGGAATAAGGGTGGATGTGCGGGTGGCACGCAGGGAAGTTACGTACCCCTGGCAGACCGTTCCCTTGGGGCAGACCACGGATGTCACGGCTTGGGTATATAACTCCGGGCGTGGACATCTTTGGTAGTTCTTGAATATTTGACCAAGGGGGGTTTCCAAATTAACCATGGCCATGACTTAGTGGTTGGTAAGTTAAACCTCTTTGGCGAGATTTCAAAGGTCACCTAAGTTATTAAAATTATTTGAGGTATTTTAATGGTTGTAATTTATGTTTACGATTATATTATTATCTCGTGTTTATAATCTCATTATTTTCTCTCAAAAAGAATGGTAGGTTGGTTATGTTTTCTTACTGTGTTGCAAAACTCATGGCATATATTTTGTTGCCCTGGCGTTTCATGCCAGATTATGTCAAAAAAGGGACTGAGGCTGAAATTGGAGCTACTACTAATATCGAACCTTGGCTAATTTAGAGTCAAGATTTTATCAAAATAAAATCCTGTTATTTTTTGTATTAGTGTTTAACTATGTTGTGACGTTGTGTGTGAACTTGTAGTTTTATTTTGTTGTTGGACTTTGACTATGTAAGAATTTAAAATTTCCTAATAATTAAAATTTTATCTAGCAAGTTATTGTTATTTAAATCTTATGACGTTTCAAAAAAAAAAAAATTTGGGGCGCCACACTGTCTATTTGTTGATATTTCTGACGCGAGAACCTGTTTTTCTATAAATACAAGGCCCGGTTCTTGCAACTCAGGGCATTCGCCACCACATTAGCTTTTCCAAGATGATAAGATAAAGTAAATGGTAATCTTCGAGATATTCTAGCCACCGTCTTTAAATTTTTTGACTGTTTACAAAAATATGTGAAAAGAAATAATATAAATAAAGTGAGCATGAATAAAATGACAGTTTTGCCTTTCCGAAATTTGTTGTGAAATATGTGATGCAGCAACGGTACAAGTCACTTGACCAGGCCTCTCTCTCTCTCTCTCATTTCTAATAAAAAATGAAAAAAACTATTTTAATCTTTTTCATTTTATTTTTCATAATATATATATATATATATATATATATAACTTTCAATACAAAATTTTAATTTTATAAAATTAATATCATTGAAAATATACCTTTAAAATGAGACTAATATTAAATATATTTAATAAAAAACTAAAATAAATAAAAAGTAATTATTATGTTACGTTATATTTTTAAATTATTATTTTTTAAATATAAAAATTAATTTGATGAAATAAACACACAAAAATTATATTTGTGTAATAATTTGTGTATTTATTAAATTAATTTTTATATTTAAAAAATAATAATTTGAAATAAGAGAGAGAGAGAGAGAGAGAAGTGCGTGAGTGGTGTGCGTTTTGACATAAAGAAGACAGAAATATAATTTTAAAAAAATGAAAAGGAGGGGTAAAAAGGTAATTCCACCTCTGCTAAGGGCACAAATGACGTGATTGCAACATAGGATAGGTGTGTACAATAAAATTATAGGTTTTTTGATTTTTTTTTAATAATTTTTTGACTTTTAAGCTAAAATAGACACTTGCCAAATGAGGCCTAAGGGTTGTTTAAACCTTTAACTCAATTTCAAGCATTGTTTTACCCAGATTTTGGTAGTTGTTAGTATCAAAATGTGATTTTTGGGTGTGATTAAAGATAATTAGACTCAAGAACATCGAGAGCACAATGAACAACAATGGGAGGAGTATTAGGGTTTGGAGAATTTATGATTTAGGGCATTAAATTGGATTCCAATCAATAGAAATGCCCCAACGATGATGGTGATTTGATTACTGCAAGAAAAATGCCTTAATCTGGGTTTGAAATGCAAGAAAACAAAGGTTTAGAGCTCTGGTTCTTAGGGTTTACGTCTAAGAAGAAGATGAACAATAAGAAGGTTGAATCTATGTGATACCCCTGATCCGTAATTTGTTAATTGGTCCTTAATATGAGTATGATTATGTGTCTAATATGATTTTGTGTGCCATTATGTGAAAATATGTGGTTTTGAATTTCTATATGTTCGCTGTAGGAATATCTGTTTTATTATCTGCTTCGGGAATTAAATTGAAGGCCTTATCGGCCACAGAATCCGAAATTGATTGCGCCATTGTGATTGGCATAATTTTTAGAGCCTACGGTGAAATTTAATTGGAAATTGATTCGGACCAGATTAAATTAGATTAAAATAATGGCTTAGTGCTCAAATATGTAATGTTGTTGATTGTACTTAAGTGGAATTGTATATAGTGGAGCATTATACACCCAACCCCTCTCTTTTGTTCACTTAGCTGAAATCAACTCAAAGAGAGGAGAGGGAGGTTCGGCTAGAGAGAGAGAGTGTAGGGGAGGGTTGAAGTTGATCTTGAACTTGAGAGATTAGAAGACCAACTCAAGATTTAAGCATAGATTGGGAAGATTTAGCTCCTAGGTGAGTAATCGACCCCTAATCCATAAGTTGAGCTTGTGATTTTGTGAATTCAAGATTTATTGGTGAGCTAAATCATGGGTTGTGTTGATTTTGATGAGATATGGTCATGCATGCATAGAATTGCCATTAATTGCTATAAGGTTGCATAATCTAGCATGTAGCATGCCAATTAAACAAGATTGGAAGTTTGATCATACATGCAAGCTTGGTTTTGTTGAGCTTTATGAGAATAGACACTATTTGCATCTTTTGAAATGGAATTGGAGTTGAAAGATTGCATGCATGTGTGATTAATGAACTTATATGAGATTTGAAAGCTTGAGCCATGAGTATACAAAAATGTTGATTGATTTTGAAGAAATGTGGCCATGATTTTAAGCAATTGGCCTCCTATTACTTGTGTACTCATAGCATGTAATGTATTTGCATGTTTGGGAACCCAGAATTATGAGTTTGGAACCTTTGGAAGTCGTGTTGAGCTCAAGAACACAATCTGGGAAAACCCAGAAATTTGATGTCCGCTCGAGCGGGTAAACCGCCGCTCGAGCGTGAATTTCGTGCTCCCAGTACCTTTTTACAGACATGGTGCCCGCTCGAGCGGAGAGGTTCATTCTTGAGCGGGGAGCCATGTAGAGAGGCCTTCCGCTCGAGCGCCAGAATGAACGCTCGAGCGTAAATTTCACCTATCCAGTACTTTTGCAGGCCTCAAGGGTCCGCTCGAGCGGGGAAGTCCACGCTCGAGCGGAGACCCTATTTTTTGAAATTTTGTATGCTCGTTCTGTATTTTGTTTTCTATTCCCTTTTCATTTCTAAGCACTCTTAGGCATACATTGAGCATTGTAATTGAATTAAAGAGATAAATTAAAGAACGGATTGAATTATTTGTGACCCATATGTGTTATGTGATATGTAGGGTCAAGCTCCAGGGCAACTCCACAAACCGATCACTGTGAGTAATATCTGACATATGTTATTGTCCAATTGTTACTTCAATGTAAGTTCTGTAAAGTTCATTAATTTGAATGGTGGACATAGTTTGATCTGAATGTCTGAAAGGCCTATGTGCCAATCTGATATGGAAGTCTGAAAGGCCTATGCGCCGGTTTGATATGAAAGTCTGAAAGGCCTATGAGCCAGTTTGATCTGAATGTCTAAAAGGCCTATGTGCCAGTTTGATATGGAAGTCTGAAAGGCCTATGAGCCAGTTTGATCTGAACGTTTGAAAGGCCTATGTGCCAAGTTTGATATGAAAGTTTGAAAGGCCTATGAGCCAGTTTGATCTGAAAAGTTTGAAGGGCCTAAGAGCCAGTCTGATATACAGGCCTAAGAGCCAGTCTGATATGAAAGTTTGAAAAGGCCAAAGGCCAGTTGACATGAATGAATTGGGCCCAAGGCCATCTGTTGTATAATGTTTCAATGCATTTCCCTTACTTGATATTATTCACTGGGCTTTCGCTCACGCTCATTCATGTGTTTGTAGGTGAGCCAAGAGAGGTCCAGACCCAGCCCCAGTAAAGCCTAAATGGATCAACATAGGTTTTGGAAAGTCAGCCCTCGTGTCTCACGCACGAGACCCATCTTTGCCCTTTTGTTATGTATTTATATTTTGTCATGTTGGCGAAGTTTTGTATATGTCTGTATATAGTTCCATGGGTTGACTTAGTTTTGGATGATCCTGTCTGAACAGAATTTTATAGCACTGTATTTCAGTCGTGAGTTATTAATATATATATATATATATATGTATGTATGGTTTGTTTTGATGTGCCATGTAAGCACAGCTCTATGGACAAAGTTTTGAATTGCTTCCGTTTGGCCCCCATTAACTCTGTGTAAAATACATTTGGTTTGGTTTGAGGCCGTAGGTAATCTCATGATTACTGGTCGGTTATGTCCTTAACCTACGGGGGCGGGTTCGGGTCATGACAATCTATATGTATGGCTTATATGTGGGGGAGATGAAAGGGCGCATGAACAGTAATAATTTTGATTCGTAGTGCTCAAAAATTACTATTTTTCCAAAGCAAATTCAGTCCCAGTAGATAATAAAAATAAAAAATTATTTAATTAAACTCTCTTAAAGGAAGTTGGAGAGAGTACTTTCAATTTTCGGTTAAAATTTATTAACTTTTAAATTACAATAAACAATGCAGAGCAATAAGAGATGACAAAAATAAAATAAATAGTGATTTGTCAATAAAACATGAGTGATAGAAGATAGTCCGGTTACTATCACTTATTAATCTTGAAAATCATAACATTTTCACTATTTCAAAACTTGCATGATAATAAGAATTGGAAAAAATTCTTATATATATATATATATATATTAAAGCGAAAGCTTGCTCTTGTTTAGTCATAATCGGTGTCAAAAGTTCATAAGTGCTTCATAAAATCATGTTTACTATAAAATATTAGCTTGATGATTGGGACTAGCATGAAAAGAAGTGATTGATTATTATAATGTTCTTTTATAGAAGAAAAACACACCAAGTAGGTGAGAGACTTTTTTTTTTTTTTTTTGGTTGAAGTGAAAAAACCTCCAATAAATAACTTAAAAAAAATTTACCTATAATTCCTATATTAGAGAAAGTTGCATCATTTAGTTCTAAGAGTTTTTTTATGCACCAATTAGTCTTATTTTTTTTGGTAAGCTTTATTAATTAATTTTTAGTTTCCATTAATATCTTTGATGTGATTTTATTTTCCTATTGTTGGTGATTCTGGGGTTTTGATTGCGTAACATTGACTAGAAGTGGAGGGCAACGTTTGCAAGGGTTTTGGTGTTTATCATTTTGGCTGGTGTTTTTTCCATTGACATGAACCTTGTGGCGTAACCTCGACAACATCAAGTACACAATCAATTTCATTCACATAGAGATATAATACAATAAATAAAGTAAATGTAACATCGACAAACAATTATACTCCATTGTCAACATCAAAAAACACGACCCTTCAATCACCATGTCACTATACATTACACATCAACCACTTCATCGCCAAATGATACCATGACATTAAGAATGCCTCTAGTGTTATTTTATTACATTTGGCCAACACTATCGGAACTACACACCCATCATCAACACCACTAAACATACATACCGGAAACAAAAACACACTACTCCAAGTACAAATGAGTTAGAACCTATCTGTAGACACCCCATTTTTGACCGCCCTTAAGACTTGGGCGTTACTGATGGTTTACTTGGTGGAGAAAGGTGTGCAGGGCCAAGGTTTAGTTTCTTCAGCAAGGAGAGAGATAAATCTCAACTTCACACCCCATTTTGGACCGAAACTGAGCAACCTTTACCAAAACAAGCACAACTTTTTGCACAGTTGGAATTTTGACGCGAGGTTGGCGCCATTGGAAAGATAACTTCCGGGGCTTCAATGTGGCCACATGGAAAACCAGCAAATCAGATGGCCGACCAGCTTTTTTTGGTCAAAAGTGGTTCAGCATGAATCTGGAAGGAGAGAAAACATCTGCGCGGCTTCGCCAAAACGAGCATAACTTTTTTCACAGTTGGAATTTTAATGCAACGTTTGCACCATTGGAAAGCTAACTTCTGGGGCTTCGATTTGGACACAAGAATGACCTGAAAAGGAGTTCACATGAAGAAGTTATGTCCGTTTGAAGTTGGACCTTCAGAGCAGATTTTTTTTCTTGCCACCGGCCATTGGTGATGGTCGGTCGGCATGGTCGGTCGGCATGGAGTCGGTCGGCATGGGGTCGGTTGGCATGGTCGGTCGGCATGGTCGGTCTTCCAATTTTTTTTTTTTTTTTTTTTTTTCGACTGAAGCTTCTCCGAGAAGCTTGAATCTTTTGTTTTAGCTTCTTGAAGAAGCTTTGACCCTTTCTTGTGGCTTCTCCAAGAAGCCTCACCTCTCTCCCTCTATAAAACCAACCCTTGAGCTTCATTTGCAGGGGTTAGAAAAATTTGTTTGGAACCTCCTACATTCAATCTCTCTCTCTCTATATTCCAAGCACCAAAACCCTTTTATTCTTGGATCCATTTTCTACTCCATCTCCAAGCCAACCAACCCATACTCCATACCAGCAGTTCGGAGGCCATTTCCAGAGGCAAGGAGCATCTTTTCTCAAGCCAAGAGTTGATGAAAGACTAGTCTTCAAGGGTGAGTCTCATTTTCCCTCTTTTTGCTCTTTTCTTGGTCTATTTCTTAGCCCTTATTGCTTGTACATTTGAGCTCCGGCCATAACTGAAAGTAGCATTTTTTTGAGCTCTATTTCATCTTTTATTAAGGGCCTCTCACTGTTTGAGGCCCCCATTTGGTACTTACTTCATTATTCCTCTTATATGCCATTTCCTTGCATGTTATTTTTGGCCTATATGTAAACTGTTTTGGGGCCTGATGTAAACTGTAAATAGGCCTATTTTGAGCCCCTCTTCAACATTTAAGAAGGGCTCAACACTGTTGGGGACCTCCATATATCACTTGCCATTGTACCCCTCTTTGGTCCCCATTTTTGCATGATTTGTTAGCTTATCTTTCTTCTGTTTTTCGGCCATGATCAGAACTGAAAGTGGCC
Organism: Camellia japonica; assembly: GCA_030407325.1. Lineage (NCBI taxonomy): Eukaryota > Viridiplantae > Streptophyta > Magnoliopsida > Ericales > Theaceae > Camellia > Camellia japonica. The sequence continues at coordinate 9,406,811 of JAPPVO010000016.1, forward strand.
ATTTTTTGACCCCCTTGTCATGTTTCATTAAGGGTCTTTGGCTGTTTGGTGAATATTTTGTATACTTTGTGTTATAGCCCCTTTTGAGCCTTAATCTTGCATTGCATTTTGAGCATGTTTGTATACTGTTTTGGAGGCTTCCATAAGCTGTAAGTGGTAATATTTTTGGTCCCTCTTCAGTGTTGTAGAAGGGTCTCTTTCTGTTTGGGCATTGCATCTACCACTTGCTTCATTGGCTCCCTTGCGGAGCCATTTTTGTCTACTAATTTAGTTCCACTTTTGCTCACTGTTTGGCCATGCTTTGTACTGTAAAAATGCTTATTTTGGGGCTGCCTTGCTTCTGTCTTTTAATTCCATGTACCAATTATGCATGCTTTGTATAGCTATAAGCCATTTCATGTACCTAGTTTTGCATTTTAGGAGAGATTCCATGCATCGGGTGTCATTTCGCCTTGTTTCGGGGCTGTTTTGCCCCTCATTTTGCTACTGATTTTCGCATGTTTGCATATCATATTCCATGTCTTTGCCATGTCTCATTAGAGTGGCATTTCGGTGCCTGAGGGTCGGTCCTCGGTTTGCGTGCACGCGTGCACGCATTTCGAGTTGTCTTGTTTTCATCTGATGGCTTCCTATGTGAGTGTGGCTGAGGCTCTCTCATGTTGGTGTAAGCCCATTATTGCATTGCGTATGCCATTTCATCCATAGCATTGTGTATGCTCGGTTGTGTATTACCTCGTGCAGCGTGTATTCCATTCCATAACATTGTGTATGATAGGATTGTATCTTAGTCGCATTTCATGCATGTCATGCATATTGCATCGTGTTCGGGATAGGGGTTAGCCTGGGCACGGGAAACGAGGTACGTTCCGCACTCCGAGTGACGGAACGTGTCTCAATTCCCCAGTCACCGACACTCCGGATCATCCATGAGGGAGTTAGGTCTTGTAGTGTTCATATGCATTCATTCTATATTGAGTTATGCAATTCGGCTCCTCGGCCATCATGCACCGAGATGCGTGATTGGTGGTACGAGGATCGAGACATGCATACATTTATGAAAATACATTGCTATGCCCCTTTCCCGCTCTCTGTTGCAGCAAAATCAAGAATCAGCGGTCTTCCGAGGCTTGGCGCGCTTTCCAAGAACAATTGCAAAACAGAGGCTAATTGGGGCATCCCAGTGGATTTCCGCGCAAGGCAGCCTAAACATACATCATTCATCAGAATCAAGGCAGTTCCTGGTTTGCATGCCAGTTTATTATTTTCTTAGTTAATTTGTAAATTAATTAGGAATTTGTACACATTTTGGACTGTATTATTTGGACTGTAATATTCTTTTATTCGGGACTGTATATTTATTCGGACCCTTTGCGCGAGGGCATAATTGTAATAAGTGTGGGTGAGTGTGATGTATGTCTTCCAACCCCACGTCTTTCTTCCCTTTTATTTACCTGCTTATAATGGTTAGATTAGGGCATGTTTCAATTAGCATACAGTATGATAGCATGTTTGCATTCATTCATCTGTTTTGCATGCACCGGGCTCGGCGCACCATACTAACTGTATTGTACTTCAATTACAAGATGAATACATGTTAGCTGTAGCATTCCATATGCCATGTTTAGAATAGCCGAGCCTGCTATAGTTGCATTCTGCATGTGTTGCATTACGCATTTCAGCATATTTAGGATCATGCATGATTTCTAATGAGCTTCTGTTTTTGGCTTGGAGTACTCGGTAAGTTTTTATGCTTTAGCATCCTTGCATGCGTGCGAGTGTTGCCATGAATAGCATGCTTACCATGAGGCTATATGCTTATGTGATATAACTGCCTGAATGCCTGTGGGTGGAGGTTGGGTTATTTGGATTGGAACAATTCATCAAGTGTTTTAAGCCCACCCGAGGGTGGCAAAATCTGCATTTTAAGCCTACCTGCGGGTAGCAAACCATCTTTCAAACATGAAATCCTTTGTTCCAATTCAGGTGACCCGGTCTATACTTGTATGCTGTGCGCATCACATAGTAACCTAGGCTAATAACCGGAATAAGAACACATAATGTTTTCAAAAATAGATATCATGGTTAGTAGAGGCCGGTCTTTGACCGGGTGAGCGGGGGTGCTCACGAAGTGACCTTCCCCAATCTTACCCAAGTTCCCGAGCCGAGGCAACTTTGGTGATGACGGACACGTGGCCTTAGGCAACAAGTCAGGGTTTCCTAAATTTCCCAAAAATAAAACATTTAGGTGGTGACTCTGTATCTGGCAAAGCAGTCCATGTTTGGCACTTCTTTTCAAAAAATCTGTTTTCAAAATCGATTTGCCGGATTTAGACTCTTTGGTTCAAGATTAAGAACCGTGACATTTGAGTCCTTGAACTGTAGTAACCCCAATATGAACGGAACGGGACTTAACCCTCCCGGGGTGTTCGGGGACGTCTACACTATCTTACATGGAAATTTCGCAAACAATGTTTACTTACCGCATGCTACGTCGACGTCCCCAAATCGACGTCACACACATGCAATCCAATATCCAATTCTCTAATGTTACTGCACTTCCTCTTTTTCCAACAATGCCAACGTGTTTGACATCAACAAAAATGCATTCAACTAAAAGACCGATACATAACATCTAAAATCCATTCCCGAACAAAGGAACCAACAATGCTTACTTATGCCAAACCATATCCTAATGTTATATAAATCATTCAGACTAACGCATACTCGACATAACATTAGCACCACTCTACTGGGTTAAAATAGGGAAGCACATCATCAACCAAATCATATCTTTGCACACCCACACGTGACAACTACTCTTTTATTTTTTACAATGTCTTCTTTTCAGTGACTACCCACTTTCGACAACAAACAACATTACATGGCAAATCAAGCTAACATCACTTCATAACAAACATTACAGTAACAATACACCAACTTCACAAACCTATACATATCATAACAACTATCACCATATACATAACGTAAACCCAAATCATACAACATTACAATAGAAAACTCAAACCACATAACAAAATAGATACCTTATTGCTTTTGTATCATGTTACGATGTCCCAAATCTACACACCTTGACGCTATGTTTTCGAACCATAATCAGGGTATTGCAAGTGTCGTTCAACAATTGCCGTTCAATTCGTCCTTTATGCTTCATCAATCGCATACAGTGACTGAATCGATGTCATATCTAATGTTTTTGGGTTCCCTACATCTAGGATTTCCATGCTTCATTTTCGGAGATGCAAACGTTATAACCACAATTCCATTTCAAACAATCCGATGTTTACAGACTAAACATTGATCTCCCAGAATCTTTCTATTTCCCCGGCTTCAACACCGACCACAAAGGAAATGAAGATTACCTAATTTCGTAAATTCGCACCGTGTAAAATACCATTAATGTCCATTACTTTGTAACACACGTGCACATTACAACACCCCTTATTGGTAATATTGTGTATAATAGGACCTTTCCGTCTGTAACAAATCTTTCAGGACCAAACAGTGCATAAATCCATAATTTAAGATTTATTGGTGCATCACTCATAACTTAATTGGATAATAAATAATAATTAAAAAAAATGGGCAAATTTAAGAATCTTTATGACATGTCGTATAATGCCACATAATCACCTAAAGAAGATAATAATAAAAACATTAAAATAACCACTGATGGGCGTTTGGTGTTTGTTTATTTGGTAATTTTTTTATTTTGTTATGTTTTTGTTTGTCTTTTTTTTACTTTCGTCTTTAGTAAAAACATTTAGGTTTCTCCATTTAACTCGATAAGATGAATCAAAAAATTTAACAAAAAATTATTAAAAATAGTTCAAGACAAAAAAATAGTGAAGTCTTTAGGCTTATTTTGGCTTTTTCATTTTTTTTTTTGAAATTTTTGAATTTTTTTAACTATATTCGTCTACATAAGACAGATCAAAAATTTTGATAAAAAATCATTAAAAGCAAAAAAATAAAAATTTTAGCCAATAATCAAACTTCCCAACCACCCTAAATTAGACGATCTCCAATCCCTTATCAAATCTGTTATCAAATTCAAATTTGATAAAAAAAAATGCTTAAATCGTGAGCTCCAACCCTTTCATCAAACTAATATCAAATAAAAGGAGAGTTACTTTTTTCATCAAATCAATGGAGCTTTATTCTTTTATCAAATTTGTAGGTGACCATTAGGTCAGACGTCCTCTCGAACAATCGATTTTGAGATGAATTTGATGAAACTTTAAACCAGACGACTGGCCAAACGATCGCTTAGATTTGATGAAACTATTGGAGTATGAGAAATGCTTTCAAAGGATGTGCACCATGTACATCTTATAACTAAAAAGAAAAATGACATAATTTTAATTTTTTGAATCGTAACTAAAAAAAAATAAAATAATAACCAAACACAATATGACGCATAACTAAAAACTCATAATTTATAACTGAAATAATATTATAACTAAATAAAAAAAATTGATTATAACTACAAAAAAAATTAATATAATTAAGAATGTATATAATATACCATTTTTAAAGGGAATTGGGGTCACTGCTGTGGCAAACCCACAGCAGTGACTGTGGTGCTTCATTTTGTAATATATTATGGAATTATTTTTATGATTTGAACCGTTCATTTTGTAGAGTTTGTTGAGTACTTGAAGTCTACCAAAAATCATATTAATCGAATACCAATAACTATATGATTGATAACCAAAAAAACAAACAAGAAGTTTTTCTTTTGAAAAATAGTATAAAAATATGCAACTCGATCATATAGTTATTGATATCCGATTAATATGATTTTTGGTAAGCTTGAAGTACTCAACAAATCCTACAAAATGAACAATTCAGATCATAAAAATAATCCCATAATGCATCATAAAATGAAGCACCACAGTCACTGCTGTGGATTTGCCACAGCAGTGACCCCAAGTCCTTTTTAAAGATGTGTATATTAAAATTTTCATTTATTAACAAAAATAAAAAAAAACAAAATTAAGAATCAAATAGTAAAATGATATTATAAGAAATAGTAGACAAGTACAACCTCCATAATATGCTAGATCAAAACCCATTAACCCACTGTATTCGCCACATGTGCTTCTAATTCTTCTCCTACATAAATGGAGCGCAATTCCGATAATGCCCTCAGGACCCAACCCAGCGACCGCATCAAGCTCAACGTCGGCGGCAAACTCTTCGAGACCACCGTCTCCACCCTCCGGTCCGGCGGTCCAGACTCCCTCCTCGCCGCCCTCTCGAACCGGCCTCGCCAAGATCTGTTCTCAGACCCGGTTTTCATAGACCGCGACCCTGAAATCTTCTCGGTACTTCTCTCTCTCCTCCGGTCCAACCGCCTTCCCTCCACTTCTCGCCGGTTCACCAAACAAGAACTCGCCGATGAAGCCTCTTACTACGGCATCGAGTCTCAGCTCAAATCGGCGATGCTGCCGAGTCGACTCAGCGGAATCGACGCTTCCGTTGTCGCCACCGTCAGACCGGCTTCCGACGGCGTCGTCTCCGCCTTCTCCGCTGACGACGGCAGTGGATCGCTGTGGATGGCTCACGGCGGTCAGATCTCGGCCTACGACTCGAATCTCACTCACGCTGGAACGATTCGGACTCACCTGGATCAAATCACCTCGATCCACCGAGTCCGCCCCGAGATCGCCGCCGTGGGATCAGACACAACGTCGGGGCTCCACTTCTACAGCCTCTCAAACGGGCGGCATGTCGGATTTGCTGACTGGACCGACCCGTCCGATCCTCGGATCTACAAGGCCCGAGTCACCGCCATAGCTGACTCGCCCGACTCAGTCTTCTCTGCCTTCGATTGTTACCACAGAGAAAATTGCGTTCTCGTAATCGACAAATCGTCGCTGAAAATCTCGTCGGAGTTCGCGCGGCAATCCGGTAATTCTTCCAAAACGATGGTCGCCGGGAAGCTGACGTACTTGCCGGATTCCGGCGTCCTCGTCGGAAGTGCCGTCACGTCCGGTGCGTTCGGTTACTCCGGTTACGTCCGGTTGTGGGACCCTAGATCCGGAACGGTGGTTTGGGAGACGAACGAGCCAGGCTCGGGCCGAAGCAGCAGGTTCGGAGACTCGTTCGCAGACGTTGATGTTGACACGGACGAGTCGACTCTGTTCAAGGTCTGTTCGAAATCTGGAGATTTGGCAATGGCAGATTTGCGTAAATTAGGGGAAGATCCATGGGTATATTTGGTAGATAAAAACCCCAGTATGAGAAACACTGGTGGAGGTAGTGATAGTGTGATTCATTGCTATAGGAAGCAGGTGTTTGTGGGTAGAGATGGTGGGTTGGAGGTGTGGTCTAGGGTTCAGGAGAGAGAAGGAAATGTAGAGAGAGAAAATGAGTTTCATGAAGGTTCATATAGGAGGAATTATGTAGATAAAGTTGTGGATTCAGAAAGAGGGGTTATTACCAAAATTGAAGGTGGTGGGGATAGGTTGTTTGTTTGTAGAGAAGATTCTGAAGGCATTGAGGTGTGGGAAAGTTCGAGTTTTTCGGGTGCAGTTTCAATTTCCTGACCCCCGAACAGAGTTGATTGTGCAAAAACTGAATCTTTGAAGAGGCTTCGTCTTTGTCTTATTGAATTTGATTGGGTTCATACTGATTCGTTTCACAAGGTATTATATTGATCATAGTGCAAGAAAATTTGTTTTGTATACCTTTGATTTGGGTCAAGTTTGGCATATCTGAAAAAAGATAAAAAGTCAAAAAGTCATTATCCTATTTAAGTCACATCATCTCATTTAAATCACATCACCTCTCTACCACATCACTTCAAACCCAACCCATATTTCATAAAAAGTCAAAAAGTGCACTTATTTAGAACATCCCAAACAACCCCTTAATACACTTTATAACAAATTCTGAAGGAACTTGGATTAATTGGAAATCAAATTTGCTCAAGTTGTGGTTTTTGATTTTGACTCTAGGAATATGGATTGTAGAAAAATTTGAATCTTTGAAGAGATTTTGTGCTCTCACCTGGAATTAGCTTGTGATGTTATGGGTTTTTTTACATGTTATTGAATTTGTGTTGATGTTGACACCTTCAAGCAATACTGAATTGATCATTCATACAAATGGTTGTGTCAATGGCGACCTTTTCAAACAATTCTGTATCGATCCCTAACATATAAATGGCAAAATAAAAGTGCAAGAAGTTTGCTTTGTGAAGGTCTGATCTCATTTGCATGGATGTGAAGACTGTTAGAGGAAATTTGATAGATGCTGTAGAGGCTTTGTCTTCTTTTGTTGAATTTGATTGGGTTTATACTGAATTGTTTCACAAGGTACTGTATTGATCATTTCATGGAGATCACAGGGAAGACAAATGCAGGAAAATTGGTTGTGTGACTTTGATTCAATGTGTTATGGTGAGTAGTTCTCAAGAATCTTGGATTTATCAGTTGTCAAATTCATCGAGGTGGTGTTTTTGATTTTGTAACCCTAGGAAAATGGGTTGTAGGGCAGCCACTTCAAACAATACTGTATTGGCCATTTCATTAAATGGTTATGTCAATGGAGTCACGTTCAAACAATACTGTGCTGAACATTGCATAAATATAAATGGCAAGACAAAGCAAGTGCGGGAAATTATTTTTTTGTGAAGGTCTGAGTTCATTTGCATTGGTTTGTGACTTATTGAGAAAATTTGATAGATGGTGCCTGAGATCATATTCTGATTCAGTATTGATCCCAACATGGTGATGGAAGGCTCTTAATAACTGGGCAATGATCCATACCCAGATGATGATATGGCTCTCTGTTTCTGTGAGTCATCAATTGGACTACAACATTGTTTATTGGGGCATCTGAGTTGGATGATTGGATAATGTCTCCACTTGTCTATGGTCTTCTTGCAGGGTGCTGATTGGCCCCAGATGAAGGTTGACAACTTGACATAGACCAGTGGGGAGTTCGAAGGATGCTTATCCATTAACCTTGTAGTGGCAACCCCACCTTCCATTTCCTCCATTTTTTTGCTCTGTTTTTTGGCTCGGCAAACATAATCATGATGATGTCAATCTTGTTCATGCTATTTGGGCGACTATGTCATGCCATTCTTGTTCAGTCTTCCCTATAGTTTTGTAAGTCTCCAAGTCTTCCCTGGTTTCCAAGATTTATTGATGATAATGTTATGGGGTTACTGTAATTTTTGAATTGATTCTGTTAATTCTAGTATGTTACATACCCTCATAAAAAGTTTTAAGGATAGCAAACCTTTAAATGGAAAAATAAAGCACGTACAAGAAAGTTTATTTTATGAAGGTCTGATTTCATTTGCGCTGGTGTGATGACTTTGGGAGGAAATTTGGTGCATACAATCATATTCTGATCAATGTTCATCCCAATATGGTGATGGAAGCCTTTTAATAACCGGGCAATGATCCAAACTTAAAGAAGATATGATTCTTTATTTGTTGGATTCATCAATTTTACTACAACATGTTCAGTGGGCATTTGAGTTGGATGATATCAGGACTAGAAGGCCGGGTCCTGATTGGCTCCAAAGGCTGGTTGTAGATTGACTGGTGGGACTTTGGAGGATACTTTTCCATTTTCTTTCTAGTGGCCACCCCACCTTCCTGTTCCTCCTCCATTTTGCATCTCTGTAATTTGGCTCAGCAACCATCATGATGATGATTCACATTCTTGTTGACGCTATTTGGGCAACTATATGATGCCATCGCTTTTTAGTCTTCCCTATACTTACTGTAAGTTTCTAAGTCATCCTGGTTTCCGAGATTTTTCTATAATAATGTTGTGGAGTTACTGTTATTCTAAGTCATCCTGGTTTCTGAGATTTTTCTATAATAATGTTATGGAGTTACTGATAATTTCTAAATTGGGCAAGGCAATTATAATAAATTTATTGCTATACTTCTTGAATACCCTTGTGTTGTGTCCAAATAGGCAATGCTCTTTTAAATAATTTGCACTTGATATTGTTTCTGTTGATTAATACGGATGATTGAACAACTTTGTTCACTAGACTCAATTTGGGTCTTGTCAAAAAATACTCCATTGTGTTTATGTAAACTTTTCATTTAGCTGATTGTCACAAAATGTCCAAACAGATGTCAAAAATCGGATAAAATACTGATGGTTTTACTCTATTTTTTGTTCCAAACTTTTACCAATATTGGTGTTATATTCATAAGCATCTGCAATTGTATTTTTGTTATTCTACTTTTATCCCGAGTTTCACATTTCCCTTTTCTGTAGATAATTATAATGTTGTGAAATGGCATACTTTTTCCCTTTCTCTATATATTGAATGGACCTGGAAATTAATATTAGCTCTCAAAATAAAACATCAATTTGCTTGAATTGAATATTCTAAAAGTTTGCTTGTCACCTCTAGTAAGGTATCAATGAAGAATGTGATTTTGATGAATTGACGATGGAAAAAGAATTAATTTGTAGAAAGAATTACGGCAATTTTTTAATTGTGGAAGAGGAGCTAGTGTTCATTTAATGTTTTTGAGTAATGTAATTATAACTCCCAGGTACAGTCAGGTTGGTTTGAGAGGCTCGGATCATGATAATTAATTTCAACACTATATGTGTTTATTGATAAGTTGTATTTATTATTTATTGTAAATCAGTTGTCTTTTGCAGGATCATCGGAATGGAGCGTGGCCATTAGCTTGTTCATGGTCTAGCTAGGAAAGCTTTGCAGCAATTCTCGCTGAGCCCAGGTGTCATCTTGCATATAGTTTTGTTTTGTTTTGTGTTTGTCCTGGATTGTAAGGTATAGCTTTGATATCTTTGTACCCTTTTTTTTTTTATATACATTTTAATGAAGATCTTCTGTTGGAGAAAAAGTACTTAATATTTTTACTATCAGACAAACAGGAGTTCTTGATCTGAAACCAACTGGCTTATGACATTTCATGATTTTGATGAACAAAACACACTACATTATTTCATTGCAGATGAAAAAAAGGATGCACACATTATTTTGCCACATTTGTTTAATGGGCTTTTTTTCTAACACTAGTGCAGCCATGTAAAAGTTGACATTTGGGACCAAATTGAAACTACCAGGAAGATGATAATCAAAAGTTAGTCCTTAATGAGTCCAAGAATTGTTGGAATATTGCTTGCAAATATGATGCCATATGTCTTCTCCGTTGGGTGCGCTGCATCCCAAAATACATACTTTGAGGTGTCAGCACATACCGGAGTTGTCTGGTTGCACTTCCGTCCTATTTCATAAAGTCCCGTCCCACAGCAACCCTTGTTGACCTTAGTAAATCCGTATTTGTTGGGATTCTGTATAACATCGAGTAATGGTTGTTCAAAGTCTATATAAGCAATCTTTGTGCCGAACTTTGATAGCTTGCTCTGCATAGACTTCAGTTGATTCTGGAGCAGTGAATTAAAATCTCTGACAAAGGAATTCTGATAATCAACACAGTTACGTTGTGGAGATGCCTTTGGTCCGGGAAGTAGAGTGATAACAATAGGGATGCAACCCAGTGGTGGTAGACCTGTAACTGCGATTTTTCGAGCCCCTTGGTCTGATAATCCCTATAAATTGAAAAAATAAAAAAATAAAAAAATTATGATAAGTGTGTTCAATAGAAAAGAATGGTTGGGTTGTTGGATGAAAAGAAACCTGAATGAATTGTTGCATGAGTTGGAGCACGAACTGCTCGTAATCGGGTAGTTTATAAGTCTGATATCGAACAGTTTGATTGAGTCCATCTCCAAAATAACTGAAAGCAAAATCGTCCGATCCGGCATTCACATAGAAGAGGGCTTTCTTGATCTGATCTGCAGCTCTCTTCTTTCCTATTTTGTTCTGGAGTTTGGCCTTGTACTGTTTGAAATACTCCAGCTGCGTTGACATTGGGATTGCATTCTGGAAAATTTTGAAAATTCAGTTTCAAATTACTCTTAATTCTAAATCACTCTAGTTAAAAAATAAATAAATAAATAAATAATTTCATATATAAATTTATTATAAAAATATCAAAATATTAGTATGATGCCAGTACTATTTTTGGGTTGCTGGGAAACATGTTACAGAGTTTGGCAACATTTTTTTTAAAAAAAAATTTGAATTTTTTTTACTTAAGTGATTTTTTAAAAATAAAATACAATTTATTATTTATTTAGCTTCTTCTATATACTTGAAGGCAATAAATTTTTTTTTTTAAGAAAAAAAAACTAGAAAATTTTAAAAAAACAAAGAAAATGAACTTCTTGGGCATTTTTAATTATATTTTTTTTAGAGTGTCTAGTCTACTAAGACTAAAAAAAATTAAAAAAAATAATAATCTTTAAAATAAAATTCACTTAAGTTTAAAAAAAAACTGCTAAAAAAGGCATTTGTTAGCTCTATTGAGCTTTTTTCGTTATAAAGTTATTAAAAAAAAATCACATTAAACACTTGTCATACAACTCTTAAAATAAAAAAATAAAAAAATTATAAATAGTCTCTGTAAACTGCACCAAACAATTCAATAAATTCTTAGAGAAGAATCTAAATCAAGGAAGAGAGAGAGAGAGAGAGAGAGAGAGAGAGAGAGAGAGAGAGAGAGACGCACGGTTGTGTTTGTTGTAAGTGGATCAAAGCCACTGGTGGCGGAGGCAAAACTAATTGCCGTGGGTTGCTCCGTCAGGTACGAGTTAAGTGCAATTTGATCCAAAAATGGACGCTGGTACTTTTTAGCACCCAAGCTGTATGCTGCACTTTAAAAAACTACTAAATCAGCACTCAAATCCATCCTACACGTTACTCTGAGTTTAAATTTAAATTTTAATCACTTTTCCAAGCACATTAGATTAAAAAAAATTTAGCACAGAAACTGAACACATCAGTGATTGGATTCATCTTGATACCCATATTAAAATATTACAAATTTTGCATCGAAACTATATATATATATATACGGAACCAATTAAAACCCACCAAGAAAATCAGGGAAAAGCCTCCCATTGGAAAACCTCCCAGTGGGAATATGGTTCACAAAATCCCTGCCATAAGGAGGGAAATTGCTCTTAGAATTAGTCTCAATGTAATTATTGTTTCCCGGATCAACAAAAGAGTCTCCAAAGGTGTAAACAGATCGGAAAAAGTTGCTGGAATTTAACTGAGTTTGAGCTTTTGAAACAAATGCTAAAACAAAGAGAATAAGATGAATAGAAAGACACAACAGTGAATGTTTATAAGAACTCATATTTGGAACAAAGAGAAGTAGAATGTTTTTTTTTAAGCCTTGGTGACTCAATTGTGAGAGGTTTGGTTGGGAATTTATAGGGAAGATGGGTATGATTGTGGATGAAAGAAAAGGAATGAATATAGTCAAGTGAGTTAAATCTGATGTACCATAGAAGAGCACTCATGAGTCAAGTGAGCTATCAAGTCTACTATGATGGAAGTGGAAGGGAATGTTGTGCATTTCAGTGGTGTGACTCTTACCAGTTCAGTCAATCACCTCCAACTGCACAAGTTGTCGATAAAATTTTCCTTTATTTTTTATTTTTTGGATTAAGGTGGGAACATACTGGGTATGTTTGGTTTGTGTTTGAGAGATATGTTTTAGAGATAAAAAGTACGAAAACATGTTTGGTTTGGTTTTTTGGGAAATTTGTTTTGGAAAATTGTTTTGAGAGAGAGTTTTGAAAAAAGTGATTGATTTAATGTGTGTGAGAGAGAGATTTGTTTGGAAAACTTGTTTGGTTTGTGTGTTTTGGGAAATTTTTTTGGGAAAATTTGTTTGGTAGAGAAAATTTCTGAAATTTGTTTGTAGAGAAAATTTCTGAAATTTTTTTCAGAAACACAAACCAAACCTACCCACTATTTTTAGTAACTTTTTGATTTTTTAGTTAAAATATGAGGTTAAAAAAATTAGTATGTTTACAATGACTTTTTTATTTTTTATGAAAAAATGTGCAAAAAATAGAGAGAAAATGAAAAGTTGACTTTTTAATATTAGTTGTTGACTTTTTAATTTTTTTAGTGACTTTTTAAATTTTAGACTAAAACAGTGAGTTGCTAAATGAGACCTAATTAGTTAGAGAATTTATTACTTTTTTTTTACAATTAAAGCAATGTTTTTAAGGTTGAATACTTGAGTTTAAGAAATAATTTTTTTAAAGAAAATACGATTTTGGTAAATGTCTAAGTCTTTTGGCGATGGTAGGTCAACATGATTAGGGTTGTGTTTGATCGTAAATTACAGGAGGTAGTCTTCAAAGAAATAGGAAAAAGTGAAAATGAAATAAATTCAAACTTGACTTAAATTTAAATAATTTTTATCGAGTTATGCAGTACTAGTGCAAAACTTAATAATAATAATAATAATAATAATAATAATAGTGAATTGATGTTTAAATATAGTACAATTGGCCACTTTGATACGTGGATTATATTTTAAGGTTCTATATGAATGAGGTTATGAATAGAAATATAAGGATATAAGTTATAAATAAGAATAATTGAGACAATCTCAAAATAGGATAAGAACATATAATTATTTTTTATTATTGAATGAAGGAACAAAATAAGCCCTAATCCAGACAATCTCAAAGAAAAATGGTATCAGTTACCCTCCCCAACCAAATGTCTAATTAATTAAAAGAAAAATGTTTCAAACCCCCTTTCTCTCCCACCTCCTTTGACCCCCTTTCCCTCCCATTGGCCAGTCACGTGTGTGTGGGGTGGTGGGAGTAGTGATTGGAGGGGGTCTCTATCAATGCTGTAATTAAAAACATGTGAGTTCAGGTGGTATCCTCTCCTCTCTCTTGTGTCCCATCTTATCTTGCAATCAAATGAAAAAAAAAAAAAAAAATTATAACAAACACGTCGGCCGGGTCTCATCCCCACTCCCTTATCTTTTTTTATCCCATTACCAAATGTGAATAGGTCAATAAACTTCTTTTAGGCCATGGTGTAACTCATGTATAATGGTCTTCAAGCACTTTACAAATTATAGAGGCTCACTTTTATGCCTGAAATGGGTTTCTCAAAAATAAAAAATAAAAAAAGGTTAAATTGTATGTCGAGCAAATTGTTAGAAAATAGATTAAATGGATTTATCCAATTGTTCAGTTCTTTCGTCTTAGGAGGTCGAATTTTCGAGTCATGTTAAGTTTTTGTGAGCAGGTCTAGGTCTAAGTTAGTCATGGAAAATTCTGCCTATCTTGTCCCAGCTGCTGATGGAGATAGTCTTGGATTGATTGACAAGCACCTCAAAGGATAATGGAACATGGGTTGCACATTCGCCGTTGATCTTGGCTAATATGGCAACCTAATAATGCTCTACATTTTGGACTTATTCTAAAAATTCCAATGTTAACCATTGACAAGCACCTCAAAGGATAATGGAACATGGGTTGGACATTTGCACAACAAACGATACTTTTGGCAATTAAATTTTTAGTCATCAAAAGTCACTTTTGAGTCGCCAAAACCTTTTACCAACTAAAGTTTTTGGTCTCTAGATTAGTTGCAAAATAATTGTCGGGAAAGGTAATTGGCAACTAAAAAGGTTTAGTCGCTGAAAGTCCTCAATTGACGACTAATTTTTTAGTCACCAAAAGGTTTCAAATAAAATTAATATTGCATTTTCAGCGACTAAAACTTTTTGTCACCAAAAACTTTAATTATTTACGACGACTAAAGTTCTAGTCGCCAATTTTTTTTTAGCTACTAAATGTTCTAGTCACCTAAAATCTAATTTGTTTTTAGCTACAAAAGTTTTAGTCGCCTAAAGTTTAATTGCTTTTTTTTTTTGGCCACTAAAGTTTGTCGTCAAATTTTATTTTTTTGATTTGATTTATTTTAGCTACTAAAATCGTAGTTGCCTAAAGTCTACTTTTTTTTTTTTATGACTACTAAATATTTAGTCACCAAAAGATTTGTTTTCATTTTATTTATTTTTTATCTACCAACTATTTAGTTGCTAAAAATATTTACTTCATTTGCAGCTACCAATTGTTTAGTCGCCAAAAAAATCATTTTACGTTTTTTTTTTATAAATAATTTGTCCACAGCCTATATGTATTCCGTGTAGCATGTACCATATATATAAACAAAATAATACATATATTATCAACCATTACACAATCTACATCCATTTCACTTACAACCATCCAAAAAGGAATAACTTTTAATTTCAAATTCCATACAAAGTAAGTATTTCCAACCTAAAATAATAATTCCATACAAAACAAAAAATCATACGAAAACTAAGTCCTCCGTACACAAAAAAATATATTCACTACCATGCCAAATGGCCATTTGGCATGATACAAATTACCATGGTAATCGGTCCACAGGAATCCTTCAAAAAATTCAATTAAACAAACAATTGCAGGACTGAGTTATTTAAGCTTAAGGAGGCTAGTAAATTTTATTTTCTGTAGAAAAATTTAGAACTCGAAAGATGTGATTTTGTTGGAGACCTACCATCTTACCATTGCACCACATGAGGCCAGAGCTATTGAGGCCACTTGACTTTCCTGAGAAGATTAAGAAAACATATCAACACAAGATATGCAATGTCTCACATATCAATGAGAAATGGAAAGATGTTTTAAAAAAAAATGAATGTACCAATGTGAGCTAAGAAACAAGATATATTGCTGTGTAGATATTTGATATAAAAACAATAGCATAGCTGTAGGAGTCAAATGACATGTCCCGAGCTCCTGCTACCAATGCACCAAGTATAATTATTTCCACACTGATGAGACGCTTGGAAGTTTCAACCGAGAAAGATGTCAGAAATATGAAATTTTATAGGTCAATTCCTATCAAATAAAAATCGTAAGGATTAAACAATCTGAATAACAAGTTTGTCATGCGTGTACAAATTTTCATAGGTTTATCACTTTGAAGCTTGTGAAAAGCCTAATCAAATGTTTTGCGGGTGGGGGTTGCGTCGCAACTACAATTTTTGTTCTCGTGTCAGTGTGTCCGAATTGTACTTTGTGTAATGCATCAGTATCATTGTTTCTTTAGCTAACAAATTAGAAATTGAGCCTCTAGCTTTGGTAATTATAGAGATCTATACATAAAACACTTTGTGATTTTATGAATAAAAAAGAAAAAAAAAAAAAGACAGAACAATTTCTTTTGGGTTTTTTCTTCAGAGTCATATATACCTTTAAAGAGTTAAAGCTTCCATAATACCTGTCTAATTTTTTCTTTGTCTTGGCCAAAAATTCTTCAGCCTTTCCTAAGTGAGCAACTTCATTGCCATTAGCATTTATAAGTGCAAATCCATTTGTGTACTTTAGTGCAAATCCATTTGTGTACTTTAACGCAAAACCCAAGTGAGCAAGGCATTTTCAAGTCACTAAGCTCTCTTATTTAGTAAGAGTAGAATTTAAAAAAATAATTTTTCTTTCTAATTGAGAGGATAAAAAATAGTATATTTGATTCATTTGCATAAGCGAGCAACACAAAAAGCATATGAGTAAACAGATGTGACGTAAATAAATATGCATAAGCTGTTGCACCCCAATCTTCCATCACAAACAACCATTAATCCATGAGAGATTCTAATAGGAAAAACAAAGAAATAAAAAGTAAAACTTATAGACATCAAATATACAAGCCATTGATCAGTTCTAAATGTAAACCATCACATAATTCAAGGTTCCATGGCTTGAAACATATTCTAACTAATACCTAATAACTTATTAAAAGCAAGGCCAAAACCTAAGAAATAATTAACTCCATCAATATGATGTTGGCAGAGGTTTGGATCAGTTTATCTTGAAATCCATAATAGTGAACCATCTGGTAAATTATGACTAATTATGTAGAAGATTTGATGCATAGTAAAACAATTGGATTGCACCATACTGTATAATAATTTTAAGGCCCGTCATATGAATCAGTAAATGGACCTGATTAGATAAAAAAAAAAAAAAAAAAATGGGTTCACTAACATTAAATTCAAATTGTGCAGTTTGGGAGTTGATCTCTGGACACAGTGAATGCCAAATCGCAGCAATATATATGATTTAATAGAATCAGTTCACTGCCACAAGAACACTCTAGACAGCATACATGGAAATCTCTCATTGAGTCCTCATTCGGTTACCTCCCGTGGACATGGACTCTGTCAAAGCCTCAGGTTTCGAAGCAAAGAAGCAGCGCAAATTGGAGAATTTGATGTGTTCGATTCAAGTAGACCTGCTTCCATTCTTTTATATATAGGTTACAGATACATTTACAATGGGGGATTGTGCGGCAAAGTGTGTTCTGTATACGGCCTTTTCTTTATTAATATTCAACTATATATGAGATTAATATGTACACAGCTACCAAGTCATGTGCACAAGTAATAACGACAATCAATCACCACTAATACAAGCAGAGTTTCTAACTCAATAATGTGCAAGCTGGTCCATTCAACTAATTTAACGAAATAAGTCACCTGAAAGAGTGTGATGACATTTACAGATGGGAAACTGTCAAAAGGAAAGGGCTGCTTTGTTGAACATTACCAAGAGAACTGCATAACAGATGTCAAAGTGTGATCATAGCAGTTAAAAGAGAACTAGCAACCTCGTGCCACTATTAATAAGAACATATTAAGAATAGTGTCGAAATCTTGACTCATCATCATATAAGTGTCCAATCATTCTCGAGTCATAATATCATGATATCGAAATCTTGACTTTTTCACAATGTTGTTTCAAGAAAAAGAGGTTTCCAAGATGCCAGAGAAAATTTTAAAAGATCCTGCTGAGCTTATACCTGCCCACTTTGATCTTCTATTGCTGAAAGGATCTACTTCAATTTCTGAAGCATCTTTGATGCATGGATTCTTTATGAATGGATGAGGCATAACTCGACAGCGTAAAGCAACTTCTGACTGTGAAACATAACTATGAATCTTTTGAGATTTAGTTCCTACAGTTTTCTCTGTCGTGATTTCATCTGTTCCAAAAGCTTCTTTGGGAAGTTCTACTATTTGTTCATGGCAAGATAAGTTGGAACTGAAATCTGAACAAAGCAAAAAAAGAAGGAAAAAATTTATTCAAAATACGTAAATTAGACCAATCGGATGTGAAAATGCAGTAGATCATGCTATAATAAAGCTGCTGAGGTGAAAATGAAGTTGATAACCAGAGCAAAATGAAAAAATTAATAACAAAATGTCTAGCAATAAAAAAAGAATTAGTACAAATGCTTACAATATCATGTTATTGTTTCTTACAAAATCAAATAACAGAAAATGGCATTAATAACTTCTATTATGAAGACATTGCTCATTCTAAAGGGGAAGAACTAATTTAAGATAGGTACACTATCAACCCTCATCACATCCATAATCACATCCATAATATGATCAAGATCCCCAAGCAATAAAATTACTATTTTTTTTAAAATCCAAGTCTTAATTTGATTCAACTCATACATAGAAAATGGCATTCTACCAATCAATACCAATTACGACATGAACTTGGAGTAGCACCCATGATACACATTAAAGCTCAAGCACAATATAACAATTAACCTTACCCTGCCTTTGCCTTTTGTTTTTAACAGTCTTAGTTTCTCTGGTGACTTGGAACGAGAAATATTTTATTGCATAAAAAAAGGTGTGAGTGAATCAATCACAAAATCCAACATTCAAATAAGAATAATGGCACGTATTCAACAAATATCTTGTCGCAATCCAAATTGGAGATATATTGACCATCCGGAGTGATATAGTTAGGAGTACTATTCCAAACAAACCATTCCAAGTGATAGTTAATCAATTCAATTGAATGTACATTACGTCATTTGAGATAGCATAAAATCAAATCAACATTGAAAAATTGTTGCATATACGATATGCACAAACATGTATTTGAGCAATCGATCAGAAACAAAAAATGGCAACATAATGTATTGTTGTTTAAATTGTGAAATTAAATAAATAGATTTATGAAGAAATCAAAATTATATACCAAGAACATATGCTGATAATTACAACTAAATTTCAACAGAAATACACAAAATAATAAAATGGTAAAGAAACCAAACCGAAGCCTGCACGGTAGTAGTTTCCTTAAAACAGATTTCGCCGCCTCACAGGTCGAGTGCTTGAGGAATCCCGGCGTCTGTCTCCCAAGATACGACGGTCAAAAACCAGTTACGGCAGAAGCACTCTCTGTCTAGCTTAACGAACAAAAACAGTGGCAGCACTTTGTCACAGTAGGAACTTTCTGGCAAACTGACTTGTAAAATGAAAGCAAAAATTTCTATATTGAGACTTGACAGGAGGGTCTCAATTTATACATATATAGGGGAGAGAGGAAGAGCCTCCAGCCCTTTATGGCTGGTCATTAAAGCCCCATTAACCAGGATCCATAACCCCTTTCCAGAAAGATGAAAAGTTCGAATGCCCAACAGGTTCACACCCTTTAGCCAAGAAGAAGGATTTAAATACCCTTTAAAATCTCATTCATGAATCTAACATCATGAGGCAATTTTTTGGCAATTTCTTATTCAATTCTCAATGGTTTTTGGCCCACGTGGACCCAACATAATAGATGGTTGGGACCTACTTTAATATTAAATTAAAATCACCAAAAAATTATTTTTTCCAACAATCCCTCACATGAATAAAAATTGACCGAATGACTCAACAAACGGACACCGTTCAATAATAAAGACTCGGAGAGAGAGTACAACGGACTAACCCTGACATCAGAGAATGTAGCTTTTGGCTTTGAACCTCTCCCAGTGAAAACCTATCGAGTTTACTGGCTGATCAGTGAATATGACATCTTGAACTGCTCTGCCATTTATGTAAACTGAGACAATAGATCTCACACGGGAATTACTCCTACCACCATTCTGTTCTCACTGGTGTGCCCTGTATGGCCCTGGACACTAGTCTAGTTCAGCGAGTGATTTCAAAGAATCTTGGCCTGCCCAATTCTTCTAGAAGCGGCCCACTTCACACTCACATAGGTGACTCTACTTGAGTATCCTGCTATACTCAGCTCAACATCTTAACACACTAGAGTCATTAAAAGCTCAGCTTAACCTCTACACTTGCAGGTATCACTGATAAAAGGAATGGCTGGAGGTTTAACCTCCTCAGTGACATACACCGTTACACGCAATTAGGTTGTCCCATTGAACCTAGATCTTGGGATCTCCAGTCAACTAGGTTGGGTTTCCATTCTGGTAACTTCCAAAGGCCTCAACTCCATTCCTTTTGACGACGTTTCGACTAACACTCGATTAAATCCTTTGGTTAACGGATCCGCAATGTTGTCTTTAGACTTTACATAGTCTATAGAGACAACTCTATTCGAGAGTAGTTGTCGTATGGAATTATGTCTACGACGGATATGTCTAGACTTTCCATTATACATATTACTCTGTGCCCTACCAATTGCAGATTGACTAGCACAATGAATACAAATAGCTAGCACAGGTTTAGACCAACATGGCAAATCTTCAATGAAATGGCGAAGCCATTCAGCTTTTCCCGCTGTAATAAACTCTGATTCCATCGTTGATCAAGATATACACATTTTCTTGGAAGAATTCCAAGACACGGCTGCCCCACCAAGAATGAACACAAATCCACTAGTGGATTTTGAGTCCTTTATATTTGATATCCAAGTCGCGTCACTATAGCCTTCTAGCACCGCTGGATATCGAGTATAATGCAGCCCATAATCCCGAGTGTAGCGTAAATACCTTAACACCCGCACAATATCCTTCCAAAGAGAAGCATCGGGATTACTTGTGTATCTACTAAGCCTGCTAACCGAGTAAGCTATATTCGGTCTAGTACAACTCATCAGATACATTAAACTTCCAATTACCCGAGAATATTCTAACTGAGAGACACTCTCTTTATTATTCTTGGTAAAATATAGACTTAAGTCTACAGGTGTCGATGACACACTCGTATCTGATCCACTAAACTTCTCAAGTATCTTATCAACATAATGAGACTGAGAAAGTACAATTCCGCCAGATGTTCTGGTAATCTTAATTCCC
The DNA here is from genome assembly GCA_030407325.1 of Camellia japonica. Classification (NCBI taxonomy): domain Eukaryota; kingdom Viridiplantae; phylum Streptophyta; class Magnoliopsida; order Ericales; family Theaceae; genus Camellia; species Camellia japonica. Next base: position 9,427,851 of record JAPPVO010000016.1, read on the forward strand.
AAAATAACATCTGCAATGCCCATATCTTTCATGTCAAACTTAGAATTTAACAACTTCTTGGTAGTTTTAATCATTTCATCATTACTACCTATAATGAGCATAACATCAACATATAGACACAAAATGACATAACCTCTGTCAGTGTCTTTGACATAAACACACTTGTCACATTCGTTGATTCTAAACCCACTTGACAACATTATGTTGTCAAACTTCTTATGCCATTGTTTAGGCGCTTGCTTCAAACCATACAAAGATTTGACAAGTTTACAGACTTTCTTGCTTTGCTCTGGAGCTGAAAACCCTATAGGTTGCTCCATATAGATTTCTTCATTCAAATCCGCATTTAAGAAAGCTGTCTTTACATCCATCTGGTGTATCTCCAGATTGCGCAAAGCTGCTATCGCAATCACCATGCGAATGGATGTTATCCTAGTTACAGGTGAGTACGTATCAAAGTAATCCCGGCTTTCTCGTTGCTTGTACCCTTTGATAACGAGCCTAGCCTTATACTTGTCAATTGACCCATCGGCCTTCATCCATTTGCAGCCTAAAGGCTTACAACCTGGAGGTAAATCTACCAACTCCCAGGTGTGGTTGTGTAAGATGGAGTCAATCTCACTTTTGATCGTTTCTTTTCATAAAAGACTCTCAGGAGAAGTCACAGCTTCGTGGAAAGTTTGAGGTTCGTTCTCAACCATCTAAGTCAAGAAGTCTGGATCAAAAGATTTGGACATCCTAGCCTTTTTACTCTTTCTAGACTGATCATCACCGTGATTCTCAACTTGATAATCAAAATGATCATCATCACTAGCAAGCTCATCAAATTGCTCCAAAACCTCAGAACCCCTTCTTGGGTTCGGTAAGGAAAAATGTCTCCAAAGAAACATGCATTCTTTGACTCCATGATGGTATTCCTGTGAATGTCTAAAGTTTCAGACTTATGTACAAGAAACCGATATGCACTACTATTATGTGGATAACCAATGAATATACAATCCACGAATTTCGGGCCTATCCTAACCCGTTTGGGTGTAGAAATCGCCACTATTGCAAGACACCCCCACATTCATAAGAATTTATAAGAAGGCTTAACGCCTTTCCATAACTCATATGGGATCTTGTCCACTTCGCTTCAACACAAGTTTCACACTTGTGTTTCGGGTTTAATCTTAAAAGATGGTATATGTGATCTAACTTGATTAATCTATGTAAAGATTCAAAGTTCACATGTCCTAGTCTACCATGCCACAAAATGGAAGACTAAAGTATGTAAGCAGAAGAAGATGCACCTTTATTCATCTTTGGGATAATAGTCTTTACATTGAGTTTAAACATACCCCCCAACGTATAACCCTTACCCACATACACTCCGCTCTTGGTTAGAACGACCTTGTCGGACTCAAAAAACCATGCGAAAAACATGTTTACTGAGAAGAGACCTTGAGACAAGATTCTAACGAATGTCCAGAACATACAGGACTTTGTTCAAGGTTAGCTCTTTCCTGAGGTTAACTTCAAGACCACCTTTCCCTCAACAAATGAGGTAGTAAAGTTTCCCGGAAACAACTTCTCACCGTTTGTAACTAGTTCGAAAGTTGTAAACAGCTCCTTCTCGGCGCAGATGTGACGTGTAGCCCTAGTAAAGCTAAAACCCCTCGCTACCACAGTTGTAGCACTTCCCAAATAACTGATAACCAGGTTCCCGCGGCTTGTATGCCAGCTTCTTTGCAACACTACCCTTTGGCCCCAACTTAGAGCCCTTGTTCACAGGGGGCTTCTTCCTTACCCCAGAAGATTTGCCATGCTCAATGACATTTGCCTTCACTGAGGAGGTACTCTCTCCTTTCTTTTTATTATCCTCCTCAATTCGGAGTCGGATAATCAGGTCTTCTTTGTAGAATTTATACAAAGTCTTTTGGCCTTTTCCAAAAATTCATATATTGTTTTAAATAATTCCTTGTGTCACAATGATTATGAAACTCTCAAAATCATATCACAGTAAATACATTTCCAGAATGTCATCAACCGAATTAGGCACCCAAATATATTTGGTTCAACCTATCACTCTGAAGCCAATAGTCTTACTATTAGGAAACACAAATCCAGTGTTCAATAGTCTACTATTCGGAACTTCATAACATAGCCAGTAATCTTATCACTAGGAATCACTAATTTCTCAACATGTGGTCAGTAGACTTTCTACTACTAGGAATCACAATGTCTTAACCTGTGATCAGTAGTCACTTTACTACTAGGAATCACAACGTCCTGACATAAGATCAATAGACTCTTTCATCACTAGGAATCATCATGTCTTGACATATGACCAGTAGCCTCTCCACTACTAGGAATCATGATGTCTTGACATGTGATCAGTAATCTGTTCACTACTAGGAACCACAATCTCATAACTGTGTAGCTAGTGGTCTAACACCTCCTAGAAACCACCAGTTTTCTATCTCTGTGATCAGTGATCTTGTACTCACTAGGAGCCACCAATTTAAGAATATATTTGGCATTTAAAAATCCAAAAAATATTCACCCACTATAACAGGTTGTCTCATCTTTGCTTTCAAGCAAAGTCACATAGCAATCATATATGCTATAAATAACACAAGGATACCATACTAATTGCCTCTGATTAATTCAGAGATATTTTTATGCAATCTTATGATTTCCTTTAATCATACTAGATCTCTCAAGATCTTCCTTTAATAATCTCGCGAGGCTAAGGTTGTCAGGTAGAACAACATTTCTGTTTGTCACCTTTTGAAGCCATTTCCTAAACATCACAACAGAATTTCACTTCTGTGATTCCAGAAATTAAACTTAACCCTTAGAAAATCCCTCAGTTAGAAATTTAATTCAAAACTAGTCTCACCATTTAACTTAGAATTGAACATGGTCGGGAATGTTCCCAGGAAGACTGGAGGGGTCACATCGGTTCCACTTAAAACCCAGTTAACCTTTTGACAAAACATTCAAGAACATGTTGACTCCTAATTCATGAGAAACAATTTTAAAATTAAGATTTTCAGGGGATAAACTAGTTTATAACAAATCGATTTCCAAGAAATAAAATTTGCTACAAGAATTACACCACTTATAAAAGTTAACCAGTACTCTCGGAACTAAGCCCATTATTTCTGAATAAAACAGAAATATTTTGGCTAATGCTAAAATTTAGTTTCCTTTCTCAAAACCAAAAACACTTTGGACATAATCAGATTATAACCAAAGACTTGCTCCAAACTTGGTTTTCCAACACTTTAGGAATAAAATGATTAAACCCAAAGAAAAACTCCAAAAGGTTTGAAACCAAATCCGTCTAGTTGTCATTTCTAACAAATAAGAACTACTTTTTAGCCAAAACTAAAAACACTTTGGTTTTTATCACAGAAAACCAAATCAAGTTCCAAACTTACAAGCAATTTAAAAATTGCTATAACAATTACACACATGTAAAATGCTTCTAACAAAACAAGCAAATAAAACTTGCTACCACAAATTAGTAAACAAACCAACTAAATCTCAAGCAAAACATGCTTCAACATTTAACTAAAATAGCCAATTCATAAGGATTCTATTTAGTCCAAAAGCCTTTCCACGCTTAGGTATTCCTATTCAACACAAAGGTTAGTAGCCCAAACCATTTTTTTTTTTTTTACATCCCAAATACTATTCATTTGGTTTTGTATTTGTTTTTCCATTCTCTTTCGCATAAGTATTCCTGTAAAGAAAGTTTAGCAGAGAAAACCACAACAAAATACAAACAAATAATCTAAGCAAAAAAAAAATAAATAATTGAAACCATCTAGCCAACTATTTATAAAATTAGCCAATGAATTAAAAATTCAATTATTAATTAAAACTTTAAAATTAAAGTTCAATAGTCATGAGTATGAATGAAATTAATTCATAATAAACATTTAAACTAATAACTCCAACAAAAATAATTAAATTCAAAGTTAATGCAACCAATTAAATTCAGATTAATGCACCCAATTAAATTCACAATATACATGTACATTAAATTCATACAAGTTACAAAACTCTATAACTCCAAAATACATTAAACTAAAATTAATAGGCAAGAATTATAAATAACTGTTAGAAACCAATAACCATTTAGAAATTAACATGCAAAAAATTCTAAAGATTAAATCATGTAAGAAAACTAAAAGCTAGAAACTAAATAACATGTCAAAACTTGCATAATTTACAAATATTGAATTTCCAGGAAAAAACCAGTGGACTAAAAACCATCAAATTGAAAGTCTATGAGCATGCGTAAATTTATATTAAAAAAAAATAAAAAAAATTCAACAGTGGGCACGGATCTAATAGGCAGCAAGCACATCTGTTCTATTATTTATTTATTATTATAATACTAAACATGCAACTAAAAAGAGAACATGACAAACTCAAAAGTCATGCAAATCATTCTTAAAAAAAAAAAAAAAAAAAAAACAACTGGAAGCAATCAACCATAAATTATCTAATAAACGTAAACTAATTATCTAATAAATTGGATTGCAACCATAGACAATGAGAAGTAAAACAGTAGCATGCAATCTTATGAATTTAATTATAGAATTTATGAAAACATCAAAAATCTGTTTTCAGCTTGTTGTTCAAATTGTGAAATTAAAAAATAAATTTATGAAGAAATCAAAATATATACCAAGAACATATGCTAATAATTATAACTAAATTTCAACAGAATACACAAAACAATAAAATGGTAAAGAAACCAAAACGAAGCCCGCACGGTAGCAGTTTCCTTAAAACAGATTTTGCCGCCTCATGGGTCGAGTGCTTGAGGAATCCCGGCGCCTGTCTCCCAGAATACGACGGTCAAAAACCAGCTATGGCAGAAGCACTCTCTGTCTAACTTAGCGAACAAAAACAGTGGCAGCACTCTCTCACAGTAGGAACTTTCTGGCAAACTGACTTGTAAAATGGAAGCAAAAATTTATATATTGAGACTTGACAGGAGGGTCTCAATTTATACATATATAGAGGAGAGAGGAAGAGCCTCCAGCCTTTATGGTTGGTCATTAAAGCCCCATTAACCAGGATCCATAACCCCTTTCCAGAAAGATGAAAAGTTTGGATGCGCAACAGGTTCACACCCTTTAGCCAAGAAAAAGGATTTAAATACCCTTTAAAATCACATTCATGAGTCTAACATCATGAGGCAATTTCTTTGCAATTTCTTATTCAATTCTCAATGGTTTTTGGCCCACGTGGACCCAACATAATAGTTGGTTGGGACCTACTTTAATATTAAATTAAAGTCACCAAAAAAGTCATTTTTTTCAACATGTATATCAAAACCCTAGGGTTTGAAATCGAAATTGAGGAATAAGGAATTGGGAGTTACCAAAAGAAATCCTAACTGAGAATGAAATCTTTGTTGTCATTTGCGTTGGAATCAATGTCGATATTGAGGAAGTAGATTACTAAAACAATAAACTAAACTCAATAAATCATATAAAACCCTAGAGCAAGAGTGAGAAATGGAGAAATTGAGGAAGGGAGAAAGAGAGAGAGAGAGAGAGAGGGACAGAAAGAAGGAACCTGTTTGTATTGCGGCGGCGCCAGTGGCGGTGGCGGCGATGTGCGACATATGGTGAGCAACGGTGGTGAGCGACTGCGATGAGGTGAGGTGAGGCTTGGTGGTGACTGAGAGAGAGAGAGAGAGAGAAGAATGATCTAAAATCTAGGCGCCAACCCAAAATTTTTCTCACTAAAATTTTATAAACCATTTGGCGACTAAATTGGTTTTTTGTCGGAAAATGTTAATTTATACTGACTAAATTATTTAGTAGCCAAAACCTTAACTAACAGAGACTAAATATTTTTTCAGTCGCCAAAAGTAGTAATTTGGCAACTAAGTTTTTGGTAGCCAAAGAGTAATAGTAAAATTATGGCTATTATTTGGCGACTAAATATGTTTTAGTCGGCCAAAATTAGTATACCACAACTAAAGCAAATTTTAGTAGCCTAAAAACTAGACTAATGCTGGCAATTTTTTGTTAATTGCCTATTGTGACATATTTAGCGACTAATTTTGTTTTAGTCACAAGTAGATAACATATCTCAACTAAAAAAATTTAGTAGCTAAACCCTAAACCAATGCCGACCAAAATAATTTTTAGTCTCCAAAAATTACACTTTTGGTGACTGAATGTCTTTTAGTCGCCAAATATAATCGCCAAAAATGTAAATAGTTGCAGTGTTGCCGTTGCTCTTGGCTAAAATGACAACCTAATAATGCCCTACATTTTGGACTTATTCTAAAAATTCCAAAATTAACAATTATCCGGGAACTTATTGACTATGAAATGTATTTATATATGCGATTTTTCACAATGAGCTTTTGCATCAAAAGAAAGTGCAGAGTTTTTGCATATTGAAAACCGGCATGAGCAACTTGCTCGAGCTGAAGAAATTTGTAGGAATGGACAGATGGACTGGACCACGCATGACGGGTTATAGTTTTTTTTTTTTTTTTGGTGATGGTGGGAAGAGTTTGGTTTTTGAGATGGTTAATTTGTAATGAATATGAATTTAGTAATTGAGTTTGGAGTATGGTGTGTGAATGAACAGTGAGATGTTTGGTATGATATTGTGGATGAAATGAATGAACATGTTATCATATATTGTGCATAGGGGATTTATTTTTTTTTAAAGAAATAGAATTAATGAAAAGTTTTTGCCCACACAGTCTCTTTCATTGCCAATTTAATTTTAAAGTATATTAATAGAAAATTATGTTTGTAAGAAATAGTATTTGGAAAAAGTTTTTGACGACACATTCTCTTTTAATGGAAAATTTTTAAAAGTACATTATTTAAAATATATATTAAAAAAAAAAAAAAAAAGAATGTTGGCAATGAAAAGAGACTACTTCGTAACTTTTGGTAATGCAGCCTTTTTCATTACCAATTTTTATTTTTACAAAATATTATTAAAAAGAAGGATTTTGATAATACGAAAAAGTTATACATATGGTCCAACTTTGGAAGACTAAAGGGTTATTCTGATGATAAAGTACTTTCTTAATGTGATGTCTGAGTCATACATTTGCACAATTTCCTCCTTAATGCTGATAAAGTTACTTTGTTATCAACAGAGTGTGAAAACTAGAGTATACTTCTAGAATTCAAAAAATATATATATTGATTTATATGTGCAATTCATGTGATTGGGCCCTTCTTTTTTGGTGCATGTATTTGGGTAGCGTTGGGTAGCACAAGTCAAAACAAATTACTGATTTAAGGTGATGTTTCATCATTCTGTTCTAATCCCAACTAATGAGTTGTTTGGGTTGTTCTAAATAAGTGTACTCTTTTTGAATTAAAAAGTTGAGAAAAAAAATATAGATGTTTGGGTTAACTTTTTGACTTTTTATGAAAAAATGTGTATTAAAAATTTGTATAAATAAGTGTATAGGGGAATAAAGTGATGGAATAGGCCGTACAGTTGGAAGCCTAAAGGGCAACGCGGCAGAGGGCAGTGTAGGAGATTGATTCTCTACTTTTCTGGAATAAATTCGATTCTGTTCGGCCCATGGGGGCCCACCACGGGTCCCGTTTTACTAATCGGAACCGTTCAATGTGTAGAACTCGTCGAGTACTACATGCTTGTAAAAAATCACGTTAATTGGATATTGATAGCTATCTGATCGTGTTAGTGTTTTTTTGTTAACTATTAACTACAACACCATCCATTTTTATACAAAACTGATTTGATCATGTATTTAGCGATATCCGATAGATGTGATTTTTTACAGAAATATAGTACTAGACGAGTTCTACTTATTGAACTGTTCAGATTATCAAAACGGAACCCATGGTGGGCCCCCACGGGCCCAGCTCTACCATCCAATTTAGTGAATATTTTACTATAATCCCCCCCGTCACTGACTTCACCATCTCGTCAGTACCAATCCATGAGTTTATTTTTTGATTTGTATTAATATGTGTATATTATTTTTTTAATATTTTTTATTGGTGAATAGTGTTAACTTTTTAACTTTTTGGATAACTTTTTGTCTTTTTAGATTTTTCAAGGGTTGCCAAACTTAGTTTAAAGGACAAAAGAGCAGTCTTGGAACACAATCTCTTGTCATTGTAGGGTTTGCATAGCATCAGATACACGTAGTTTTATTTAGGGGGCAAGAAACCCGTATAATTCGTAATTTGATTTGGTTCAGTTCAATTCAGTAAGTTTGAATTAGTTTTTTGAATCTATGGTTTGGTTCCAAATTAGAAATTTAAAAATTCGTAGACAACGGATCGGTTCTGGGTTGAACCCCACAGTTCCGGATTGAAATCGATCCAAACTGTATACAAATAGTCTATATTTATACTATAGACCCTCCCACATAATATCATTTCTTATTCCATATAAAAGTTAAACCCTTATTCCATGTTGCTGTTGTGTTGCTACTATGCTTTTGTTTATTTGTTCCTTTTGTTCATGGAGTTTTGTTGCTTTTGTTGTCCAAAACTAGTTTTCTTATTACTTTTGTTTAATACTATGTTTAGTTTTAATACAGAGGAGAACTCTATTTTGTGTAATGTGCATTTAGTTTTATTACTTTTGTTTGATACTATATTTATGTTTTTATGAAATTAAAATATTCTATATTTTTTTTGTTATTTAATTATGTGAATCTGTGGTCCTAAACTGATCTAATCCGTGTTTAAACGGATTGGTTCGGATTGGTTCCACGATTTCAACAAATTGAATTGGTTCTAATTTTTCAGGAACCGTAAATAATGGATTGGTACTAGTTTTACCCCAATCCGGACCATGCTCACCTCTAGTTTTATTTTTAGAAAAATTATTTGTGTGGTTTAAACTCTTGTTGTTCAAGTCATAATGGTACAATTTTATCGTTGCTCGTTTGCGAACATATTATTTTAATAAAATTAATTTTTTGACTAAAATATGAAGCAAAAAAATTATGTTTTGAAAGACTTTTTGACTTTTTACGAAAAAAATATGCAAAAAATAAAGAGAAAAATGAATCTTTGATTTTTTTTTGTATATGTTATTGAGAGCTCGTATGGAATGTAGGTTGCCTTTTGTGTTACTTTAGCCTAGGGCTAAAAAACCTCCGGGATAGGCTTTTTGACTTTTTTGAAAAAAAAATAAAATAATTATAGATTGAATATGACATTTTGTCCTATTTAATTAAAATAACATATTTTGTCTTAAATGCTATTTTAACTCAAGCTCTAACTTTTTAATTTTTTTAATAATTTTTTCATTTAGGGTTGGTTTGGGATGTTCTAAAAAAGTGCACTTTTTGACTTATTAGCTTATATGAGTTGGGTTTGGGTTGGGTTTGATGTGATGTGTTTGAGAGGTGATTTGATTTAAATGAGATGATGTGACTTAAATAGGATAGTGACTTTTCGACTTTTTGTATTATTTAATAGATGCCAAACTTGACCTAAAAGTTGAGTTGTCAAACAAGACTGCCCAACTACACTGGAGTCATAATAGTACAATCTTATCACTGCTCTAACGCTCAACTACAGAATGCTACTTAAAACTTGAATTCTTCTTTGGTAAGAGCACGCTAGACGTGTTTGGTGCAGCAAGTTGAGAATCAAAAAACAAAAACTAAAATATCTCGCCCCTTGCTTTCAATAATAAGCTTTTTAATTTTATTTAAGCTCATAAACATGTAAGCATAAGTTATATCAAACATTTTAACACAAAATTCTTAGTAAAAAAAATTTTGAGTAAGCAATTTCATAAAATACACCAAACAATTTTGCTAAGTATGTAGTGGAGATTGTTTTCATAATCTTGATATAGCTCCAATTCTAACTTCCACTCACTATTTTATCACTATTATTTTCACCCGAATATGGTGCTCTTTATCACAAAATTGGCAGACAATCACTTTCGTAGACTCCAGTTATGATCAGTCCAAGTCAAGATGCTAAAATCCAAAATTTCCTACGCCATTGTTTTTCCAAACTTTGTTTACAGACTTCACATTATTATTTACAAAATTCACATTGTTGGAGATGGAGAGTATGATTAGCTTTGACCAGTGCATAAACTTGCACATTATGTCCAATTGATATCTTGTTTCTGTATATCTTCCCTTTTAAATGCACGACGACTACAACATTTTCTTAGTTTAGTGACATTTGAAAATGCCACAAAACTATTCTTCTAATGATATTTTTTGGTCTTGTGGCATTTTGAACAAGTGTTACTTCTATCGGTGGCACGGTAGATACGAGTGTCACGGTAGATACTTGCAAGTATCACTGCACCATCATGGCTAAAAACTTTCAATAACATTTTAATGTCACGGTAGATATTATTTGTGGCACTATCAAGCGCCATTAAAAAAAGAGTTAGTGACACTTATAAGTGTCATCACACCATCAAGACTAAAACATTTCAGTGACATTTTAATACCATGGTAGGCACTATTCGTGACGCTATCAAGTGTCATTTGTGACGATAATTCGTTGTAGAATAATTTGATCCATTCTTGCGGAGACTCGAACCACCAACCTCCCGCACCATAAACCTTATACATCACACTCTTCCCACTACATCTCTATAGCACCACATGATTATATATGCAACATATATTATTTATATAGTACATACATCTATATTAATATGTATAAACATAATTATTTTATTGAACATAATTTATGTAAAATAAACTATTTACTACCAAAATAAAAAAAGACCACTTTTGGCGACTAAAAATATTTTTTAGTCACCAATTCTATACTTTTGGCTACTAATTATTTTTTAGTTGCTAAAAAACTTAACTTTTGTCGACCAAAATCGGATTTGGTCACCGAAGATGCACTTTCAGCTATCAAAATTTTGGTCACCAAAAAATTTTATTCCCGCCTTAGGATTTTAGTTCTCCCGCGCTAAAATGACCACTTTTGGCGACTAAACTTATTTTTTAGTCGCCAATTGTAGACTTTTGGCTACTAAAATTTTTTTTGGCACCAAAAAGCTTTACTTTTGACTACTAAAATTTTTTAGTCGGTAAAACCCATATAATCAGCGACCAAACTTATTTTTAGTCGCCAATTGTAGACTTTTGGCTACTAAATTTTTTAGTCGCCAAAAAGCTTTACTTGGGGCTCCTAAAAAAATTTTAGTCACTAAAACTCATATAATCAGCGACCAAACTTAGTTTTTGTAGCCAATTGTAGACTTTTGGCTACTAAAATTGTTTAGTCGCCAAAAAGCTTTACTTTTGGCAACTAATGCTGTTTTGGTCGCTGAAAGCTATACTTTCAGCGACCAAATTTTTTTGGTCTGGAAATTTAGTCGCCGAATATGCTTTTTCCTGTAGTGTATATTGAGTTTAATTCATTTTTTTTTTAATCATTTACTGCATTTTAAAATTTTAGAAAATATATTGACATTTTTTGTTTTTTCAAAAATGTCATTATAAGCTTGGAAAGTTTTTGGCTTAGTGGCATTTCTCAAAATGCTATAAAATATTTGTTTATGACACTTTTCACCTAAGTGTCATAAAAAGTAATTTGCACCTACCTAGTGTCCTGACATTTTTTAAAAAATGCCATTGCAACTAAAGTTTAGTGGCATATGTTGGTAAATGTCACAAACATAATTTTTTGTGTCATTATTTTATAAAATGCCATAAAATTGATGTGACATTTCTTTATTGAAATACCATTAGAGCCTTATATGTTTTGTGGTTCTGTGGCATTTTTCTAAAACATTTAATGCCAATTTTTATTTTTGTGGCATTTTCTAAAAACATGCTATTAGTGTAGTGTCACTAAAGTGTAAATTTGTTATAGTGACATTTTTGTTGTAGTGAAATGACACTTTTTTTTAATTGAAATGCCACTAGAGCCTTGTATGTTTGTGACTCTATGACATTTTTCTAAAAAATGCCACCAAATATTCTTTTTGTGACATTTTTTAAGAACATACCACTAGTATGGTGTCACTAAAATATGTTTTTGTTGTAATGTTGTGACACTTGTTTATTGAAATGTCACTAGAGCCTTTTATGTTTGTCGTTTTGTGGCATTTTTCAAAAACGTGCCACTAAATATCATTTTTTGTGACATTTTCTAAAAATATGCCACTAGTGACCACTAAAGTATGTTTTTGTTGTATTGAACAACATAGTCTTAAATAATGGTATAAGGATATACGTATATATATTGGTGATACAGTTATATATTAGTTGATAGTTAATATATCAGTGAATATTAGCCAAAATTTAAACTCTGCAAGACAATCCGATCAACATGATATTTCATGATTTTGCGAGATAGCATGGAAAATATTATTTCATTAGCAAGAAAAGTTGCACAAAATTATTTAGCCACATGTTTTTTGGTGGACTTTTTTAATATGCTTTTTGTGCATCCATGTGAAATGGGATCAAAACTTAATAATTTGATCAATGGTTGCAAGATTGCTTTGGAAAATGGCGTAATAAGCATCCTCTGATGGGTGTGCTGCATCCCAAAATACATACTCTGAGGCGTCAGCACAAACCGGAGTTGTTTCATTGCACTGTACTCCTATTTCATAAAGTCCAGTCCCACAACAACCTTTGTTTACTTCACTAAAATCTGTAAGAAAAACACCAAAAATAAAACATAAAAAAAATTAATTGACAAAAGATTAAATATTGGTGATTTCATAACAAAATTTCTTAATTCTAGCAAGGGCCAAAATTGCCGCTAAATGAACCAAAAACTGCTACTAAAGATTGAGAAATTTTACTAGCAGTCAGAAAAGTGTCGGCTAAACCGTTGCAACATACCGGTTGCCGGTCGGCATAATCTTATTGCAACGCTTTTAAGGTATAAACTTTTTATTATGGTTTGCGGCAGTTTGGAACAAAAGTGACATAAGAATTATCAACTACTAACCATATTCATCGGGGTTCTGTATAATGTCGAGTAATGGTTGTTCAAAGTCGATGTAAGCAATCTTTGTGCCAAACTTTGGAAACTTGTTCTGCAGGGCCTTCAATTCATCTTGAAGCAATGAATTAAAATCTTTTGAAATGGCATTCACATATTCAACACAATTTCGCTCATCTTGCGAACTTCCTGGAGTTGGAGGAAGGCGAGTGATACCGATTGGGATGCAACCCAAAGGTGGAAGACCATTAACTGCGATTTTTCGAGCCCCTTGATACCATAATCCCTGTAAGCTAACAGAAGAAAAAGTTGAATATATGTTCACTAGAAAGGAAAATTACAGGTTTCTCTAAATTCTAATGACCAAATCAAAAGGATAAGAAATTATATGTTATAAGGGGAGCAAAGCAACATTTAATTTGTCTTTAGTGTCGATATGATTATTATAGTTTCAATTGTATCAGTTTTGCTTTTTAATTTTTCAAATTGTATCTATTTAGTGGGTGTTTGGGATTTATTTTTTGGTGGCTTTTTTTATTGGCTTATTTTCGTCTAACCTTTTAAAAAAAAAATTCAAAAAGTTATAGGCTTTTAGATTCTAACCGACGAGTTGAATCGGAAAATAAAATATAAAAAGATCCAAAAAGTACAGAAAATACAAAAATAAGCAAAAAAATAGTAAACTTATTTTGGATCTTTTAAATTTTTATTGAAAATTTTCAAAAAAAAAAAAAAACCTTTTAGATTCATCTACACAAGATAAATTAGAAAAGTAAAATTTTTTAACCTAATTTTGAAAAAAGATACAAAAAAGTTCAGATTAAGAGGTGACTTATTTAGCACTTCTCAAAGTCCAATTGATAATATGTCTTCTGGAATTAGATAAAAATGTCCATTTATAAGGAAATAGTAATAGAACATTTAAAATTAGAGGCTAACTCTTTTAAGAGAGGTAAATGGACTATTTTGCCCAACTAATTTTTATAGTTTTTGAAAATTCAATCTATAATTTGTAGTTGTTTTTTTATTTTTCTTTGGCTTTTATGTGGAATTAACATAAGAGTTGTAAACAAAATTCCAATCTTATGTTTTTGGATCAAAACCAAACCTGAACAAATTGTTTGACACGTTTCAACAAGGATTGCTCATATTCCTCAGGAGTTATCTTTTGAGGAATTGATCCACTACTAGTAATAGTTGGGTTTCCATCACCAAAATAACTGAGGGCAAAATCGTCCGATCCAGCATTGACATAAAAGAGAGCTCTCCTGATCTCTCTGTTGGCTATTCTTTTTCCAAGTTTCCTCTGGAGTTTGCCTTTGTACACTTTGAATTCCTCTAGCTGATCCAACATTGATGTTGCATTCTGAAACCAAGCCAGCACGAATTGAAAAATTCAGTTATAAATTAGTAGTAATTCTTATCACAATAATATTCCATGCACGTTTGAGTTTGAGTTTGAGTGCGAGAGAGAGACGCTTTTGTTAGTTGTAGAAAGGTCATAACCACTGGTGGCGGAGGCGAAACTAACTGCGGTGGGCTGCTCCGTCAAGTTAAGCATTGGGTCCATATATGACCGCTGGTATTCTGACCCCAAGTAAATTGCTGCAAAAAATAAATAACTCAATTAATAACCATCATTACATATTCTGAGTAAGGATTCTCTCCTTACCTTCCCTACTTCGCCCTTCCTTGCAACGCTTAAAATTCACTTCAAGCGAATCCAACGGCTCAGATCACTTTATTAAAAAAATTAAAAATTAAAATATAATTTTTTTGAGGTGATTTGAGCCATTGGATTCTTTTAGGATGAATCTTGATCGTTGTAAGGATGGACCAAGTAGAGAAGAGGAGGAGAGGATTCTACTCTTAAAACTATTTAACATTAATTCACTTTAGCATAACATTCATATAAAATGTGTGGTATTACTTTATTTTTTTTCTAATACTAAAAAATTAGAATATAAAAAAGTATTAAAATATAAATTTTGATCGTTTCAATTTTGTTTCTGATTGAATTTTAGTTTTCTTGATTTTTCTTAAAACTTTAGGTTTGATTTTCAATTCATACTTCTAAGATAAAGTGACACAAGTGTAATAATTTGAAAAAATAAACTTTGTTTACTAAGAGTTATTTGTTTACTAAGAGTAAAGGGTAAAGGGAATTTGTTTAAAAATAAACTTAGTTTGAAGGAAAGGGTAAAGGGAATTTGTTTACTAAGAGTTATTTATTAAACTTTGTTTTTAAAATTCAAATAATAACCTTAAAGTTGTGTTTTCGCAACACAATTAATTTCAGTAATTAAAATTTTTGAGATTTTTGCATCTATAAATGCAAATAAATGTGAGCAGTTGATAATTTCAGTAATTAAAATTTTTGATACACTTTTATCTTTTCCCTTTAAAATAACGTGGGTTTCATCAAAAGCTCCACCTATTACATTACACATTATGCATGAAAACAATTCACAACCCACCAACAAAATCAGGGAAGAGCTTCCCATTAGAAAACCTCCCCGTCGGCTGCTTGTTCACAAAATCTCTACCGTAAGGCGGAAAATTGCTCTTAGCAACGTTGGGTAAGTAATTATTGTTTCCAGGATCAACAAATGAGTCCCCAAACGAGTAAACAGATCGAAACAAGTACTTCAAAGTTCTCGGAGGCTCATCTTGAGCTTTAGAAACGAAAAACAACACAAAGAGACACAAAAGTGAATGTTTATATGGACTCATAATAGAGAGAAATAACAGAAGTGAGATGATGATAGTGAAGTGGGTTTTTCTTGTTCAGTGCATTTTTTGGACTGGTTTTGCTTGGGAATTTATAGTGAAGGTGACCACGATGAAGCAAAGAATGCAGGAAGACAAAAGTGCCCATAGTCAAATGAGATTTATCTCTTTTAGCACCACCTATAGTACAAAAATTGAAAAACAAACCTTGGTGGGAGGGCATGTTGGATTAGTGGTGTGTCTACTAATTTTCAATCAAAAACCTCAAAGACTCCAATTGCATAAGTCGTAGCCAATGAGGATTTTAAATGGAGTAATTTGTACTGTCTCGTTTGGCAACATGCTATTTTAATAATTTTTTTGATTATTTTGCTAAAATATGAGGTAAAAAAATTTAATATGTTTAGAATGAATTTTTAGTTTTTTACAAAAAGATGTGCAAAAAAAAAATAGAGAAAATAAAATTTTTGACTTTTTTTTTATAATTTTTTGTTGGATTTTTAAATTTTTTAAGTGATTTTTTAACTTTTAGACTACAATGTGATATTTGTTGGAAATGGTTATAAAATTCTGAGTAAAACCAGAATTTTTTTTATGTTTGGTCTAATTTTTAGGTGGGCCCCGTGCATCGATTTACACGGGTCAAAATGGTAACGCGTTCTATGCCGCGTTGTGATTCACGTGGTATATTTGGTTGCTCAAAACCATTACCGAGTGAATGGGAAATTGAAGCCAAAGTATGCTCCATGGAAATGGAGTTTTGGTGGAAATACCTTAAAGGTTTGAATAAGGCTTGTCCCACATTGATTTGGAGGAAGGTTTTGAAAGGGTTTATAAGGCATGGGTTTGGTACTTGGGGTGTGCCCCAAGGGGTAGCCAAGTGTTTTAGAGGGAGAGGTTATGGGCAAAATGGGCTAAACCCATTGGACCCAAAAATCACCACACACGCACGCACGGGCTGGGCCTAGGCTTAGGTGCTGGTGTGTGGTTGGGTTGGGTTGGGCTTGTTCGGCCCAATACTAAATAAATTGATTTGGATTTACTGTTCATCCAAACAGGGCCCTTCCCGTTTTTGAACCCAACAGCTTTAAATCTGTTTGAATTTCAAACCAAACAGTGCCTAAACAGTATGTATCTGTTTAATTCAAAACCAAGAGCCACCTTTACATCTATAAATAGACTAAGCCTCCCATTTGGATTTTTCACTCCAATTTTCGTACTCCATCCTCTGCTTTAAATCTCTGCATTTTGCTGCATTTTATTTCTGAAAGAAAGAGTGTAAACACAGAGTGTGTTCGACGAACGATTAAATTGTAGTGCTGCTTTTATTCGTTGAGAAGATCATTTTATCCTGGGAGATAGACGTCCAAATTCTGAAAGCACCGTGGAGAGGACGAATCTGTCTTAAGGACACAGTGTTAAACACTGGACTTGATCAGAAAAGTTATTCAAAGAAATTAACTAAGTAAGTTGTTTAATTTAATTCTGTTTTTATTTGTTTATTTAATCATATTTTAATTTTATTTTTGTAACAAAATAAAATCTGTTATTTATTTATTTATTTATTATTTCGAGTTTGATTTTTGTAATCAAACAAATTCTCTCCTTTTCTTTATTTCTTTAAATTCTAATTGTTGTTTTGTACATAATAGAATTAAAATCTTTTAAATACAGTGAAGATTGTCCAACAATCTTAAGACAGAATCCTTTTTTGGTATCTTCATTGTATTTAATTTTCTGATTTCATAAAGACATATTCTGGTTGGAAAAACAAATAGTGTTTATGCTATTTGACAGATAGTAGTAATATACTGTCTCTTTTCTTTGACAACTAGTAGTAATATACTGGTGTCATTAATAATTGCAGAATATTAATTGTGTTAACAGAAAATTATTGTACTATTTTATTTTTCTAGTTTTAGTAACAAGAAAAATAAAATTATTTTGTGTTATAATTTATTTTCTGGTTTTAGTAATTAGAAAATTAATTTGTGTTTTTTTTTTTTGATATTTGTAATCAGAGATTATAGCTACTACAACTGAAACTGCATCTGGCAGTGGTACTCCTATTGTTACACCAACATTGGTCCCTATCCAGAACCATGTTCATGTACCTATCAATCATGGAGAAAAACGGGAAAAATTTAACGGTACCGAGTTTAAGAGATGGTAGCAGAAGATGCTGTTCTATCTTATAACTCTTAATTTGGCCCGGTTTCTCCATGAAGAGGCTCCAGCACTTAAAGAGGGTGAAAGTGATCGGCAAGTTGTTGCCGCTGTAGATGCTTGGAAACATTCAGATTTCCTGTGCAGAAACTACATCCTCAATGGCCTTGACAACATGCTGTATAATGTATACAGTCCTCTGAAGTCAGCAAAAGAATTATGGGATTCTTTGGAGAAGAAATACAAGACAGAAGATGCCGGCACAAAGAAATTTGTCGTCGGTAAATTTCTAGATTTTGTTATGGTAGACTCCCAAATGGTAATATCTCAAGTTCAAAGTTTTCAAATAATTTTGCATGATATTCATTCAGAAGGTATGTCTCTTAGTGAATCTTTCCAAGTCGCTGCTTTGGTGGAAAAGTTACCACCGGCTTGGAAAGATTTCAAAAATTATTTAAAACATAAACGCAAAGAGATGAGCATGGATGAGTTAATTGTAAGATTAAGAATTGAGGAAGATAACCGAAAGGCTGAAAAGAGGAATGGGAAAAATCCCATTGAGTCCAAGGCTAATGTGGTTGAACAAGTTCAAAAACCACATAACAAAAAGCGGAAGTTTACTGGAGATGGTCCTAAACAAGGCAACAACAATGGCAACAAGAAGTTTAAAGGAAAATGCTATAACTGTGGCAAGACTGGACATCGAGCTTCTGACTGTTGCCATCCTAAGAAGGATCATGAAAGTACAAGTAAGAAGACCACCAATCAAGCCAATGTAACAGAATTGGATTACATCTCTGACGAAGTGAATGACATCAACCTCTCTGCTGTGGTGTCTGAGGCTAACTTGGTTGGAAATCCAAAGAGTGGTGGGTTGACACTGGAGCAACTCGTCACATATGTGCGGACAAGAAGATGTTCACTTCCTACAAAGAGGCTGGAAATGGTGAACAACTTTTCATGGGAAATTCTTCTACTTCTACTGTGGCTGGACAAGGGAAAGTGATCTTGAAGATGACATCAGGGAAAGAACTGACCCTCAACAACGTACTGCATGTACCTGACATCCGGAAGAATTTAGTTTCTGGCTCTTTGTTAAGTAAAAATGGTTTTAGGCTTGTTTTTGAGTCTGATAAGTTTGTATTAACAAAGAGTGGTATGTATGTTGGTAAGGGATACATGAGTGATGGTCTCTTTAAACTAAATGTAATGACAGTTGTACCAAAAGTTGCTATGAATGAGAATAACACATCTTTTGCTTATATTCTTGAGTCGAATTTATGGCATGGTAGATTAGGTCAAGTAAATTATGATGCTTTGCGTAGATTAATTGGTTTGGATTATATACCAAAGTTTGAAATTAATCCTAATCATAAATGTGAAGTTTGTGTAGAAGCAAAACTAACAAAGGCTCCATTTAAATCGGTTGAAAGAAAAACCGAACCTCTAGAATTAATTCATACTGATGTATGTGATCTAAAATTTATTCAAACTAGAGGAGGCAAAAAGTATTTCATAACATTTATCGATGATTGCACAAGATATTGTTATGTTTATTTACTTAGAAGTAAAGATGAAGCCTTAGAAATGTTTAAACTCTACAAAACAGAAGTTGAAAATCAACTTGGTAAAACCATTAAAATGGTTAGAAGTGATAGGGGTGGTGAATATGATGCACCATTAAATGATTTTTGTGCACAACATGGCATTATTCACCAAACTACAACCCCTTATTCTCCACAGCAAAATGGAATTGCTGAAAGGAAGAATAGAACTCTAAAAGAAATGATGAATGCCATGTTACTAAGTTCAAGCTTACCACAGAACTTGTGGGGGAAAGCAATATTGTCTACAAATTATGTTCTTAATAGAATACCCCACAAGAAAACCAAAAGCATTCCTTATGAATTATGGAAAGGTTGACCACCTTCCTACAAATACTTAAAAGTGTGGGGGTGTTTGGCAAAAGTGGAAGTTCCTGTTCCTAAAAAGACTAAGATTGGACCAAAAATAGTAGATTGTGTGTTTATTGGTTATGCTCAGAATAGTAGTGCATATCGGTTTCTGACTTATAAATCAGAAATACCTGATATAAATGTGAACACTATTATAGAGTCAAGGAATGCTGTGTTTTTTGAACATGTCTTTCCTTACAAGAAAGGACAGGAATTAAGTTCACAGAAAAGAACTTATGATTGTACACAAAGTCAAGAGACTAATGACAATCAAACACAAGAGACTAGTAATGGTCTCAACCAACAGGATTTAACTGATGATGAACCAAGAAGAAGTAAGAGAGCGAGAACATCAAAATCCTTTGGTCCAGATTTTCTGACATACCTGTTAGAAAATGAACCTCAAAGCTTTAAGGCAGCAATGACAGGTCCTGAAGCACCTTTGTGGAAAGAGGCTGTTAATAATGAAATTGAATCCATTATGCAAAATCATACTTGGGAATTGGTGGATCTTCCACCAGGTTCTAAACCTCTTGGATATAAATGGATATTCAAGAGAAAAATGAAAGCAGATGGTTCAATTGACAAGTATAAAGCAAGACTTGTAGTTAAAGGTTACAGACAAAAGGAAGTTCTGGACTATTTTGACACATATTCCCCTGTAACAAGAATAACATCCATTCGCATGCTTATTGCTATAGCAGCGTTGTTTAATTTAGAAATACATCAAATGGATGTTAAAACAGCTTTCTTAAACGGTGATCTAAATGAAGAGATCTATATGGAGCAACCCGAAGGGTTTGTAGTATCGGGGCAAGAAAAGAAAGTTTGTCGACTTGTAAAATCCCTTTATGGATTAAAACAAGCACCTAAGCAATGGCATGAAAAATTTGATCATGCAATGCTTACTAATGGGTTTAAGATAAACGAATGTGACAAATGCGTCTATGTTAAAAACATGACCAAGGATATGTCATAGTTTGTCTTTATGTGGATGACATGCTTATCATTGGAAGCAGTCAAAACATGATCAAATCAACTAAGCAAATGCTTAACAAAAGATTTGATATGAAAGATATGGGGGTCGCAGATGTTATATTAGGAATGAAAATTACTAAAACATCTGACGGATATGCATTATCTCAATCTCATTATATTGAGAAAATTCTTGATAAATTTATCAAGGATGATTTGAATTTAGTAAGAACACCTGTAGACATCAGTCTTTATTTATCGAAAAATAAAGGTGATGCAGTGTCTCAGTTAAAATACTCCCAAATCATTGGAAGCCTAATGTACCTAATGAATTGTACTCGTCCTGATATAGCTTATGCTATCAGTAAATTGAGTAGGTACACTAGTAACCCCGGAGAAGACCATTGGAAAGCTATCATTCGGGTTCTTAGATATCTAAGATTCACCCGTGATCATGGTTTGAACTTTACTCAATATCCAGCAGTACTTGAAGGTTATCGTGATGCAAATTGGATATCGGATACTAAAGATTCAAAATCCACGAGTGGATATGTCTTTACTCTGGGAGGCGCTGCTGTTTCTTGGAAATTCATGAAACAAACTTGCATCGCATGATCCACAATGGAATCCGAGTTCATTGCTTTAGACAAAGCAGGTGAAAAAGCAGAATGGCTTCGTCACTTCTTAGAAGACATTCCAATGTGGCCAAAACCTGTGCCAGCTATTTGCATTCATTGTGATAGTCAATCTGCAATAGGCAGGGCACAGAATCATATGTATAACGGTAAGTCACGACATATTCGTCGTCGACATAATACCGTTAGGCAGTTGTTGTCAAATGGAATAATCTCAATAGATTATATAAAATCTAAAGAGAATATTGCGGATCCGTTAACAAAAGGTTTGACAAAAGAGCTAGTGTATAGTTCATCGAAGGGATGGGATTAAAGCCTATTACATAAGAGTCGTCATAATGGTAACCCTACTTATATGACTGGAGATCCCAAGAACTAAGTTCAAAGGGACAACTAAGTTATGTATGGCTCGCCAGAAATCACCAAGGGATTAAAATTCCTACCCATTCCTATGGTGAGAGTGATATCTGCAACATATGTTGTATGCAGGGGTATAAGGATAAGCTTTGCTTTTAATGATTACTTATATCTTGATTGAGGCATAAAATCAAGACGAGTATAAGAGATACTCACAATAAGAATCACCTATATGAGTGTTGAACTGGGGCCGGTTCTATGAGAATGAAAGAGGCTACATTCTCTAGAAACACTCATGAAAACCAGGAGCGTTCAAGGCCAAAATGAACACAACAGTGAGAACCACGATGTGTTAGAAGATATTTTGTGTGAAATCTATTGTCTTGGCTTACACAAACGGCTGAACAATTCAAGGCATCGCGTCCATTGGTTAGCCAGTAAGTCCGATAGGTTATCACTAGGGAAGGTTCAAGGCCGAAAACTACCTATCCTGATGCAAGATATTTTCGACTTATACTCTTTCGTTAAGTCTGCATATTGTTGCATTTCCGTTGTCATCAAATTCCATTCATGTGGGGGATTGTTGGAAATGGTTATAAAATTCTGGGTAAAACCAGAATTTTTTCCATGTTTGGTCTAATTTTTAGGTGGGCCCCGTGCATCGATTTACACGGGTCAAAGTGGTAACGCGTTCTATGCCGCGTTGTGATTCACGTGGTATATTTGGTTGCTCAAAACCATTACCGAGTGAATGAGAAATTGAAGCCAAAGTATGCTCTATGGAAATGGAGTTTTGGTGGAAATACCTTAAAGGTTTGAATAAGGCTTGTCCCACATTGATTTGGAGGAAGGTTTTGAAAGGGTTTATAAGGCATGGGTTTGGTACTTGGGGTGTGCCCCAAGGGGTACCAAGTGTTTTAGAGGGAGAGGTTATGGGCAAAATGGGCTAGACCCATTAGACCCAAAAATCACCACACGCGCGCGCGCCGCAGCCGCCGTCCGTCCGGTCGGTCGGGCGGGCTGGGCCTGGGCTTGGGTGTGGGTGCGTGGTTGGGTTGGGCTTGTTCGGCCCAATACTAAATAAACTGGTTTGAATTTACTGTTCATCCAAACACGGACGGGCTGGGCTGGGCCTGGGCTTGGGCGTGGGTGCGTGGTGTGTGGTTGGGTAAATAAACTAGTTTGAATTTACTGTTCATCCAAACAGGGCCCTTCCCGTTTTTGAACCCAACAGCTTTAAATCTGTTTGAATTTCAAACCAAACAGTGCCTAAACAGTATGTATCTGTTTAATTCAAATTGAACAGGTACAGTACCTGTTCAATTCAAAACCAAGAGCCACATTTACATCTATAAATAGACTAAGCCTCCCATTTGGATTTTTCACTTCAATTTTCGTACTCCATCATCTGCTTTAAATTTCTGCATTTTGCTGCATTTTATTTCTGAAAGAAAGAGTGTAAGCACAGAGTGTGTTCGACGAACGATTAAATTGTAGTGCTGCTTTTATTCGTTGAGAAGATCATTTTATCCTGGGAGATAGACGTCCAAATTCTGAAAGCACCGTGGAGAGGACGAATCTGTCTTAAGGACACAGTGTTAAACACTGGACTTGATCAGAAAATTATTCAAAGAAATTAACCAAGTAAGTTGTTTAATTTAATTCTGTTTTTATTTGTTTATTTAATCAGATTTTAATTTTGTTTTTGTAAGAAAATAAAATCTGTTATTTATTTATTTATTTATTATTTCGAGTTTGATTTTTGTAATCAAACAAATTCTCTCCTTTTCTTTATTTCTTTAAATTCTAATTGTTGTTTTGTACACAATAGAATTAAAATCTTTTAAATACAGTGAAGATTGTCCAACAATATTACCAAATGAGGTCAAAGGGTTAAAAACTATATGGATGATTTAAAAAGGCCCTTGCAACTTTAGGGTGAGTAATGTCTCGTTTGGCAATTACATATTTTAGCTAAAAAGTCAAAAAATTATTATAAATTGTCACATTACTGTTTCTACTTTTCTGTATATCTTTTCGTAAAAAGCTAACAAGTTATTAAAATAGTCTGTTTTCAAACGAAGCATAAATATATAAAATTTTCATTTTTCATTCCCTTTTGAGGTTGGCCTCAAGATTTTCGCGAAGTAAAATTACCCAAAATTATATTCCACATATGTTAAATTTGATATTTCTGTATAGTTGTAATGAAAATCTCCCATACATCATTAATGATGGTAAAACAATCCCATTCAAACCCAAAATTCGTTCACAATATTCAAAAGAAAGTAATAAAATCCATTTAAGTGTTGTTTGTTTAGAGGGATTGGAGGGGGGATAGGATTAAAGGGTGTGATAGAATTTATATCCGTTGTTTGATTTTTCAATTTTGCTCCGAATTATTAGTCCCAAATGTATTGGACTATTGTGTCCCATGGGATGGGGGTGGGACACAAATGGGGAGATAAGGGAGATATGGGATTATGTGGTGAAATGACCATTTTGACCCTCCACTATTTAATTATGTATTATATTTAGTAAAATTCAATAAAATTTAAATGTCTCAATTTAAAATTAAAATTATTTTATTTAATTTCATTATTTAATTATTATTATTTTTTAAAATAAATTTATTTAAAATTTTAATTAAAAAAATAACATATATTTTTATTGATATTTTATTTATTTAATTTGTTTAATTTTTAAAAAATAAATTTATTTAATTGTGTAAAAAATAAAATAAAATAAATTTTTATTTAATCTAGCTAAAAATAATTAAAATATTAAATATATGTTTAATATTACTATTACTTAGTAAATAATTGAAAATGATAAAATAGTCATTTGAGCATTTATCCTTCTCCATAATATCCCAAACAAAGATAGGATTCATATCATATCTAATCAAATAGTTCTTTCCTGACATCTAATCTCATGACTAAACAAACATGGGATATATATCCTATTCAACCAAATAGTCTCAGGACTATGAATTTTATGATTACAATCCAATGGATTCCAATCCCCCCTTATCCAGTCCGTCCAAACAAACACACCCTTAATGAAGAAACAATGGAAGTTATGCCCATGCCCACTAATTTTATTTTATAATTTTGAAACCCCCTATCTTTTTATATATTTGAAATCATCAATCTAGTTTAGAAAATAACTTTTTTTCTCATCCATTATTTTTTCAAAACTGGGCTTGGATATTTTTAAGTTTGAAGGTTTCTACCTTAAAATGTTTACAATCAATTATGACAAACTAAACACTTCTTTTAGATTGTTTTTACACCCTACTCATTACATTCAATTTTTTAATTGTTCCCAATTCGACCTATACCTATTTCTATAACATCGTTTTGAAAGATAACAGAAAACAGCCAAATGATAAAATTAATAATAAAAATTTGAGGGTGTAAATTGTAATTTTAATAAAATTATAGTGAAAAAGTTCAAAATTTTATTTTATGAGGTACAAAAGTGAACTTTATACATAGGGATGGCTATTTTAATCTGATCCGCGGGTCCATCCATACCCGTCTAAATGGGGTGGATGTTATCCACCCCGACACTTATGTGAGACGAGGGTGGATTATGTTTTGGTCATCCGCAGCGGGGGTGGGGCAGGGGCAGGTATCGCCTCCCTAATCCAAACCCGATACCCGATATAATTAATAATACATATAACATAATTCGATATTAAAAAAAAGAATATTAAAAATCTGTGATTCTATTTAAATATAAATAAATAATAATTCTAAAAGTCTCACTGTTTATATATATATATATTGAAATAAGGAAAATTATTTTGTATGTTAAGAATTTAAATGGTTCTCAATTTTTTTTGCTATTTGAAATGTGATCGGATATTCGCGGGTATCGAGTATTCGTGGGAGCGGGGATGGGGCTAAAAAACTCCACCTGTAGCAGGGGTAGAGTTTGTCTGCGGGGGCACAGAATGACAAACCCGCCCCGTGGCCGTCCCTACTTATACACAACTATAAGCCTAGAAGCACATTTCTGCAATTGTTAGGCCAATAGACCCAAGCTTAAATATTATTCTTTTTCGCCAAATGACATTATCTGTCCAAAATGACACACATATATTCAAAACTTAAAATGTCACATATCTATACATGTATCACATATTTGTCCAACTATCCATTTTGAAGGAAATATAATACTATATATACAGCGAAAATTATATGGATTCAAGCATATCTTGTGGATAAACAGATTGCACAATAAATTCATCTTAGAAGGTAAATCACATATAAAGTGAATCACGTACTCTTGAATAATCTCTACAGCAATGGAGTAAAACTACTAGAATTTTGCCTACACCAATCAAAGTGCAAAGGTGGAATGGTTTATAAGAAGAAAGAACGTATATTTTTTTTTTTGTTGTAAATATAGAACCCAAGTTTTGTTTATATAGGAGAGTTAGGAGACCCATAGGATAGATGTATTATCCTAGATAATGTCTATCACATATCAACAATATCTAATTAATAATTATCATCTAATATATTGACAATTATCCATATCAAGATTATCTCATATCTTGAAATATAATCTATTATTTTATTTGGATCTCTCCTAATCGGGTCATGCTACCATAGGTGACCTAATTGGGTTTGGGTTCTAAACCTGACCCAATTTCCAACATCTCCCATTCGAACATGCACTGGTATGACACCGCACCTTTTGTGTCTCAATCTACCCAATAAATGCAATCATACTTAGCCAATGGATTGTGCGACCGTTGAGGATACCTGCATGTGGAAGCTCTACACTAGAAACTCGTCACAAGCCAGCATAGAGGCATCAAGCCAAAGATAGTATCTCATATGCCCTAGATCCATCTAGTTACACCGAGTTAAGCATCTCTAATCCCTCAATGAGCAAACTTTACTCCTCTAATCATGATATGTATTTACACCCAATCCACGTCCCATATAGAGCGATATGAGTTGTCGACAGTGAATATAGAGCAAAGGTGTAATTCTAGACAATTTTCATTTCACGCTTATGTCACTTAGTTTGAAGTTAATTGCTTTCCTGGACATGTTCCTCAAAACTGAATCATACATGACCACAGACAACATACCAAAGTAGCTAACATTGGCTTCTTACTTTGTAGATGTTTGGGAAGTTGCTATTTTAGTAGGTATTTTAATTTTTTGCTATTTTAGTATCATAAAATTTGTGTTTGGGAAGATAGTTAAATTTTTTTGTAATTGGATGTGATGTTTATGAGAGAAAAAAGTGAAATGATTATGGGTTTGATGTGACATTTTATCTTATTAACTATTTTAGCCTATTTTGTCATTTTGTGAATTTTATCCCAAAAAGCCTTTGCCAAACACCCCCTTTATAACATAGTCTAAAAGTTGCTAAGGGTATAGTATAAATGTCAAAATTTAAAGCATATATTTTGATGTATTTAGACTTACATGATGAGGAAAAATTAGGATCCTTTCTCTCACCTCACTAACTGGTCGCCAAGCACATGTAGTATGAATACATGCTATGGTGGAGTTACTCTTCTAAAGAGTGATGTCATCCTCCAAACACCGTACAAATCTTAGTTCAGTTACTAACTAGCTCACATGTCGCTTTTCAAGTGCCTAACTCGAGTTCTTTATTTAGCCGCTATACAAGCGATAAAATGAGATCTCGCATCTGGCCATCATCTATAGGCACATCATGGAAAATACAAATTTCTATCCTTGGTCGATCAAGTAACATGACCTCATCTTGGTCAACCAAGACGACTTTAGCTATGGATAATCTAAGTTAGAAACAACTCCCACTAAGATCTAACAACCACATGTCTCCTTTTTGCTTGCTCTATCGAGCGCCAAAAACGATTGCTCGTGTGAGTGAGCCAATCTTGCCTATTGACATCAATCAACAAATATGCATGTACTTTCTCACAAGTCATATCCAAACACAAAAAATGAATAGAACAAGCATAAATATTGATTGCATAAATAATATCCCAAATATTGCAAAGTACGTAAGTAATCATCTAAGTCCAAAAAAAACACATAAACATCACTACTATCTACGTAAACCCAACCTAACATGAGTACAATGAGTATCTCTCGAAATGGGTTTGGTCAATGGGTCCGCAACCATGCAACTAGTAGAAATGTGTTTTAAGACAACTTGCTTCTGCGTCACTATTTCTCTGATGAAGTTAAACTTTATGTCTTTATGTTTGGTCCTTCCATGATATTTAGGATCTTTGGCATAGGCGAGTGCAGGCATGCTGTCACAATGAATAGTGACAGGGTCTGTGGCTTCTGAGACTACTCCCAAATACTGTAAGAACCTTCGTAACCAAACAACCTCCTGCATGGCAGCTGAGCACGCCACAAACTTTGCCTCCATGGTAGATAGGAAAACACATGATTGCTTCTTACTGCTCCAGGTAATGGCTCTACTACCAAACAAGAAAGCATATCTAGATGTGGATTTTCACTCATCTATATCACTGCCCCAGTCAGCATCACTGTAGCTAACTAGGTGTAAATCCATACTTTGGTAGCAAAGCACATAATCTGTAGTCCCTTTAAGGTAACGCAATATCCTCTTGATTGCATTCCAATAAGCAAGTCATGGATCAGACTGGTAACGACTTACTAATCCTATTACATAACATATATCTCGTTGAATACACATCATAGCATACATCAGGCTTCTTACTGCATTAGCATAAAGTACTTGGGCCATCCTTTCTTTTTCTTCTGGAGTCTTAGGTCTCATATTAAGGCTTAGACTCTCACTTTTAGCTAAAGAAGTGTCAACAGGTTTGTAGCTCTACATTCGAAATCGCTCTAAGATATTCTTAATGTAAGTCCCTTAAGACAAACCAAGAAGTCTTTTAGAGCGATCTCTCAGGATCTTAACCCCGAGTACATAGCTAGCTTCACCCATGTCCTTTATTTTGAAGGTTGAGAACAACCACTCTATGGTGGTGCCAATCATCTCCTTGTCATTTCTGGCCAATAGTATATCATCAACATATAATGACAAAATCAAAGAACTGTCATTGGATCGTTTGACATACACACAATGGTCTCCATCGATCATCATAAACCCATCGATAATAATTGCTCGATGAAATCTCAGATATCACTGTCTAGATGATTGCTTTAAACCATAAATAGATCTTTGAAGCTTGCAAACTTTACGCTCCATAACAGCAACTATAAAGCCCTCTGGCTAATCTATATAGATTTCTTCATCCAGTTCTCCATTGAGAAATGCAGTTTTGACATTCATCTGATATAGCTCAAGGTCTAACTGAGCTACTATTACCAGAATAAGGCAAATAGAGGCAAACCTTACTGCTGGAGAAAAAGTTTCCTCATAGTCTACACCCTCCAATTGGGTGTAGCATTTTGCCACTAGGCGAGCCATATACCTTTCTATAGAACCATCTGCCTTGTGCCTTGTGTTTGATCTTGAGAACCCATTTGTTCTGAATGGTCTTGTGCCTAGGTGGTAGATCAACTAAATCCCAGATATGGTTTTTTCTCATAAACTCCATCTCATCAAGCATCGCAACTTTCCATTCATTACTAGTAGGAGATGCTAGAGTCTCTTTTACTATTTTTGGCTCAGCAATGTCACTTGGAGCTATCATGAATGCTTCCCTCCCAATCTCAAAACAACAACGAGTGATGGATCTATGCTCGCTTCTACGACGTTGAGGTTCTTAAGAATTCACATCTATTGGACCTAGTCCATTAATGTCGCTCCCACTGTCCCTAGGAGCTTTAGGGATTTCCTCATTTTCAACTAAGCTACTTGGTGCGCTATGTTGTGGTTCCTCCATTTCATAGAGATCTACATCTCTACTAACCTCACATTTCCTAGGAAATCCCCTTGTAGGAAATCCACATCACGCGTGTGACAACTCTCTCCTCTGATTAGTGCTAATCTATGATTAAGCATGATAAGTAATTGAACAGACTGAAATTCTGAACTGAACGCATGAGTATGTTGCTTGATTGCATTTTCTATCTGTTTGTCATAAATTGATCTGTTCATGTTTTTAGTTTCGAATTGCGAATTGAAGGCCTTATCGGCAGCCGATTCAGGAATTGTTTGGTAGTTTATGCTAGGTAGAATTTATGTGATTTTATGGTAGGTTTAATTTAAATTTGATTTGGAATGATTAAATTAGAGTTATTTAAGTTAAAGTACATTAGTTGGACTTAATTACATTTTTACCATTATAGTGGGCCACTTTGTTAAACATTGTTTAGAGCTTAGTTTCATACCATTTACTCATCTTTGAAGACCAAACCGTGGGTGAGAGGAGAGTGAGAGGAAAGAAGTTGCGTTCACCTAGATTGACTTGAAACTTAGAAGAATTGAGGGGAATTTGCATAATTGAGCTTCTATACCTAAAATTGAAGACCTAAGGTAGGATATTTACCTTTTTGTTTATGAATTCAAGTCATTTCTTGCATGATTCATGGAGGAATAGAAGCTTAAGGTCAAGAATTAAAGTAAAGTGCTGAATTAAGAGTGATTCCATGCATGCATGTTCATATTATGACATTTCGAAGTTGTTCTTCATGAAATCTTACATGCAAGTTCATGTTTTGATTGTAGTCCATGAATTCATCATATTTTTCCACCAAATTGCCAATTTAATCTTGATTTGAGGTGTTGGAATTTAAAGGAGATCATGCATGTTGTGTTTTTGTTTTGTTCTTGAAATTGTGTTCAATTGACTTACCTTTGGGCTTGATTTTACAAAATTGATCTTCAAAACATGTTGTAATATGAGTTTTCAAGTGTTTTCCAGAAAATGGGCCCAAAAGGTTGAGTTTTGATGTATTGAATGCTTGGTTTCAGCTTGGGAGGCAAATCTGGAAATTCCAGATTTTGGCTTCCACGCTCGAGCGAAGGATTCCACGCTCGAGTGACCATCTTTTGTTCAAAGCTCCGCTCGAGCGAAGGAATGCTGGCTCGAGTGTAGATTACAAGCTCTCAGGTTTTTGGTGCACGCAGACACACGCTCGAGCGAGAGAACCTACGCTCGAGCGAGGACTGTGTCTCACGCTCGAGCGAGCGTCGAGTAAGCATCAAGTGGGGATTTTCAACATCCAACACTTTTTGCATTTTTACAGACCGCTCGAGCGAGGAAGTCCACGCTCGAGTGACCCCATTGTTTCAACAAGCTCGCTCGCTCGAGCGAGACCCTTGTTTTCTGAAAATTTTGAAAAGTGTTTTAAAGTACATTTTTGCATCCTCATTCCATCCTAGGCATTCCTAGGCCAAGTTAAGGCATCTTAATGAGGATATTGAAGTAGAACCACACCAAGTCAAGATAAGGATTAAGTCATTACTCCCAAGTGTGTAACTTAGTGTGTGTTCGTTCTATTACTGTGTAGGGTTGGCAACCGAGGACGCTCATTAGCTGCTTATAGCCCAGTGCTCTGTGAGTAACAATGTTGTAAAGATATGTTCAATTATGAATATTTTCTGAATGATCAACTGTTCTGTTTACTGAAACGTTATTGTTTAATGAATGAATGTTTGTCCTATTTGTAAACTGTATTCGTGGCATCCATAGCAATTTACCGTTACTGTACTGTTACTGCTACTGTCACAGAGATCTCTGTCGGTTCCCATGTTTGGAACCACTACTGTTTACTGTTATGATGGCCATCAACTGACTGTTCGGTCTGTTAAGACCTACTGTACTGTTTTGCTATGGGATGCACCACATATGACTGCCATGGTTTCTAAGTGACTATTATGACTGTTTATTTACTGAAAGGACATTCATTCTTAACCTCTTTACACAACTGTTATTCACTGGGCTTTGGCTCACTGTTTATATATATATGTAGGTGTCCAGGCACCGGACCGGAGCTAGGAGTGTCGGGTTAACTCCCTTTTTGTCAAGCCAACCGTCGTGCCTCACTTCGAGGTTCCATATCGGTTCAAGCCAAGGATATTTTAGGGTGTTTTAGATTTCCCTTTTTGCCTCTATTTTGTAATACTGTTTAAGACTTGTACTGAACTGTGCTAATTAGGGATTTGGTCTCTAACTTGAATGTTTGTACATATGGTGCATATATGTTTTGCTTATCAATGTGAATATGTGCGGAAAAGTCTTTTTGCATGCAGACTGTCACAGCTCATTGGACACCTATTATTACTGTTTTGGCTTCCGCCAGCCCCTGTACTTCGTACTACTGTCTTTACTGTTAAGCAAGCCTTCGGTAATCACGGATTACTGGCCGGTTACGGTGCTAAACCCATAGGGGCGAGTTTGGGTCATGACAACACGACTCAATTTCAGTCACACTCCCGTCTGACTACTCTCCAATGAACACATAGCCTTTAGAATGCTCACAATAGCGAATGAAGATACACTTCTTTCCTCTAGGGCCTAACTTCCCATACTTATGAGAAGTGTTGTGTATGAAACCTGTTGAACCCCATGGCCGCAAATTGTCCAAATTTGGCTTTTCGCCGATCCATAATTCATAAGGAGTGAAAGGTACTAATTTAGAAGGCACACGATTAAGGATGTAAGCAGCAGTTAGCAAAGCATCTCCCCAATAGGAAATAAGAAGATTGGCTTGCGCCATCATCGACCTAACCATATCCAATAATGTTCGATTCCTTTTCTCCGCTACACCATTTTGTTGCGGAGTACCAAGAATTGTCAACTATCTAATTATTCCTTTCTTTTCACAAAGCTTTTTGAATAGCTTAGATAGATATTCGTGGCCTTGATCTGTCCTTAAAGCCTTAATGCTTTTGTTTAATTGATTTTCAATCTCTAAAACATAACATCGAAAGCAACCCAATGCTTCTGACTTATGAGAGGTCAAATAGACATAACCAAAACGCATAGAGTCATTTATAAATGTAATAAAGTAATGAGCTCCATTTTTTGCCTTAACATTCATTGGTCCGCATATGTCAGAGTGAATTAGTTGTAATGGAAAAGATACACTTTTGGCTTTTCTAAACGATTTTCTGGCTGCATTGCCAACAAGGCAATGCTCACAAGTGGGTAGATTAACCATAGCAAGTGAGTCTAAAAGGCCTTCTTTAGCTAACCTAATCATTCTGTCTTTTCCAAAGTGGCCTAATCTAACATACTATTTAATAGAATCATTATCAACATCACAATTAGATGTAATATATGAAATAGAGTTATTGGCATTATTCAAACTAGAATTATTAACGTCCATAACCAAAAAACCATCTAAAATAAAACCACTATCATAATAAATTGTTCCCAAAAAAATACTAACTTGTCCACTCTCAAACTGAAAATTAAAACCAAGACTCATCATGCTAATAACTGATAATAAGTTTAGTCGAATCTCCGGAGCATAGAGTACGTCATGAAGATATAGAGTGCGCCCATGTCGTATTTCCAGCTTGTAACTACCAATCCCAAGCACCTCCACGCTAGATTCATTCCCTATATATACTTTTTGCTATTAGCTGGAACTCGACGATACTCAACAAACCCAACTCTGTCCCTCGCTACGTGGCAGGTTGCTCTTGAGTCTACAACCCACAAATGAGGAGAGTGAGCAACTAAAACTTGATTAGAAACATAACAGTCAAAGCGAGAAAATAGGTTAAAGAGTACATTCTTCAGCTCAAGGCAATACCGAGCGAAGTGTCCTTCCTTCTTATAGTTAAAGCATGCCATATTAGCCTTAGCTTTCTTGTCATCCCTTTTATCTCTTCTGTGCTTGAAAGTGGCAGCGCGCTTTGGCCCAAGGTCAACCACATCTTTCTTTTTGAAAGCACGATTAGCCCCTCTATGCCTAGACCCAAATGCCCAGCGAGAGTTAGACTCAGCAACAAGAGTAGTGCTATCAGGTTTAGCTGCATCTAGGTGCTCTGCTTCAAGCTCCAAATGATGTGATATGTCCTCAAATGTTTTAACACTATCATTGTGCGTCATATGATGCTTCATTTCCTCCCAATAATAAGAAAATGAGCAAATCACTGCTCGAACTTGTTACTCTTGTGTCAAATTAT
Organism: Camellia japonica; assembly: GCA_030407325.1. NCBI lineage: Eukaryota > Viridiplantae > Streptophyta > Magnoliopsida > Ericales > Theaceae > Camellia > Camellia japonica. Next base: position 9,461,655 of record JAPPVO010000016.1, read on the forward strand.
GACCTGCTGCCGCCAGCTCGTGTATCATAGTTGACATTAGAGGTGGGCGCGGATCGGTTGCGGCCACGAAACCTCCAATCCGCCATCCGTCCGCCAGATTGGCGGATTGGAGAAAATCAATCCGCATCCGTCCGCCAATCCAGCGGATGCGGATTGGCGGATTGGCGGATAGATACGAATCGGTTTGGCGATTTGAAATTTTACAAATTTTCAACAAAAACAAAAAAACCGCCACCCCACCCGAACCCGAAAAATGCCATAAACTAAGTTGGTGACTGAAACGCAGGGGCTATGTGAGACTAGGAGAGGGATGTCCTTTCTCCACCAAGTTTTGGGTTGATTTTGCTAAAGTTTGTTTTTATTTTCTTTCAACACAGGAGAAGCTGTTATAGGTTGATTTTGCTGAAGTTTGATTTTGCCAAATTACCCAACTTTTCTAACATTCGATACAATCCACTTGGACAAAATTATTTGGAAAGAAACTAGAACTTGCTGTGTTTACAGACCTGACACAAACACGAGCTAAACACAAACCTAATTGCAAATTCTAGTGAAAATTGCAAATAAATTAGGGACAGAATCAATTGAGAATGAGAAAGCATAGTAGTCTATATTCATAGGAACAAAACCTAACAAATACTGCATTTGATATCTTCATTCCCACTGCATCTCATGGCTCCTTCTTCTGATAGAGTTGTGCTCACAGTACCCATCTTCTCTTCTAGAGCTAATAATTCCTGTTAAAAAATACATATATTATCTAAGAAAATTATTCTCAAATGCACCAGAAAAAGAAGAGAAAAAAAAAGTTTATTTATCTATTCACAAGAGATGTCAATAACAGAACATGAGTAAAACAAAAATCCCTTGCTCACAAAAATAGAATAGAAATAAGCAATGTCCAGTCTCATATCTCTATGTTGATCATAGAATAGAAACCAAGGCCACCAAGGAATAAATTTGTCTCAAGGGCAAGTAATTGCTGCATGACAAAGAAGCAGAGTTAATAAGCAAATGACCAATATAAGAAATTCACTCAGGACTAGAACTATTGTGATACCCCTGTTCTGTAATATGCTAAATTGATCCTTAAGTTGTCTATGGTTATGTGTTTAGCATGATTTTGTGTGCCACTATGCGATAATATGTGATTTTGAATTCGTATCTGTTTTACTATAGGAATATCTGTTGGAATAATCTGCTTTAGAAATTAAATTGAGGGCCTTATCGGCCGCAGAACCCGGAATTGACTATGCCATTGTGATTGGCATAATTTTTAGAGCCTACGGTGAAGTTTAATTGAAAATTTATTCTGGTCAATTTAAACTGATTAAATTGATAAATTGAGTGCCCTATTATTTTATATTAAATTATTGATAGTGGGACTTGTTGGATGTTAACATATACTCTCCCTTAGCTCTATTCAACTCAAAACATCTGAGTTATACACTTGAGAGAGAGAGAGAGATTCGGCTTTAGAGAGAGAAGGGGGAGAAGTATTGTGCAATTTGGCTTAAAGCTTGGAGAATTGGAAGATTAAGCTCAAGTTTGGCTAGAACTTGGGTGTTTAAGGCTTCTAGGTGAGTAATTGTCCCCTTGAATCATGGATTTTGTTTGCTAATTGTAAATTTAGAGTTGAACAAGGAGAAAGAACATGAGTTGAGTTAATTTTGTTGAATTGAAGCTCATATGTGCATGCATGTAAGAAATTATCTCGAAATTGCATTTTGAGCATGAAGATTTATAATCCATGTGTAAATTCCATGGAAGCTCATGTTATAATCATCGTTTGTGCCATTTAAGTGGAGAATGATGAGCATCTTCCACATGCATGTACAAATCTTAGAAGTATAAGTCTTGAATGTTGAATTTAAGCATGTTGGTGTTGAATTTGGCACATTGTAAGCCATGCATGTAGATAAATCAAGAAATTGAGCTTCAATATGTTGTAATTTTATGTTTGTACCATGTTGGTACATGATTATGTGAAGTTTGGACCGAAATCATGCATTTAGAGCCTTTAAATGTCGAGATGAAGCTCAAGAACTCAATCTGGAAAACCCAGAAAGTTTGGTGCCCGCTCGAGCGGGGAAACTGCCGCTCGAGCGGAGAAATCGAGCTCCCAGCATTTTCTGCAGACATGGTTCCCGCTCGAGCGGGGAAGTTGACGCTCGAGCGGGGAGCTATGTAGACAGACAGTCCGCTCGAGCGGCCGAGTTCACGCTCGAGCTGGAATTGAGGGCAACCAGTACTTTTGCAGACCTAAGGGTCCGCTCGAGCGGGGAAGTACACGCTCGAGCGGGGACCCTATTTGCTGAAATCCTGTTTTTGCATTTTGTGTTCTGTTTTCCGTTCTCTCTCACTTGCAAGCACTCTTAGGCATATGTTAAGCATTGTAAATGAGTTAATGAGATAATAAGAAAGCCTAAAGAGGAATACGTGAATTAAAGAACGGATTGAACGGTTAATGACCCTTTTGTGTTCATGGAATGTGTAGGGTCAGGCTCCAGGGCAAATCCACAAGCCGATCACTGTGAGTAATATCGATATTTGAATGCTTGTAAATGTCCAATTGTTTACTCCTTTTAAAGCTTTATGAATTGCTAATTGGGATTGTGGACGTGAGTCTGATATGAATGCGTAAATGGACCCAAGGTCGTTTTGATAAGCATAATTGGACCCAAGGTCGTTTTGATAAGCATAATTGGACCCAAGGTCGTTTTGATAAGCATAAATGGACCCGAGGTCGTTTTGTTAAACGTGAATGGACCAAAGGTCGTTTTGATAAACATGAATGGACCAAAGGTCGTTTTGATACGAATGTATGGGCCGAAGGCCGTTCTGACACGAATGAGTGGACCAAAGGCCGTTTTGAAATGAATGAGTGGGCCAAAGGCCGTTTTGAAAGGAATGAGTGAGCCAAAGGCCGTTTTGAAATACATGATTGGGCCAAGGGCCGTTTTGACATTATCGAATGGGCCGAAGGCCGTTTCGTCATGAATCTGAATGGGCCAAAGGCTAGTATGTACGGAACTATGGTTACTTGATTTAAATTACCCTTATATGCGTTAACTACAGATATGAATTGGGCCCAAGGCCGTTTGGAAGATGTTGTTCTACGTTTTGTTACATAAATTCTGTAATTGATATTATTCACTGGGCTATCGCTCACGCTCATTCATGTCTTTGTAGGTGAGCCAAGAAAAGTCCAGACCCAGCCTCAGTGAAGCCTGTGTAGAACAACCCAAGTTTTGGAGAGTCAGCCCTCGTGTCTCACGCATGAGACCCGTCTTCGCCTTTTTGTTATCTTTTTTTTTTATGTTGTCATGATGGCGAAGACTTTGTGTAATTCTGTATATAGTTGATGGGCTGACTTGGACTTAGATGATCCTGTTTATACAGAACTCATGCTACTATTTTACTGTTGTGAGTTATTACTGTCTATGTATATGATTGTTTGATGTGCCATGTAAGCACTGCTCTATGGACAAAGTTTTGATTTGCTTCCGTTTGGCCCCCATTAACTCTGTTAAATTACGTTTGGATCCGTTTGAGGCCGTAGGTAATCTCATGATTATTGGCCGGTTACGTCCTTAACCCACGGGGGCGGGTTAGGGTCGTGACTATTTGGTAAAAACATGACACAATACAAAGCAGAAAACAATCCATCAGAGTCCAGATCTGATTTGCTCATCTGGGATGTCGACTTTGCCTCACAGTCCTGAATTTATATACAAAGATTTTAACTAAATTTTGCACAGTAGACAAATGATAACAATAGAAATTCATGACAAAAACAAGAACATTGTTAATATGTACTGGAAGCATCATGATGGTTTTGTTCTAGTGATATTTCTGAAGACAAATCTGAACCAAAACACGATTTGAATGAGTCGGTTGACAACTAGAAACTTGACTAGAGAAGCAGCATTAGAAAAAATCAACTAACCACTTGAAGATGCACGAGCATAATCACTTTGAAGGCTGCATTGGCGTCTCATACTACCAATGAACCACATTTGGAGGTCTCTAAGTTCAACGGCAGATTAACATTGGCAAAGCCAGAAGCTCTTTTATTACCACTATCAGTGCCTATAAGACACATTGCAAATTAGCTCCCATAAAGAGCCATAAAGAAGAAACTCATTACTGCCATTTCATACCTTTGTGGATAATCTTCCCTATTGACTGTTGCTTGCTATTTTGTGTCTTTTTGCAGGCTCAACCTGTGTTAAAAATACACGCACATCAAACATATAGCACCGAAGAACATTTCTCTGTGTTTAGAACTGGAACAAAACAAAATAATAATAATAGATTAGACTCTAAAAGATTAGATTTAGAAGTTTAGAACTAGAACCAAAAAAAAAACCAGTTAAGAAGAAGAAGAAGAAGAAGAAGAAGAGAGAGAGAGAGAGAGAGAGAGAGAGAGGTACCTTAGTTCAGTTACAGTCAGTGTAGACTAGTAGACTGTAGATCGATCAATCTAACCATCTATTTTGTTTTAGAACTGGAACAAAAAAAAAAAAAAAACACAGATTAGACTCAGATCATCAGAAGAAGAGAAGAAAAGAGAAGAAGAGGAAAGCAGAAGAAGATGAGAAGAAGAGGAAAGCAGAGAGAGAGAGAGAGATACCTCAGTCAGTAGTGTAGAATCTAGATCGATCGCCGACGCCGTGTAGATCGATCACCGACGCCGTATAGATGATCGCCAACGCCGTGTATGTAGATCGTCCGACGATGGGTTGGGTAGTAGAGAGAGAGAGAGAGAGAGAGACATGTTGAAGAACCTAGGGCTACAAAACGTGAAATGAAAAAAAAAAAAGAGGCAACACAGGGGGGGAAAGGGGGAAAATAAGTGAGGGCGCGGGCGGGTCGGGTGAACAGATGAAATTGGCGGATTACGCGCGACCCGACTCGAACCCGAGAAAATGGAAAATATGGACCCGTATCCGTCCGCCACATGTCACGCATCTACTCAAAACTCGGCGAGTCGGGTCCGGTCGGACGGGTGTGGCGGGTCGGACCATCTGCTGCACACCCCTAGTTGACATCACCCTCAGATGCTGCTTCATTAAATGATGCGCCTTTTGCTAATAGGAATCAAATTTCATGGTCAACTCGCGCAACTTAGACAAAGAGGTGATGCCGAATTTCTGTTTGAGAGCCTCTCACATTTCAAAAGTAGTCAAGGAACCTTCAAACTCTACTATCAAGTCATTATGCATGTTGCTTAACATCGTAAAGCACGCACATCGATCTTTGTTGCGCCATTTTTTATAGGCCTCAAGATCACGACGATGCTGGCTCAGTCATCACTTGCTCAAAAGTCTTCAAGACCTCTTGCTCATTCAGGAGATAATGGATCTTATGACGCCAAATATTATAGTTATCGCCATCCAACTTTTCTCCGTTAGTGAAATCAGTTACAATGCCTTTTGCAACCATAATTAACTATATCTAGAGAAAAAATGCGCAAGGGATAAAATTTTAGCACAATACAGAATAATTTTGCTGCATAAATTCAAATTAAATTTTAATAAAAAATACACATGTCGCAAGATTGAAAATTCGCTAAGCTTATAATCATCTCTTTGTGCCTTTAGTGATTTTTATCAAACATTCAATTCAATTTAATGCACAAAAAAAAAAAAAAGAGCCAAACAAACAAACGAACCAACAACAACAACAACAACGAATAAGTTTATCAAAAGAATAATCCTCCAGTACATGTAATAAGCATGATTTGACAAATTCACATATGAGCATCTCAATATGATAATAAAATCCGAAAAATGATAAACAATATTTTATCATAAAATTCTAATTAATATTAATCATACTTTGGAGATAACAATATGACTTCTAACATTAAAAAAAAAAAAAATTAATCATGATGTTCCTAACATTCAGAATATTCTAAACAGCTGAAGATAAATTTCAGAATTTTTCCTGGATTTTTTTGTAATATTTTGTGATTTCTTTAATAAAATAATACACAAAAAATATAAATAAATATTTTAGAAACTGAAACAGTATAACTCTTATACCAGTAAATAGCATATGATTTCAATATATTTCTGTAAAAAAATTCAAGTCCAGAAAATTAATTATGTATGCACAGAAGCATTTTAACGTAAAAAATATTGAATTAATAACCCAAAAAAATATATTTTTTTCGTTTTATAAAATCTGAAATTTAAACAGATTATTGAGAAAATAATTACAAGACTAACCATACCATAGAAAAAGGAATTATAACGAATATTTTAAGAGTAATTAACATTGTTTTTTAAATTAAAACAAACAAACAGAGCCTTAAGAAAAACAAATCCCAGCACCTGCACGTCAGCGCGTGTATCAACGCTTATGTCAACACGACGTCATCAAGTGATCAGTCTCAGCGCTGCATCAGCAAGGCAGCCGCACCTGTTACGGTCACATCATTCTGTTTTTTTTATAAAAAAAAAAAAATATTTTAAATACCGATTTCACATTTTAAACCTTGTTTGGAATAAATTAAAAGTTAAAAAATTACTAAAAAGTTAAAAAATTTATACTATTCAAAAGTAGCTTGTGGGGGAAGTCACTAAGACAAAATTATTATTTTGCCATTTGAATTCAACTACCCAAAAAGTCAAAAAATCAAAAGGGTAAAATTGTCATTTTAATTTTACTATAATATTTATACATCTTTTCGTAAAAAATCAAAAAATTACCCCAAACATACATATTTTTTTCTCTATTTTTTTAACCAAAAAGTCAAAAAGTACACTTATATAACTCATCTCAAACAACTACTTATTTTCATTAATATCGGATAATTTTGAAATATAAAATTATAAACAATGATTCATCATTTATTAATGTAATTTTGCAAATATTATATATATATATATATATGAATATTTATAAACAGTGTAAATTTAACTGCATACATAATAAAAAATTTGATAAAACCGTTTTGATCAACCAACAATATTTTATGCAAACAAAAATCATATACATACATATATTAGCATAAAATATTAATTTTATGTATATTCAATAGCATGAAAATACCTTAATAGTGGCTCTAATACGAATGAAAGAAATATAATACTATATACACATCAAAAAATTATATAGATTGAGGCCTACTTTATGGGTGGGTAAACAGATTGCACAATGAATCTAATTTTGAAGATGAATCACATACAAGGTGAATCATGTACTCTTGAATAGTCTCCACAGCAATGGAGTAAAACTACTAAAGTTTTACCCACACCAATCACAGTAGAAATGCAGAATGGTTTATGTGAAAAGAGAACGTATATTTTTTTGTTGTTGTAAGTATAAAACCCAAGTTCTGCTTATATAGGAGAGTTAAGATACCTATAGATAGCTGTATTATCTCAGATAATGTCTATCTCATATCAACAATATCTAATTAATAATTATCATCTAATATATTGATAATTATTCATATCAAGATTATCTCATATCAAAATTATCTCATATCTTGAAATATAATCTATTATTTTATTTGGATCTCTTCTAATCGGGTTATGCCATCATGGGCAACCCAATTGGGTCTGGATTCTAAACCCAACTCAATTTTCAACATATTCAAACTAGCATGTCACCTGTGCTGTGCACGAGATAAAATAATATATCATTTATTAAAAATATAATAATTTTATATAATTTTTTTATATTTTATCTGTCGTAAGTAAAATTTTATATATAAGTTTAAGAGTTTTTTTTTAAATGTTCATTTACTATAATACATAGTATAGATAGATTAAAATTATTGTATTGATAATTAATAATTAAAATTATGCTTTGTTATAAAAAAAAATAAAATAAAATGACATAGTTGTAATACTTCACTATTTTAGAAAAAAAAAATATATGAATTTAAAAAAAAAAATCATATTGGTTTTTGAAAGAGAAATAATTAAAGAAATTTTAAAAACTTAATGAGTAAGAAAGAATTATCGTAACATGTAATTTAAAATATCAAAAAATATCTAAAAAATTAATTAAGACTTTAAAAAGATGTGATTAGAATTAAAACTAATGCCATATTTATTAATAAGTATAATTTTATTTGGATATCTATTTATACTTTAACATGCTTATTTAAAACAAAATAAATAAATAAATAAAAATATTAATAATTTTGAATTTTAAAATATGGTTTTTGTAGACTTGCTATATTAACTTTTGGAAGGAATAAGTTTTTTCACAAAAATTGAATATTAGTCATTGAACAAATCTTATAAGATTTAAAATAAAATTTATACTAAAAAGAAATTAATGATATTGCAACATATGCATTTTAATAATTTTAAATTTTGAAAAAAAAATAAATTAGGACTTTCAACTTCAATTATCATACAACATTTTTATAAATAAGGATAGGGAATATATATAGATTAAAATTAATTTTAAATATAGCTATATTTAAAAGGACATGGTTTTGTATAATTATATTTTAAATTTCAAAATTTATTTTTTAAATTTCTATATAAAAAGATTTAAAATTTCAAATTACATATGGTTTTTTTCTAAAAACATATAAACTCACAGTAGAGTAGGCAGAGAAATACCATGAAGGAAAAGAGGAGCTTCACATATGGGGTTGTTTAGGGTGTCCTAAATAAGTGCACTTTTTATCTTTTCGGACTAAAAAGTTGAGGGAAAAAATATGATTATTTGGGTTAAATTTTTAACTTTTTACGGAAAAACGTGTATTAAAAAATTGTATAAATTAGTATAAAGGAGAAAGTAGGGAGAGTAGCAGTACGACCAATCGTCTTGGGAGGCATTTGACATAAGAAATGGTTGCCTCATTTACGGGCATTGCATTGGACTGTGATTTTTGGCCATGGGGGCCCACCACGGGTCCCTTTTTGTTAATCGAAACCGTTCAATGTATAGAACTCGTCGAGTATTATATACCTATAAAAAACCACGTTGATCGAATATCGATAGCTATCTAATCGAATTAGTTTTTTTTCAACTGTTAACTATAATACCAGCCATTTTTTTTATACAAAACTTATTTGATCATATAGTTAGCGATATCTGATCAATATGAGTTTTTACAGGCATATAGTACTCGACGAGTTCTACACAGTAAAACGGTTTATATTATCAAAACGAGACCCGTGATGGCCCCCCACGGGCTGAACAACAACGTTCTTTTTGTGCAATATGGCTGTACAATTTTTTCAAAAAACATTAGCTTCACCTGTGGGACGTCAGACGAGTTTTATTATTTTTTGTGTAAAATTAATTTTTTTATTTTTTTTTTTTTGTAAATAGTGATAACTTTTTATTTTTTTTTTATAACTTTTTGACTTTTTGGATTATTTTGAAGATGCCAAATCAGGCCTAAAGATAAATGATTAAATAATTGACTAACACCTTTAATAGTTTTGAATAAATAAATAAATAATAATATTTTTCTTTTTATAACTTTGAAAAACTATTATATGCTTTTGAAGTAATGTTTTGCACTAATCGTCAATTAACTTATATCATGATATAAAAAAATATTTAAATTAATTTTTTTTTTTTTAAAAAAAGGTAATAATATAAAAACATAAAATCAATAGAAAATCCTTATTAATAATGATTTTGTTTGGATTTTGATCTATCACTTTATAATGAGTGATATATTTTTTTATTATACAAATGATCCTACCAAGCCATTTTAGTATAAAAATTCTACTAAAACAACATTAACCAACAAAAAATAGTTATAAACAAGAAACAAATAATGGTTGGCAGAGAGAAGAGAGAAATGACACACAAAATATGAAATACAAAAACAAAAAATGGTCATAGATAAAAAATAATAATAATAAAAAAGAAAAAAGAAAAAATGGTGTACCTAAAGGATGAAATAGTTTGTTTAAAAATACAACAGACTAAATATAAACTAAACTCCAAATTGTCTCATAAAGAACGTTAAAACAACAATGAGTTTCATCGTTCCATGAATATAATATTGGGCAAACTTCACTTTTTCCCCCTATGGTTTAGGCCATGTGCGGATTACCCCCCTGACTTTCAAATATCACCACATAACTCCCCTGTGGTTGATGGAGTAATGTGCACCGTTAACACCGTGAATGGCAGACGTAAAAAGACCAATTTGACCTTGTATATATATATTGAAGCTTGCTTACTAGTTTCACTTCCAAAAGTCATGGATCTGAGAAAAGGAAAGTGAAGAGAACTAGGGTTGTTCGATTGAACGATTCAACAAATTAGTGTTTTTCGATTGAACAAATTAGGGTTTCAATCGAACGAAATAGTGTATAGATTTGAGAAAGTAGGGCTTCGATTGTTCGATTGTCACTGATTTGGAGATTTACGAAGCAAACGAAGCCCAAAAGTTCACGAAGAATAAGTTGTAAGGTATTTTTTCGATCATTGCTTTTTATTTTATGTTTCATTTGGTTTGATTTGATGATATATATATATATATATATATATATATATGTATAAAATGTTAGTTGATGTACTTTTTGTTGGTGTATACTGTGGTCCCGTATGTTTTGTATATTAGGGTTTGTATGCCTCCTTTTTTCGTACCATTAGTGGTTAACTTTTGTCATAGCACTGTGTGCGATGTAGTTGTTCATATCCTGTTGCTATGTTGGTTTTTTGTATATATAAAGTTGTTCATATACTGTGGTCCCCTATGGTTGTTTGTTTATTTGTAATGAATAATGTGAGTGTATTACTTTGTTTGTTTATTGTCATTGTGTTTTGTGTGGGGTATGCACTGAAAAGGTGAAGTTTATCCCTAATCCTCGGTGTATTACTTTGTTTGTTTCCTTCTTCAATTAACTTTTAACTTTATGCCTAAAGAATAGGTTTTTTAATTCTATTACTTTATACTTTTGTATTCTGTTTCTATTTTGTGTGATCTATTTGAGGATTAGAGATTATTTATTATTTTAGTTTATGTTGGTTACATGCATGACTATATCTTTGTTTAGAGTTTAGGGTTTAGGGTTGTGGGTTGTGGTCCCAAAATGTATTGATGAAAGTGTTTTCTACTTTAGGAGTGAATGTTGAAAATGTCAAACAAATTCATAACTGTTCAAATGCACCATGGGGGCCATTTTGTTTTTCATCCACATGTTGTTTATAAGGGTGGTAGGGTGAATGAAATAATTAACTGTGACATTGACAAAATGTCTATGTTTGAGTTAAGAGACCTTTATTATGACCTGGTTGGTGGAAAATGAGCAAACATAGATATGTACTATACATGGCCTGGTTATAGTTTAGATGTTGGGTTGAAAGCAATGTACGGTGATGCTGATGTAATGAAAATGCTTGAGGCTTATAAGGGTTTGGATTATGTAGTAGTTTATGTAGAGAAGGGTGTAGATCCTATTATGGTTTTGTCATCCAATGGTGAGTTGTTGTCAGATCCCAATGGTGCAGAACAGGGTGGTAATGCCATATGTGGTACTAACACAGACATTATTAATATAAACTTGTCTGATATTGACATCATAGTTGATGACATTGGGAATGACTTAGATGATAGTACAGAGGTAGCTGAGGGTGAAGATGTGGGTAAGGGATGTGAGGGTAGTGATACACAACATGAGAGTAATGATACACAACAGGAGGAAGGGTTGCAGCATACTACTAACACTAAGTCTGTAGAAGGTAATGAGGCTGATGAGAGTGACCGTGCACAGAGTGAGATTGAATTTTTGGCTGATGAAGAGAGAACTGATAGTGATGATTCTGAGGACTTGGACTATATAGGGGGTGTTTGGGAAGGAAGTTTTTTGGTTTTTGGTTTTTTTTTTTTTTTCACTAAAAGATAAATTGGTTACAGAACCAAAAAAAACTAATCCAAACAAAATATCACATCAAACCCCATAATCATTTCACTTTTTCTCTCACAAACATCACATTCAACCACAAAAAAACCTAACTATCTTCCCAAACACAAAAAAAAAATTTCTCCAATAAAATCCTACAACTAAAAAAACCTACAAAAAAAACCCACTTCCCAAACACCCACATAGTTAGTGAAGAATATAGTGATACTGAGACTTTTGAGGATAGTGCAGAGGAAAGTGATGACCAAAGTTGGTTATATGAAGACCTAGAGGGTCCAAATGATGACATTTTTTATAAAACCTCACACAGAAGAATTGAAGGACCACCACCTAAAGTTAATCTACCAGGTGATGTTGGTTGGTATTTAGATGTTGATGATGATGATGATGATGAATTGAATAGTCTTAAAGGGTCATCAGATGAGGTAGATGATGTTGAATACCCAGAATACAAAGAAGGCATGATGAAGGATCCCAAACTTGTAGTAGGAATGAAATTTCCCAATCCCCAAGTTTTCACAGAGTATTTGAGGGAGTTTAATGTGGTGCATGGTTATGATATAAGGTACATCAGAAATGAGAGTGCTAGGATCACTATTGTTTGTAGGCATGGTTGTACTTGGAGGATACATGCCTCTCCATTTGAGGGAACCTCAACCTTTCAGATCAAAACTCTAGAGGGGAAACATACATATGGGAGGAATTACAGTAACACAAAAGCCAACTCTAAGTACTTGGAGAAGAAGTTTGTAGATGATGTGAGAGATGACCCCTCCATTAATCAAGAAAAAAATTAGAAGAGAGATAATGGTAGATACAAGTAGGTTTCAAATATATAGGGCAAAGAGAAAGACAAGGGAGATAATTGCAAGGGATTTGGCAGAGCAATATCACAGGATTAGGGATTATGCAGCTACAGTTGTTAGAAAAAATCCAAACTCACACATTTCAATAATAACTAATCCTGAAAAGATAGAGCCTACATTTGAAAGAATGTATTTCAGACTTGGTGCATAAAAAGATGGATTTCTAACAAGGTGTAGACCAATAATAGGACTAGATGGTTGTCATTTGAAAGGGATTTTTTTGGAGGGCAGCTACTCAGTGCTATTGGGAGAGATGGAAATGACAACATGTATCCTATTGCAATGGCTTTGGTTGAGATAGAATGTAAAGCCTATTGGTCTTGGTTTCTTTAAGAATTAATGAGTGATATTAAGAGTGTTGAGGAGATGGGGTGAACATTTATATCAGATAGACAAAAGGGGTTGGTTGAAACATTTGCAGAGTTATACCCTACTGCAGATCACAGATACTGCTTGAGACATATGTATAGTAACTTCAAGACAAAATACAGTGGTTGTGTGTTGAAAAACCTGTTCTGGAAAGCTGCATCAACTGGAAATGTGCATGAATTCAATTATTGGATGAAGAAGATTGAAGAAGTTGATCCTAAGACTGGAAATAGGAAGATAGCTGTGGAGTGGTTGAGGGAGACTGACCCTGCTTTGTGCGCAAGGTCACATTTTTCTCGAAGGAGCAAGTGTGACATCCTTGTGAACAATTTGAGTGAGTCATTCAATTCTTACATTCTAGAAGCTAGAGAGCTACCAATAATCTTCATGTTTGAATGGATTAGAAGGAAATTGATGCAAAGGATTCAAGTTAAAAAGGCTGGAATGGCAAAATATAGTGGTGAAATTTGTCCCAATATTCATGACAAACTTGAGAAGTTGAAGGTGGAATCAAGGAACTGCTTTGCAACCTGGTGTGGACAATTGGAATTTGAGGTTGATCATTTTCAAAGGAGGTACATGGTGGACCTAAGTACTAGGACATGCAATTGCGAGAGATGGGATTTGTCTGGTTTACCTTGTAGTCATGCCATTAGTGCAATTCAAATCAATCATGAGCAGCCAGAAACCTATGTGCATGAGTATTACAGCAAGTCTAGGTACTTAGATACTTATGCATTCATGATACACCCAGTTCCAAACATGCATGAGTATGAGGAAGGTGGCCAGAAATTAAATCCACCAGAAGCAAAGAAATTAGCAAGCATACCAAAGAAGTTAAGAAACAAACAAGCAGATGAGCCAAGAAATCCACACAAGGCATCAAGGAAGAACATCAATGTCACATGTGCTAAGTGTCTGCAGAAGGGGTACAATCAGAGGTCATACAAGAACAAATTGCATCCTAAGTCCAAAATGGTGAAGGTTAGTGTATACTTATGCATTCATTTATTGTACACATGCTGTTATTTGTTTGTTGTATACTTAATTTATTGTAGACTTAATTTGTTTGTTGCAGCAGAGATGTACTAGTGGGCAATCATCTTAACCTGCATCAACTCCTACTCGTACTCATACGCCTACTCCAACAACAAACATCTCATCAAATAAGGTAACTAACTTTTAATGTTGACTTGTAACTTCAAGTAGGAAACTAACAGTAGTTTGCCCAATTTGTTCGTAACTGGAAATTTTTTTGCCTCAGATGTCCAGTAACATCCAAACTAGAAGAGGAGACCAAGCAGCATCTCAGCCACCAATAAGTACTACTTCTATTGGACTAAAGAGGAGGAGTACTAGGTCATCCACTCAGGTAACTCACTTGTTTATATTACCAACTTTTTAATTTTGTAACTTTTCAGTTTGTTAATTGAAAATGTTGTTGCAGCCCACAAAACTACCAACCCATGGTGGAAAGGCATCAAGTGGTCCTGGCAAAGGACCTGAAATCACAGTTGGTGGGAGGGGTAGAGATAGAGGACCAATTAATGCATCTGTATCTGCAGTCAATATTGGAAAAACTGGAGTGAATGCTAATGTTAGAGGACATGTTATTTCAGTAACTTCTGTACTAGAGACAATCAAAGCAAGGAGACTGCACAAAGAACTGGCAACTGGGTCAAAGTAGACTATAGGATTACCTGTTATTATTTATGTTTTTGTAATGAAACAATACTATGGGATGTGTTGTATTTGTATTTGAGTTAAGAAATGATAGACACACACTTATAGTTATGGTTTTTGTATATAGAGTTATGTTTTGTATTTAGAGTTATGGTTTTTGTATTTAAGCTATGTTTTGTATTTAGAGTTATGGTTTTTGAGAATGGTTTTCAAATGCAGCATACTTCTGTAAATGAATTACTATTGAATAGCATTGTCAGCATACTTCTGTAAATGGATTGGTATTAAATAGCATTGTTAATCTTAGTTTTTTTTTTTTTTTTTTTTGTCATTTTTGTTCCATTGCCTCAAGTGCATTGATTTGGAATGAAACCTGTTGTTTTGCAAATCAACTCAGTATGGTTACCATTGCTTCAAGTATACAGTCAGTTTGTTTGTGTTGGAAATGTTGGTTGTATATTTTGCATTGGAATGCAGTAAAAGAAATTAAAATTTTGTTGATTTTTTTCCAATAAAACTCAGCAGGGTTGATTTTTTTCCAATTAAGAATTTGTAAGAATTTTTTTCCAGTAAAAGAAATTATGAATTTGTTGGAATAATTTTCAATGTTGCAGTAAAAATATTCATACAAAAATCATGTTGTAGTAAAAAAAAAAAAAAATGAATTTATTTTCATGTTGCAATAAAAAAAAAATACAAAATTCACAAGTTTCATAAACATAATTTCATTTCTTTCAAACATACATCAAGTATATAAAGCACCTTACAAATTCTTACAAATTCATTTTATACTGAACATTAACATGGTGGAAATGAAACACACAAGCAAAACCACCATAGATGTCTCCATCTTCATGGTCAGTGCCTCCATCTTCATCTCCAGCTTCATCAGTCTTCCATTAAACTGCACACCTTCCTCAACTCTTGGCTTCTTATCATCAATCTCATCACTTCCATAGATGGGAGCATATCCAACTGGGTTGCACCAAGCCTAGAAATCACAACCCTCCAAACCCGCATTTTCACAAATATAGTACAACCTACCTTTTGAAGGCTTCTCGGACTCCAGGATTCTAATGGCTGCTTTTCTTCCACAACGACATTTCTTGCTTATGAACCTCAACATTTGTCCTTCTCCACCTTCAATGCTTAAAGATGACATTTTTGCTGGGTAGACTACCTACAACTCAACATACAAAGCAAGGAGGCAATGTAAAAAGTAAGGTAAGCTTTTATGTTCAACCCTAGGGGCATTTTGGTCTTTTCATTGTGAGAGAACATCATCAGTTCATGCCCACTCGCACCACTCTCGCATGCACTACACAACCGGTTAGAATACACGGAAAAGCTAACGGTGCACATTACTCCATCAACCACAAGGGGATTATGTGGTGATATTTGAAAGTTAGGGGGTAATCCGCACATGACCTAAACCATAAGGGGAAAAGTGAAGTTGCCCTATAATATTTATAGGGTGAGGAAGACATGAATGGCTTGGAAAAAGTATAATGTATGATAGCTAGAGTTTTTGGATAAGAGAAAAAATTGGTTAGATACAGAGTGAACAAGAATAATTTTTTTTATCTTTCCTTTTCTAAATTACAAATCATGGAATCATTATAAAAAAATCTATATAACATGGAAGCTCAGGTTTTTACTCCTGATGGGACTTTTGTCCCTTTGTCAATACATGGACCATTAGATTGAATTTCCATCCAATGGCTTACAAGGTTTTGAACAAACACAATACAGATCTCTTTGTCAATACAGATCCCCCCTCTCTCTCTCTCTTACACACTCCTCTTTCAAAATTTGAAAACACACGCTCAGAATCTCTCTCTCTCTCTCTCTGTCTCTCTACATCACTCTCTTCATCTTCTCTCTTCCTCCATCCCTCTGAACCGCCACAATAAACCCATCTCAATCCCTTTGAACCGCCCAACTAGCGTGGCTTTGGCACAGAGTCAGATCTGTGAACCCTCCTCCAAATCCACAGAGGTAAAGAATTTTATTTGTTGTTTAATCATTTATAAATAAATTTATTGATTTTCATAGTTGTTTTCTCTCATATTAATCAAGAGCTCTGGTTTTTGGATGAGGGTTCACAGATTTTTTGTATAGGTGTTAAACCCTTAATTTGTTCAAAAACCAGAGTTTTGTATCATCCAAAAACCAGAGTCACAGTTTTTGGATAGGTGTTAGATCAAGAGCTCTACAACTAGACAGTTTTTTTGTTTTGGTAGGAAAGGTTTGCTTTGTTTTTTTTTTATTTCTGTTCTAGGTTAGACAGTTTTTAAACCCTTAATTTGTTCATCTTATTTTTTGTTCATCTTTTTCATCTTATAAAATGACCAAATAAGTCATGTATTGTAAGTGTTTGATAGAATGACCCAATAAAATTTAACAGTAATTTCATTTCAAAATGCCCAAATTTTGGTTGCCTTAGAGTGCTTTTATTTAATCAAAAAAGAGTGGGTTGGAACAACATGTTCGCATGTTAATGATATGAAAGAAAGTGGAATGGTTTCATAATAATTTGATTTTTTAATTCTGCGTTATTAAAGATTGGACTTTTTCTCACTTCCTTCTGGACATGTTGATTGCTACTTGCATATTTTGAAAACCATGTCGTATTTGTGATGTCTATTAGAATATGTTTGAATCTCGCATTTTTTTTTGTGTGTGTGTTGGTATTTTGATGAATTAAAAGACTCTTTCGATGAATTATAAGTTGAAATTAAAACTATCAAGGGTTGATGTCAGAACTAAGTGGCTTTCTTCCAAAATCTTGATCCTGATTTCATTAGAAAAACTTGGTTAACTGTTAATCTCCTTAAAATTGTAAAAATCTTGATCTAACACCATGTAGTAATGATTAAAAGGATTATGTATTGTTGTGTACTGAAAATCTATGATAGCATGTTTTAGAGTATGTTTTTCTCAACTATTAGGGATGTATCTTTATGTTTACAAACAACTTGAACACCTGGGACATTTATCTTTTAACCCTTTTAGAATGTTGAATGATTTGGGTATTTGGATTGATTACTGAATAATTGTGTTTTTTGTTTTTTGCTACTATTTTCTTTTCTCTTCTTTCTTTCCTTTCTTTTTTGTTTTTTCATTTTTTTCTATTTTTTTGTTAAAAACATTATTTTTTTCACCGAAAATAATTGAATGTTGTTAGGTTGACAATTGATATAGTTTTAACAGTGATTGATGTATCAAGTCTGTCTAACAACTTGAAACTTGCTTTTCTTAGGAGAGGATAAAAGAAAATGTTCCATTTGTATGTATGAGTATGACTCTGGCATACAACTCCTGACCTGAGATTTGTCTATATATCTATATATAACAAAACAAGGGTGTTGATGGGACATTTGTCCCAGATGGCATACAAATTAAAGGCTGAGATATCACTTCTTCACATATATTTCAAGGGCTGAGATTACACTTTCCTTTTATTATTATTATTTTTTTCTCTCAGGCTCTGCCTTTTCAGATTTCTGGCCATCCTTTTGCCATTTGAAATTGTACTTTTTGCTTTTTAAAATTGTACTTTTTGCTGGCCATCCTTTTGCCATTTGAATTTTTCAAAATTTTGCTTTGACAACATAATTTTATAATTTCATTTAAATATAGCACCTTTGAAATTGCATTTGGAACTTCAATCTTTTTTGAGGGGTTCTGTTTCTGTTGCAGCCAGAAAAGTGTTATGTGAACACTCAAATTTTGATTGATTTTATTTTTCAAATATTTTTTTGATCTAACTGAAATAAAGATTTGGTCACTTAGAATATTATTATGTAAATTGTGGTGCAGACAACTAAAGGTTTGGACACTCCGGAATTGCTTGAGCAGTTGCCAGCATTGCAGCAGCTTCTATTTCGTGTTCTTGGTTGCCAGGTAACTTTTTTTGATTCACTCAACTGAATCAAACATAATGCTATCTAGCTTTCAAATATGGCCTCTTAATGAAACTTTTGTGCAGCCACAAGGAGCAGCGGTTCATAATTTTGTGATTCAATTAGCACTCTCTATGGTGAGTGGAGTTTATAAATTTTCCCCCTGCTTTGTCCATGGATTTGCACTCTGTTTGGATGGGGTGATTTGGTGAGAAATGATAAGAAATGATGAGAGTGAGAACTCTCTTATTTTGCCTATTTCATTTCTCATCAAAAGTGATGAGTGAGATTGGTGAGAAACAAGCTGATTAGTTATAAAAAATTTATAATAGTGAGATTGCCCATTAAAATTCCAAGGAAGAAAAAGAAGTCTTTCATATCCATGTCACATGCATTGCCTTCATACCCATCTGAATATGATAGTAAGAAAACACAATCATTTCCTGTCTTTCTCACCCACGATCCCAACGGAGTGTTATTGAAGTAACTTTTCAAATAGAATTCTTTTGACCTGACTGTCCTTACTTTTTTCAACAGGTTGCTTCTGAAAGCATTAAAATCTACAATGCTATCAGTGATGGTGTCGTAAATTTGGTCGACAAGGTAGAATGTGGCTTTGGATTTTTGAATGAGTAGTTTTATTTTCAGCAAATCATGGATATTTGATAACATGCAATGTGACAGTTCTTTGAAATGCAACGACATGATGCTCTTAAGGCTTTGGATATATATCAGAGGTCAGGGAAACAGGTAAATAGTTCTTTGGAATTATTTCTAGCAACTACCTACTCTTTCTTTATATATATTTATAGATTATTATTGTTATATGCGTTCTCTCCTTACGGGTATGATCATATCTTCAGGCAGAAAAACACTCCCTTTCTCCCCTTAGTTAGATATGAGGGTCAACTATTCCTCTTTTGGACTCAACCTACTGTAGAACCCACTGCGCTGTAGAGGTAACGATCTAATTTATTGAGTTCCATTTAATTGAAATTTTGTGTTTTGGTTATGAGTTGTGGTTCCACATAATGTGTTTGCCCTATGCGTTTCTAATTTATTTGTTTATTTATTTATTTTTACATTTATTGTTTTAGATCTATTGTGAAACTAACTTGCAGTTTGGGATTTTAGAGATTGTTGTAGAGCTGTTGATGTATCCTTGAGTTTATAATAATTATTTTTTGTATTGTTGATAACTGGCTTGGTTATTGTGTTTTCTGTTGTGTTTATTTTAATTATTGCCTAAGAAAAAGAGTAACCATTGTAAGGAAAGAAACCATCTCAATTGTCTTCTCTCTCCATTTATATCTCCGCTATATGTGTCAAGGTATGTCTCTATATCTACTTTCTCGATTAGCTTTTATTTTTTGTTGTATTGTGTGTCTATTATTTGTTACTTTTAGATGCATCACTGTAAATAGCAGTAGCATGGTCAGTTTCTTTCAATCTGTTATAGATTCATTGTTGCTGGTATAATTCATTTTCTTCTATTTTATTTTGATGACTAATTTTGAGTTTTTTGGTTATTGTTCAGTGAAGGGATTTTAATTTTTTGTTATGAAGTATATTGTTGATGCTATTTGAGTTTTTTTTTTTTTTTTTTTTTCTTTTCTTTTTCTAGAGCTATTGTATCTATTGATGGTGTTAAATCTGATTTTTAATTATAAATCTGTGTTGGGGGCATTTGGTGTCAAACACATGCTCAAAAAAAGCCACAAAATGGCATAACAAGGCAGAAACATAACACATGCAAATTTGATTTTTTCTTCTGCATAACAGGGCACAAATCAAGGGTGTTGATTGTCATGCTTCTCTTCCTCCAAAACGAGTACTATTGAATTTTTGTAAAAAATTAATGTTCCTTTCTTTTTTTATTAGGTTTTGGATGATGTGTAATTATTGTGTGCTTTATAATTAGGTAGTGAGTGCAAAAAATAATGATAATGGCAAATGCTACATGCATAAATCCAAATAAATTTCACTACTCTTTGAAAAAAAGGGCAATTTGTTTGGACCCCCCCTCCCCCTCTCTCTTATTCTTTCTTGGGTTTCATAGGTTCAAATTGATTTTTTATTCTATATTTTTCAGATACTTTTGTGTTTGATTCAAAAAGGAAAAGTGTTCCGAGTCTTCAATGAAAGATAGATGCATTGGTTATTGCTTGCGTGAAAGTTTCACAATCTGTTATCAATTTAAGATGAGTAGTTCTCCTTTGTCCACATGGTTTAGTAATTTTATGTTTATTGCCCAAGTTAATTGATTAGTTCTCCATTGAAGTCTTTGCTAATTCAATAAATCTATATAACAAAACAAGGGTGTTGATGGGGCATTTGATAAATTTGATATTTTTATGTATATTTATTTAGATTCAAATTAGTTTAACTGGATAATTGATTAGTTTAATTGGATATTTTTATGTATTCAGATTCAAACTATTATTTACTAAATTTGATATTTTAAATTGAAGTAGGACATAATTTATAGATTTTATTGTGAGAGACAATCAATTTGACAAAAATGGGTTAGAGAGAGATGAAAATTGATGAACCATTATGAGATACGGAGAGGTTAGTTTCTAATTGCTAAACCATTTGGCGAAAATTGATGAAAATTGTTGAACTTGAACCATTTGACGAGACCTTTTTTTTTTTTTTTTTATAGAAAGAAATAGAGCTTTAATTTCTATGTTGTTTAATTTGTACATAAATATTCACTCAGTTTGTTATCCTACCGTACAACATAACATGCCACGTATAGGACACAACACAATATAATATTCACTCAGTTTGTTATCCTTTCTATTGAGTTGATTTTTGGATTCAATGATTTTGTCAAGGATCATTTACTCCACTTAGTAACCCAATAGATGCCAAGTGGGTAGATCAAGCACTACTAGGAGCACATCCTCCTTATTGTTCCTTTGCTAGGAGGGAATGTAGCATCGCCCGTAAACTGAGACAACTCTTCCTAAAAGCTGGTTAATGTTTTAAACTTGGTCCCTAAACATAATGATAGTCTCTTTGTTCTTGGTGCTGTTTATTCTAATTTTATATTTCTATTATGCTTTTAATATATTAGTCTTCACAGGACATAGCATTAGAACAATATTTTTTAATTTTATATTTCTATTATTGTTTCAACATTATGGTTTCAGGGCATAGCATTAGAACAATTAAGCCTAGCCTCATAATTAAATTAGATTGCCAATGGGTTTAGTGGCAAAACCAATATTTTGGCTTGGGGGCAACATTAAGCAAAAACCTAAGTTTATATTGTCAATGGGAATAATGGCAGAAATAATATTTTGGCTTGGGGGTAACATTAAGCAAAAGCCTAAGTTTATATTGCCAATGGGTATAGTAGCAGAAATAATATTTTGGCTTGACAAAGTTTTGCCCAGTTTCACAGGCCTATTACACACTCAGTTGTGTAGTTATGAATTATAATTAAAGAGCATGCATTTGTTTATTCTCTCTCTCAATTAATTGGTTTATTAGGGGAACTGTATACGTATCAATTTGCTTACTAATTGATAGTTGTAAAGAGCATGCATTTGTCTATTCTCTCTCTCAAATTGGCCCCTCTATAAAACATGTATTGGTATCATATCATCAACAAAAATAATTTTTGCTTATGTATGTAAGGTTGTGTTTGAATCATAATAATTTTATATTTCCCTCATCTTTTCTTTTTCCTTTTTAAATTCCTATCTAAATTTAAAATGATATTCTCAGAGGGGAATACAGTGAGGGTGGTGGTTGTACAATACGATTTACGTCTAGATCAATTTAGTTTGCGGTTGACATTCAATTTCTATGGTCACTAGCATAAGGCACGAAGAAACCTCATCTTCATGTTATTTTTTTCTTTCAAAATGCAGTTTCTCTGTTTGATACTCAGTCTATAATTGGAGCAATTGTTATGTTTTATCACATAAATACATTTTTTACATCTTGAGTACTACTTTATTTGATAAATTGTTCATATTTTGCTCTTTCATGATAACGAAACTACATTGAGGCTTTATCTTGCGCGAGTTATTTTGGATAATATAAACATCTTAAAATCAGATTGAGCATGACTATGAAAAAACCTTCAATCCAAATTTAAACACCTTAAGCGTCAATTCAAAGAGCTACTTTTGTTTGAAGTATATTAGTTGGTCTACTTTTGAAAATGCATTTTCATGGCATTGGTATGTCATGGGTGAGAGAGAACTTAAGAAAAAAGTGAAAAGAGGGTGTGTGGTTGCGCAATGAGGTTGTGGGATGACGGGAAATGGAAGTATAGGGAGAAAAAAAGTGCAAACAAGTTACTAGAACAGTGAGGGAAAGATATGGAGGATACGTAGCGGGAAATGGTTTGCAATTGAATTAATGGATTTGATTTAGTTTAAAAGAGGAGATATAAGTTAAAATGATTACAAATGTACGTTGGCAAAAATATCAGTATGAACTGGATTGTTAATATTTAGGCTACATGCTAAATTTTATGTTCATAAATTTTTGTATTGGCTGGAAATTAATTATATTTGTTGAATCAATTTTTCTAAATGCTCCATTAAGTGTTTAGAGGCTAAAGGTTGAACTTCTGAAATCATGTTTAAGAGTTAAGATTTAATGTGGTGAGAACTTGAAATTGAACTTTTTATTTGTGTTTGATGACTTTAGTTTTTGCAATTGTTATAAATAGTTGTATATACATACATATACAAACCCCTTTCACTTCTCACATCTGCATACTCTTCCCCTCCCCACCAGCTCTTGATCCAAAGTCCTTTAGGATGGCTTCTTTGTTGATGCAATAAAGTTGTTATTGCATAGGAATACTTTTGATGGTTGATTTCAAAGTGGATTAAATATTTCAACAGGCCACAAAACAAAAATGAAAATCCACTTATTTATATAATAAACCACAAGGGTTTTTGAAAATTGCGTAGGAATATTTTTGATGGTTGATTTCAAAGTGGGTTAAATATTTCGATAGGCCACAAAACAAAAATGGAAATCCACTTATTTATATAATAAACCACAAGGGTTTTTGAAAATGTCTTACAATTGTTTTTAATGGTTGAGATCAATCCTAATCAACATCCTAATCAATCCTAATCATCAATTTTCGCCAAATGGTTTAGCAATTAGAAACTAACCTCTCCGTATCTCATAATGGTTCATCAATTTTCATCTCTCTCTAACCCATTTTTGTCAAATTGATTGTCTCTCACAATAAAATCTATAAATTATGTCCTACTTCAATTTAAAATATCAAATTTAGTAAATAATAGTTTGAATCTGAATACATAAAAATATCCAATTAAACTAATCAATTATCCAGTTAAACTAATTTGAATCTAAATAAATATACATAAAAATATCAAATTTATCAAATGCCCCATCAACACCCTTGTTTTGTTATATAGATTTATTGAATTAGCAAAGACTTCAATGGAGAACTAATCAATTAACTTGGGCAATAAACATAAAATTACTAAACCATGTGGACAAAGGAGAACTACTCATCTTAAATTGATAACAGATTGTGAAACTTTCACGCAAGCAATAACCAATGCATCTATCTTTCATTGAAGACCCGGAACACTTTTCCTTTTTGAATCAAACACAAAAGTATCTGAAAAATATAGAATAAAAAATCAATTTGAACCTATGAAACCCAAGAAAGAATAAGAGAGAGGGGGAGGGGGGGTCCAAACAAATTGCCCTTTTTTTCAAAGAGTAGTGAAATTTATTTGGATTTATGCATGTAGCATTTGCCATTATCATTATTTTTTGCACTCACTACCTAATTATAAAGCACACAATAATTACACATCATCCAAAACCTAATAAAAAAAGAAAGGAACATTAATTTTTTACAAAAATTCAATAGTACTCGTTTTGGAGGAAGAGAAGCATGACAATCAACACCCTTGATTTGTGCCCTGTTATGCAGAAGAAATAATCAAATTTGCATGTGTTATGTTTCTGCCTTGTTATGCCATTTTGTGGCTTTTTTTGAGCATGTGTTTGACACCAAATGCCCCCAACACAGATTTATAATTAAAAATCAGATTTAACACCATCAATAGATACAATAGCTCTAGAAAAAGAAAAGAAAAGAAAAAAAAAACTCAAATAGCATCAACAATATACTTCATAACAAAAAATTAAAATCCCTTCACTGAACAATAACCAAAAAACTCAAAATTAGTCATCAAAATAAAATAGAAGAAAATGAATTATACCAGCAACAATGAATCTATAACAGATTGAAAGAAACTGACCATGCTACTGCTATTTACAGTGATGCATCTAAAAGTAACAAATAATAGACACACAATACAACAAAAAATAAAAGCTAATCGAGAAAGTAGATATAGAGACATACCTTGACACATATAGCGGAGATATAAATGGAGAGAGAAGACAATTGAGATGGTTTCTTTCCTTACAATGGTTACTCTTTTTCTTAGGCAATAATTAAAATAAACACAACAGAAAACACAATAACCAAGCCAGTTATCAACAATACAAAAAATAATTATTATAAACTCAAGGATACATCAACAGCTCTACAACAATCTCTAAAATCCCAAACTGCAAGTTAGTTTCACAATAGATCTAAAACAATAAATGTAAAAATAAATAAATAAACAAATAAATTAGAAACGCATAGGGCAAACACATTATGTGGAACCACAACTCATAACCAAAACACAAAATTTCAATTAAATGGAACTCAATAAATTAGATCGTTACCTCTACAGCGCAGTGGGTTCTACAGTAGGTTGAGTCCAAAAGAGGAATAGTTGACCCTCATATCTAACTAAGGGGAGAAAGGGAGTGTTTTTCTGCCTGAAGATATGATCATACCCGTAAGGAGAGAACGCATATAACAATAATAATCTATAAATATATATAAAGAAAGAGTAGGTAGTTGCTAGAAATAATTCCAAAGAACTATTTACCTGTTTCCCTGACCTCTGATATATATCCAAAGCCTTAAGAGCATCATGTCGTTGCATTTCAAAGAACTGTCACATTGCATGTTATCAAATATCCATGATTTGCTGAAAATAAAACTACTCATTCAAAAATCCAAAGCCACATTCTACCTTGTCGACCAAATTTACGACACCATCACTGATAGCATTGTAGATTTTAATGCTTTCAGAAGCAACCTGTTGAAAAAAGTAAGGACAGTCAGGTCAAAAGAATTCTATTTGAAAAGTTACTTCAATAACACTCCGTTGGGATCGTGGGTGAGAAAGACAGGAAATGATTGTGTTTTCTTACTATCATATTCAGATGGGTATGAAGGCAATGCATGTGACATGGATATGAAAGACTTCTTTTTCTTCCTTGGAATTTTAATGGGCAATCTCACTATTATAAATTTTTTATAACTAATCAGCTTGTTTCTCACCAATCTCACTCATCACTTTTGATGAGAAATGAAATAGGCAAAATAAGAGAGTTCTCACTCTCATCATTTCTTATCATTTCTCACCAAATCACCCCATCCAAACAGAGTGCAAATCCATGGACAAAGCAGGGGGAAAATTTATAAACTCCACTCACCATAGAGAGTGCTAATTGAATCACAAAATTATGAACCGCTGCTCCTTGTGGCTGCACAAAAGTTTCATTAAGAGGCCATATTTGAAAGCTAGATAGCATTATGTTTGATTCAGTTGAGTGAATCAAAAAAAGTTACCTGGCAACCAAGAACACGAAATAGAAGCTGCTGCAATGCTGGCAACTGCTCAAGCAATTCCGGAGTGTCCAAACCTTTAGTTGTCTGCACCACAATTTACATAATAATATTCTAAGTGACCAAATCTTTATTTCAGTTAGATCAAAAAAATATTTGAAAAATAAAATCAATCAAAATTTGAGTGTTCACATAACACTTTTCTGGCTGCAACAGAAACAGAACCCCTCAAAAAAGATTGAAGTTCCAAATGCAATTTCAAAGGTGCTATATTTAAATGAAATTATAAAATTATGTTGTCAAAGCAAAATTTTGAAAAATTCAAATGGCAAAAGGATGGCCAGCAAAAAGTACAATTTTAAAAAGCAAAAAGTACAATTTCAAATGGCAAAAGGATGGCCAGAAATCTGAAAAGGCAGAGCCTGAGAGAAAAAAATAATAATAATAAAAGGAAAGTGTAATCTCAGCCCTTGAAATATATGTGAAGAAGTGATATCTCAGCCTTTAATTTGTATGCCATCTGGGACAAATGTCCCATCAACACCCTTGTTTTGTTATATATAGATATATAGACAAATCTCAGGTCAGGAGTTGTATGCCAGAGTCATACTCATACATACAAATGGAACATTTTCTTTTATCCTCTCCTAAGAAAAGCAAGTTTCAAGTTTTTAGACAGACTTGATACATCAATCACTGTTAAAACTATATCAATTGTCAACCTAACAACATTCAATTATTTTCGGTGAAAAAAATAATGTTTTTAACAAAAAAATAGAAAAAAATGAAAAAACAAAAAAGAAAGGAAAGAAAGAAGAGAAAAGAAAATAGTAGCAAAAAACAAAAAACACAATTATTCAGTAATCAATCCAAATGCCCAAATCATTCAACATTCTGAAAGGGTTAAAAGATAAATGTCCCAGGTGTTCAAGTTGTTTGTAAACATAAAGATACATCCCTAATAGTTGAGAAAAACATACTCTAAAACATGCTATCATAGATTTTCAGTACACAACAATACATAATCCTTTTAATCATTACTACATGGTGTTAGATCAAGATTTTTGCAATTTTAAGGAGATTAACAGTTAACCAAGTTTTTCTAATGAAATCAAGATCAAGATTTTGGAAGAAAGCCACTTAGTTCTGACATCAACCCTTGATAGTTTTAATTTCAACTCATAATTCATCGAAAGAGTCTTTTAATTCATCAAAATACCAACACACACAAAAAAAAAATGCGAGATTCAAACATATTCTAATAGACATCACAAATACGACATGGTTTTCAAAATATGCAAGTAGCAATCAACATGTCCAGAAGGAAGTGAGAAAAAGTCCAATCTTTAATAACGCAGAATTAAAAAATCAAATTATTATGAAACCATTCCACTTTCTTTCATATCATTAACATGCGAACATGTTGTTCCAACCCACTCTTTTTTGATTAAATAAAAGCACTCTAAGGCAACCAAAATTTGGGCATTTTGAAATGAAATTACTGTTAAATTTTATTGGGTCATTCTATCAAACACTTACAATACATGACTTATTTGGTCATTTTATAAGATGAAAAAGATGAACAAAAAATAAGATGAACAAATTAAGGGTTTAAAAACTGTCTAACCTAGAACAGAAATAAAAAAAAAAACAAAGCAAACCTTTCCTACCAAAACAAAAAACTGTCCAGTTGTAGAGCTCTTGATCTAACACCTATCCAAAAACTGTGACTCTGGTTTTTGGAGGATACAAAACTCTGGTTTTTGAACAAATTAAGGGTTTAACACCTATACAAAAAATCTGTGAACCCTCCTCCAAAAACCAGAGCTCTTGATTAATATGAGAGAAAACAACTATGAAAATCAATAAATTTATTTATAAATGATTAAACAACAAATAAAATTCTTTACCTCTGTGGATTTGGAGGAGGGTTCACAGATCTGACTCTGTGCCAAAGCCACGCTAGTTGGGCGGTTCAAAGGGATTAAGATGGGTTTATTGTGGCGGTTCAGAGGGATGGAGGAAGAGAGAAGATGAAGAGAGTGATGTAGAGAGACAGAGAGAGAGAGAGAGATTCTGAGCGTGTGTTTTCAAATTTTGAAAGAGGAGTGTGTGAGAGAGAGAGAGAGGGGGGATCTGTATTGACAAAGAGATCTGTATTGTGTTTGTTCAAAACCTTGTAAGCCATTGGATGGAAATTCAATCTAATGGTCCATGTATTGACAAAGGGACAAAAGTCTCATCAGGAGTAAAAACCTGAGCTTCCATGTTATATAGATATATAAATAGATAAATAAATATCAAATTATTTATTTCAATACCACTTATATGTACATATGTCATTTATCTATTTATGTATCCGTCATGTGCCTACCTTACCATCACTAGTCGCCGCCATTGGCCATGCTGGTATATCACCAACAAAAATCATGGATTAAATGACCTCATAAGAGTAGACATTTTATCAATTAACCCTTAATTAATGAGGGGGTAAAGTGCCACATTTCCAAACTTTAGGGGCCAAAGTACCATTAACCGTTTCTTGGGGGAGAAAAGTTCCTTTCTTGGAGAGAACTCAACCGCGGCAGAGAGGCAGACAGGGAGAGGGTTTTGCAGAGCAAGACTTGAACTAAATCGTTGGAATTGAGGTTATCATAGAGCAGAGCATTCAAGCATTCTTAGCAATGGATGTGATAAAGACGCAGCAAATATCAGCGAGGCCGATCGAGAAAGTGATAGTGCACCCTCTGGTTCTTCTCAGCATCGTCGACAACTACAATCGAGTCGCCAAAGACACTCGCAAGCGCGTCATCGGTGTCCTCCTCGGAAGCTCTTTCAAAGGCACCGTCGATATCTCCAACAGCTACGCAGGTCCCAATTTCTCTTCAGATATTGAGCTTCTTCTCATTTCCATTGCTTTCTAGTCCCAATTTCACGTTTTGCATTCTATTCATGTATGTATGAGTACAGTTGAATGAAAAAAAAACCCCAACTTTTTCCCTCTATTTGTCCACAGAAACACAATTTGGGTTTGTTTTATTGGGGTTTTAAGGCTGAATGGTACTAATTTAGATTGTGATTGGTCTTCCAGAGAAACACAATTTGGGTTTGTTTTATTGAATTTTTAAGGCTGAATGCCAATAGATTTTTGGGTCTACATTGTAAGTTAGATTTTGATTGGTTTTGTTTTGGAGGGAATGAGAGAAAATGATGGAAATAATGAGCGGTAAAGAGGTGAATTTTCTTAAATGGCTTTCTTTTCATGAGCTTTTTAATGAAGTTGTTTGTTTATGCTCTTTCTTTGTGCATTAAGGTCTTGATAGTGATTTAAGGTTGTGAGACTTATTTTTGTTTTTACTTGTCCCAAAAGGTTTGGAACCCTGTATATAATTTGATTTTAATTTGGTTATAGTTGTTCACTGTGAAGGTTGTACATAGCAGTAGGGCAATATTATATGCTCCATAGGCCTACAAAGAACATTTTATATGCTAATTAGTCCTGGGCAAGTGATTTAGTTAGTTAATTCTATATATGTTGTAAATTATGGTTGTACTTTGGTTTATAGAATGTTATATCTTGTTGTGTAATGAGTTTAACAATATTTATTAGTGTTTCTAAATGGAAGAATCTCTCTCTCTCTCTCTCTCTCTCTCTCTCTCTCTCTATTTTGTAGTTCCTTTTGAAGAAGATGATAAGGATCCAAGCATATGGTTTCTTGACCACAATTACCATGAGTCAATGTTCTCCATGTTCAAGAGAATAAATGGTACGTGTTTCACCTTTAGTGGCAAGAATCAGTCGTACCTTTACTTTGTGAGGGTGTTGTGACTAAATTGCTTTTTATTAACTTGTGAAATGCTCACAGCCAAGGAGCATGTTGTGGGTTGGTACAGTACGGGACCAAAGCTGCGGGAGAATGACCTAGATATTCATGGTTTATTTAATGAGTAAGATAATTAATCTTTCTACTTAAGAGAAGGTGCTGCTTGTGCAAGTAAAATTTTGTGTTTGGCTTATCTATCCAATCAACAAATAGCTTGGCAATCCCCACAACAACTCTTTCTCTGTTTCTTTTTATTTCCATGTATCTCCCTTATTGTTTGATGCCTTTGGTAATTGCAGTTATGTTCCAAATCCTGTCTTGGTCATAATAGATGTCCAACCTAAGGACCTTGGAATACCCACTAAGGCTTACTATGCTGTTGAAGAGGTTAAAGAGGTAAATAGCACTATTGTAGTTTCAGGGTTTCTTGTCAAGCTGTTGTATATAGTTGATCAGATATGTTATATTGAGCTTGGATATAAGAGATCTGTTGCTAAGATATACTTGATCTAGAATGTCTCTTGAATAACAGACAGAAACTGATAAAAAAATCACAAAGTTTGTGACCCTGCTATTAGTTGCTGAAATCCTTTATCATGCTGAAATTGAACCAAAGTAACAGTCACTTATGGTTGCAGAATGCTACTCAGAAGAGCCAGAAAGTGTTTGCTCATGTACCCTCAGAAATTGCTGCTCATGAAGTTGAGGAAATTGGTATTGCTTTTTCCATTTAGCTATTTGTTTCCACAAAAACTGCAGAACATGCAATCTGCTTTAGATGTTGAATGTTTTTATTTGATAAGTATATTTATTAATGCAACAAACTATATATTTTTTTTGATAAACATATTTATTAATGCAACAATGAGCACAAATCGCATACACGGTGTGTACAAAAGGAGTGGAATATTTGATCTTCATGCTTTTTTCATTTCTCATGCCAACAGGAGTGGAACACCTGCTGAGGGATGTGAAGGATACAACCATTAGCACACTTGCAACTGAGGTTTCTAATTTTGCTTATCTTAAGTTTCGCTGCATTTTTTTCTTTCACTCAGCTATTGTAAAGAATTGAATCTTGTAGTTTGACAATGTGTAATTTTTTTTCCTTTCCTTTAATTTTCTTGCTTTGTAACTTTATGGGTATTTCAACTATATTTGATCAAAAGGAGAATTGTGAATAACACTTACCTTTGCACTTGCTAGGTTACAGGAAAACTTGCAGCCTTAAAGGGTTTGGATGCACGATTACGAGAAATATGTGGTTATGTTGATCTTGTTATTGATGGCAAGCTTCCTTTAAATCATGAAATCCTTTATCATTTACAAGTAATCTCCTATATTGACTTGTATTTATTTCTACTTAGAAAAATGGAGCCTTTGTTTAACATTTAATATATTCTTTCTTTGCACATTTCATATATGAATTTCTATAAAACTGCAGGATGTATTCAACCTTCTTCCAAATCTGAATGTGGCTGAGCTAATCAAGGCATTTGCTGGTAAATATTTATATATATTATAAGAAAGAGTTCAAATATGTTAAGTAGGAATGTAAAATTGGCCTGCTCATCCTGGCTTGGCCTGAGTTTAAGCGGAAGGCCAGTGGGCTCTGTGCCGGACCAATTTCCAAAAACCCCCGTCTAGGCCAGCCATCTTTACATATTTTTTGTTCCCCCTTTGTATTTGCAGTGAAAACAAATGATATGATGTTGGTCATATATCTTTCCTCTTTGATCAGAAGTGTGGTAGCACTCCACGACCTGATCAATAACAAGGTAACTTTTGCTCTCCTGAACACAAATGACATTTTGTACTTAATTCATGGCTTTATTGGTACCTGATTATTAGCTTAATGTATAGATTATATGTTGGGTATCGTTAAAAATACAAATTACTAGGTGGTCTTTTAGGCGCTAATAATTTACATATTTATTTTATGGGATAAACCAAATGTAGAAGGTTGAAATCAGCCTGCCACAGGTGCAAGAATGCTGCCTCCACATCCTGTTATTATAATGATTGTCGCTCAAGTGTCGTGTGAACTTATAGTCCATTTGGATCGAGTGATTTGGTGAGAAATTACAAGAATTGAGGAGAAAGTTAACTCTTCTCATATTTGGTTTATAATTTAGGTGAGAAGTGGTGAAAAATTGAGAGAAATAGAACTCATTTATGTAATAGGTTGTGTATTTTTTTTATAATACCGAGATTGCTCAGTAAATAAAAAAAGAAAATAAAAGAAAAAGAAATACCATTCATATCCCTATATCACATACATTGTTTTCTTACTCATCCAAACATGATAGTGAGAAATCACAATCATTTCTATTCTTTTTCACCAAGATGAGAGACGAAAGTCATTTTTCTTTTCTTTTCTCACCCCATGATCAAAACACAGAGTGTTAATGTCGGATCTTTCTCAACAGGGGTACTAATAGATGGACTTTGGGAGTTTTCTTGATGTTTCAATCAGGCCCTCTTAGCATCTTTATAAATATTGGATGGGTAAAAGAATGCCATTTTTGTATTTAAGATCATTTACAAACATCCTCTTCCCCTATTCCCCAGATGCTTAACAAAGAACATGAAAAAGCTGAGGATTTGAAGCCTGCTCCCGTCCCAGCCAGCACTTGAAGTTGATTGGATTTTACTGGATTTCACACATGATAGAGCTCAAGGTGAAGCTTCCGGGGAGGAGGGGAATCTGTCCTACTCTGATGCTTCTCATTGATGAGAATTTTTGAATTTTTCATGTTGCAGCCAGAGACCATAGGTCTCCACAGGTCTCCATTCTTGAGATTCATCGCTGCTGTTGATTCATTGTCAGTTGGTGAATTTTAATTTGCTTACCGGTCAATGTACCATGTTTAATGGCTGCAAAAATAATATCTTCTAATGATTGTTTTGTTCAGCATCTTGTCTCCTCTCCATCATCTTTTTTGACCACAGCATTTTATTTTGTGCTTCATTCTGAGGATATGTTCTTTCAGTTATCAGTTGAACTATAAAGATCTATGTCAATTTGGAGCAATGAGATATGTGAGGAAGAATAATCAGTCCTCAGATGGATTATTTGTCATCAACTAGTTAGTGTTTCTGGTTCCTAGTCAACTGTCCATTTGCCTGCAGGCTTATCCTTTAATGAAAAACCTGTTTCTTGACAGATTGCAGTAATGGGTGGCTGAAAGGGCTCAACAAGGTGTATATCCCTTTTCTCGCTAGCAGTGATGTCAGTGGATGTGACTTGGATCGTTCATATCCACTCCCTAGACTCGCAGAAGGAACATACCAAAGTTTGGATCCAATACAGCCACCAATTGGTCCCCCTTACACAAGAGCTCTCGAAATGAAGAAAGCTTCCAGTCATGGGATCCGAGATTTTGAGAAGCTGTCCCTTGATTTGTGGTAACTATGCAGGCACCAATACTGCCTTAGAAATGATTTGGATTAGTTAGAATTGATATAATTGATTGTACTGTTTATTAGTGTGAGCCTTATATATAGTTGTCAAATCGGAATTCGAATCGTGAATTGAAATGGTATTATACCGAATCGCAAATCGAATTGAATCGTGAATCATAAAGATTTGGTTATTTTTTTAAAATTACATAGAAAAATATATCTACATACTTAGATATTAAATATATCTAATTAATATGAAATATTTAGACTTAAATTAATGAAAATATTATTTTAAATAATGATCATGTGGTCGAGGTGAGAAGTTAACACGGATTTCCATATTTACCACTTCACATTTTTCCTATAAGATATTATTTCTTATCAACCATTTTTAATAAATAAATAAATAAAGCAAACAAAGACAAACTTTCAATTTTCAAGTAATAATAATTCAACAACAATGTTTTTTGACATTTTACAAGGTTAAAATATTAAAATCTTTAAAAAAACATTTTTTTCTAAAATCTGACTTGATGCCTTCAAAAAATTCATTTTGTAAATGCAAGTGCTTAGATAAAATTGAATATAAACTTAGAATATTGTAGAGAGAGTTCATTCTTTTTTGCTAAGGTTCGTATTTGAGAGTAAATAGGGAGAGAGAAAGTCAAAAGATGACATATAATAATCTTAAAGACCTTAAAAAGGTTGTGTGAACCTTTTTCCAACAATAAAAAAGCAAAAAAGAAACCAAACATCGATTTTAGTAATTTACGATTCACCAATTTGGTTCACTGGTTCACCGATTCACTTACGATTCATAACTATTTGAGATTCACACAACTTGTCTGCATTGATTACCTACTGAATCGAATCGAATCGTACGAGTCTAATAAGACATATAGGGTGGCGAAATGATTTGGATTAGTTAGAATTGATATAATTGATTGTACTATTTATTAGTGTGAGACAGACCTATAGGGTGGCAGGTCAAGACTCGGGTTATGACCCTTGATCCTATTAGTTATCTTGATCATGAAATTACTATTCATTAGTCAGAACATGGCAGGTGGGACTGGACTGGAACCAAGACAGGGTAATGCCCCTTCATTATATCTTGTCAAATTGGCAATGGGATTCCTTGTAGATTAACCGTGTAAGTGGACAGGAACAATTGGTCTTTCGGCTGTTATAGTTTAGGGAGTTTGTTTCTGGTGTTGCTGGTTGGAATCTTGCTAGCCAATTCTTTGGGAGTGCATGTTTCATGCATCGCATGTGAGTTAACTATTGCTTTTTCCCTAATGGATGCCTATTCATGCCTTACTTTCTATCTGATACTGTTTGATTTTCTCAAATGAAATATTACTTTCATAGTGTATTTGAAATTCTCAACTTACAAGTTGATCCACTAGAGTTAGATGGAGCTATCCAAGTCAGTACTACGTACGCTGCCACTCTTCAGTATCAAATGGCCTACCAAGTGCAGAATAATGCCCTTCATTTAGCTTTTCGTGATTCCTTGAAATATTTGGTTGGTTGTTGACACATTCGCGTGATAGTGGACTTTTGAGGTTTTGTCGATTGTATTTGCTAGGCACAAGAATACAGATGCATTAGGGTCCATTTTTAGGTTTCTAGCTATAAAGGTGATTGATTCCTTATAAGTGCTTTCTTTCTTCTGTTGATGATGATATGCTTGTTCGAGGACGCCATCATCATAGTTTCCATTACAACCTTGTCTTGTTGATGTCCTTTTATGCTTAAATTTATGAAAATGTGATGGGCTTACAACATTTTTATCATTTCAAGGTGCCTCTGAACTACAATTCAAAATAAAAAAAAGGTGCCTCCGAACTAGGCACGGGATCCTATGTCCAAATCTCCTCTATCCTATATATTTTAGCTTCTAAGGAGTTGGGTTAGCGGAGTCGCTGAGCAGCAGAAGCAGGTGAACCCACAATGGGTAGTAGATGGTATAATAGGAGCTACCCCACAAGTCAACTACATAGACTTCCTCTTCACCGCACAAGTAGATTAGAGTTGACTTAACTATCCCAAGAAATTACAATGGTAATTGATTTATTATTTATATGGATCTTATAGATAGATTCATCTTCTCTAGGGACACTTAATTTCTTGTATCAAAGATTGATGAAAAAGTAGATACCTTGAAATAATGGTGGTAGTGACTATAGAGAATATTGGATAACCAATGTATATAGAGAAGAGTTGGATGGTGGTGATGTATGATGTAATCACAGAAGACGTTGAAACATCGCAATAAGTTTTTCTTCCCTAGGATAGTATTAATAATAAATAGAAAAAACCTCTAGTAACAACACTGACCAGCAAGCATTCACCCTAGAAACAAAAGTAGTTTGGTGAAATGTTAGTAAAATATTGGTGTTCTTATTTTTTTAAATTTTGTCAAGTTTTCTATATCATTACATCATTCTAGAGTGTAATATAGTGTTGTATTGGATATTTTTTAGAGTATCTCTTAACAGCTTTCTTATTATTATTATTTTTTTCATTTTTAACTAATTTAGGTAGTCTCACCTCAAAAAATTAGCTCCAACAGCTCTCCCAATGGGCTTCTTATTTTTTGAAATCAGTAGCTTCTTTTTACATCCAATAATGTTAATAACACTAATAAATCTACCAAGAAATATACTAACTAAATATAAAGTTTATTTTACTTTCACATGAAATAATGGAATTCACATTATATGTCGTGTTTTAGTTAGTATGCTTGTTGATATATTAATTAATATTTTAAGCATTACTGTTTTACATCCCTTAGAAATATAAAAACAATTTTTTATGACCACATCTAATTATTTTAAAGACAAATGTGATGAAATCAAAGACAAAGATGATGAAATCGTATAGTTACAAATATCAGGTAATTTTTTTTCAATGATTTACACACTAAAATTTAAAAGATCAATAAATTAAATTATTAAAATAAAATTCATGATAAATCTAAGGGTCTCAGTTGGACTGATTCAATTCACACTATGTGAATGGAGACATCCTCAGCCCTTTGACTAAAATTTATAGAAAAAAATAGAATGAAGATGAGTTTGGTTGCTACTATAATGAATTATTTAAAATACAAAAATAAAGTATTTGAAAATTATGAATTTGCTTCCTACGCCAAACAGTAGAACTCATTGTGATATCTAAATGAATCGTAAAATTCTTTCTTTCTTTCTTTTACATGCAAACCAAAATCAACTTCTTACTTTCTTAGCAAGAAGAACTTGCTGATACTGAATTTGATCTCTGCAACGAACAAGAAGAAGAAGAATTCAAGAACTCGATACAATCCTCTACAGCTTCAGCTCGATGAGAATCAATGGCATCTGCTGCATATGACCTAGACCTTGTCAAACTAGACGACGATGAAACTTTACGCGAAGACCTCTTTGTGATTGACACGAAGCGTAACGCTCTCACAAACTTAGCTCTCATACGCCTTAGAAATCCCATTGGTGAAACACCCGGAGAGGAGTCATTTTGAAGTCTGAAACTCAAGATTCTGATGACTCTCTTCCTTTGTATACCACCAACTTTGGTGCCACTTCCATGGTTATAGAAGCTTGGTGGCTTGTTGGTGAGTTGAGGACTGAAACACACTTTCTTGCTCATTTTCTTAGACATCATGAGAGAGAGAGAGAGGGGTTGTGAACAAGAGGCAGTTGGAGAGGTTGTGGGAGGTATTTAATGATGATTTTGATGAGAGGGAAAGAGAGAAAAAGGAAAAGGAGAGGAAGGAAAAAGAAAAAGAGAGGGCTTTAAAATTCTCATTGTAATGAGAAATCTTCATTGTTTTTGATGGAAAATATATGGTTTGTTCACTGAAGTTGACTACATACCAAACAGGCGTTAAGTGTACGTTTTTTTTACTTTTTTTTTTTTTTTTTTGTGATTTGGTGGTGGTCAGAAAAAAAAAAAAAAGAAAAAAAAAGAAAGAAAGTACTAAAATATGATAAACATGATAAATATTGATAATTATAATCATAATTTTTTTATTAATGTTCAATAATTTTATAAGATTTTCACTGAATGGTAATTTTCTCTCTTCCTTTTAGATTCAACGGTCCAGAGTGTGCGGCCAGCTGATATGCATCTCAATTAATTTCTTTTCTGATTCAGTCAAAGGCAGACCATCTACACTAGAATTAGGGAATTCAAGAGAAATTACTTTCTTGCGAGCTGTCTCCAAGAATCAAGCTCTGAGTAATTGTGTGGGTAAAAATTTAGAAAGAACAAGTAAAAAAATGTGAATAAAAGATAAACTAATTTTTTTTTTTTCATTTTCTTTTTCTAAGTCCTATTTAAATTCATAATTCAAACATTATAATTATTAGTTAATATAAAATCACAAATAGAATTGGACAGACTTTTGGTATCTCTCATTCACTTTATTATGCATTTCTCACTATTATAATAGGAAATCTCTCTGATCAAAGATTGGTGATATAATTATATGATATTACTTTTACACTAAATTCTTATTCATGCTTGAGCGATATATACATATAACTGCTACTTAACGTTAATATGTGTTTTTAAATTTGATTTTCTGTGCTTTTACCTTCTTTTTTTTTTTTAAACTTTTATTTTTACAAACAATCTAATCTGGGTTGATTTTTCTTATTATAACTATTGATAATGCTTAACATAGGCTAACAAGATGCCTGAATTGTGAAGTAAATAGAGATAAATTAATTGCTATGGTTTGTGCAGGGCAAATGGCCTTATCTGGGGCACATACCCAAATGTATTGGCTTAGGGCATATATACTTGATAACATGTTTCCTTTTGCACCATACTGACATTAGTCATGGGCTAACTAATTAAGCAATGTGGTCCAGCAAAATAAATAAATTCCAAAGGGTCACAAGCATAGATACCAATTTAGTGACTAGTCTTGAAATTTTGGTGATTGACGCAAGTGTGAACTATAGGAAGATTGGTTTTCATGAGGAATTAATAAACACAATTAGTTTGGTCAAAAGGGAAGGAAAGTGGTAGAGCCCTAGAGAGAGAGAGAGAGAGAGAGAGAGAGAGAGAATGGAAAAACACAAAAGTGAACATTTGATACACTGCTCTTATCTGCGTTTCTTTTGATGTGCTTCTAGATATGGCCCCCTCTTTGAATGCATTTTTTTTAGAGAGAGTTTGAATTTTGGAGATTGGGGATTGGTGTGAATTGCAGGGAAGAAGGGAACTAACCCATCTTTAATTTACCTTTATTTACCTTCCTTGACCAAATGAATTCTTTTGTTGAATATTTTGTGGGAATTAGGAGACTCATTCAAAGAGGGAACTAACCCCTCTTTGAATGCATTCTTTTGTTGAATATTTTGTGGGAATTAACCCATCTTTAATTTACCTTTATGTAAATGTCAGTTTTTAATAAAATTAATATTTTTAGAATTCTGTCATCAAAATCTATCAAATAAGATGGAAAATGCTATATGTCCCAAATTTTCTACTAAATAAATGACCAAATGTCTCACATGCGTGGAGGACCAGAAAATTGCGAACCCCATACCCATGTGAGACATTTGGTCATTTATTTAGTAAAAAATTTAGTATCCCTAGTATTATCCCAAATAAGATCCATATTGACTATGAAATTCTTTTTTAAAAAAATTATTACCATTGAAATTGATGTAAAGAGTAACGGTAACATATTACTCTATTTGATAGTAACATATTATTCTGTCTCACAGTAACATGTTACTCTGGTAATATTATCAAAGAAAGAAAGAGGAAAAATATATATTTTTTTTTTATTTTGTCCTTACTTAATTATGTATTTTCTCCTTAAGAGATTTATGAAAAAAAATAAATTGAGTTGTCATTTTCACCAAATAAGAGTCCAATAAAAAGATTTTGACTAAATTTACCTCATCAATAAGTACAATTTAAAATAAGAGTTACCAACTACTGAATTACTAAAGAATTCACCAAAATTATAGATAACTAATAAAACAAAGTTTGATTTGTATAAACTACTAAAGTTATGGCTATGTTTGGCATTCGATTTTAAAGTTATTTTAGTCATAAAAAGATAAAATATATTAAAAAATTAATAAAATAAAATATCATATCTAAACTATAATTATTTTATTTTTTCTCTCACAAAAATTGAAAAAGTAAAAAAATAACCCACGTCTCAAATGAAAACTATATCTAATTGGTTGATGTACCAACTTGCCTTTTGTTGGTTCCACTACAATACAAAGTTGATTCTCATTAAAAACATTACACATCGAAATATTC
Source organism: Camellia japonica (assembly GCA_030407325.1). NCBI lineage: Eukaryota > Viridiplantae > Streptophyta > Magnoliopsida > Ericales > Theaceae > Camellia > Camellia japonica. Next base: position 9,501,585 of record JAPPVO010000016.1, read on the forward strand.
ATCATCACAGAAAGCATGTATCGTTCAAAAAAAATAGTAAGCATGTAAAAAAATGGGTTGTTTTCCTTCCTCAAATGATGAACCCATATGAACTCAAACGTAGCAATACCTTTCTTCGCCATTCGACCTTATTTGATAAGTATGCTTTCTTTCTTTTTTTTCTTTTTCTTTTTTAAATAATGAATAATCTCTTTAAGATAAAGCCCTTTGAACTAATCTATATAGAGCTATAAAGTACAGGTACAGATATGAGTACTATTATTGATATAATATAGGTATATTAATACGGTAAAATAAAAAATATCTATATATAGTACGGGTACAACTTGGTACGTTTATAAAAAATATTTATTTTTAATTTAGAATAATATAAAAAATTGATTAAATGGTTTAACTTGTTAAGATTCAATCGACAATTAACATAAACAAAAATTAAATATTATTATATTAAAAAACTTGCACATCATAGCTTAATTTTAAAATTATACTAAGTATAAAACAAAAATAGAAAAGAAATTTTATCTCTATAGTAGAATAAAATATTATTTTATACTAAACTACGGTATCGTTTGGATAGATATTAAGTACGTCTGAGGATAACAAAAATTCAAAAGAAAAAATTTGGGTATGTGTTTCATATATTCGGTACGTATGCAGAAGTATCATATGCTGGTAAGTACCCGGTACGAGTATGACATTTGTCCTACTAGGACATTTGGATAGCTCAGATCTATTCAAACTATAAATCAACGGCTGAGATATATTTTTCAAAAAATATCCTACATGTACATTTTTTTTATTTTCTTACTTCTCTCTCTTACTTTTTCCTTTTCTCACCCATCCTTCTATGATTCCATAATCCTACATTCGTCTCTCTTTTTTTTTTTTAATTTTCTCCCATTTTTAATTTTCTCTTTATTTGTTTATTTCTTTTATTTTCTCCTTTTTGTTCACATATTTTTATTTATATTATATGGAAAAGTTTGCGATCCCATAAAAGTCTCCTTTTATTTATTTATATTATATAATAAAGTGGGATGATTTTTGAATTTGTCCTACACATATTTCTCCTACTAGGACATTTGAGCGGCTCAGATCTATTCAATTTATAAAACAACGGCTGAGATATATTTTTAAAAAAATATCCTATAGGTACATTTTCTATTTTTCCGTTTCTCTCTCTTACTTTTTCCTTTTCTCACACATCCTTCTATGATCTCATGATCCCACCTTCCTCTTTCTTTTCTTTTTATTTTTTTATTTTCTCCCATTTTTATTTTTCTCTCTATTTGTTTATTTTTCTATTTTCTCCTTTTTGTTCAATATATTTTACACATATTTCCATACAATGTATGTATGCCCGTAATACAATAGGACATTACGGGCATACATACAATTTTCATATAATTATATAATCAAAAGCATTATTGTATGTATGCCAAGTACATCTATCTATCTAGCTAGCTATATATTGTAGAAGTAAAAACGAGTTTTCGTGAGGAGTTTTATGAGAACTCTAAAATTTTATAATAAATTTGTGAATTTATGAAATTAAAAAATAAATTTAAATAGTATTGAGATTACATTTATATTCTAATCCTAACATTACTTATACCGTGCGTTCAGGTACGGGCATACGCTAGTATATATATAGTACGAGTACAGCTTGGTACGTTTATAAAAAATATTTATTTTTAATTTAGAATAATGTAAAAAATTGATTAAATGGTTTAACTTATTAAGATCCAATCGACAATTGACATAAACAAAAATTAAATATTATTATATTAAATAACTTACACATCATAGCTTAATTTTAAAATTATGCTAAGTATAAAACAAAAATAGAAAAGAAATTTTATTTCTATAGTAGAATAAAATATTATTTTATACTAAAGTACGGTATCGTTTGGATAGATATTAAGTACGTCTGAGTACAACAAAAATTCAAAAGAAAAAATTTGGGTATGTGTTTCATATATTCGATACGTATGTAGAAGTATCATATGCTGATAAGTGTAATCCAAAGGTCACAAATCTTTCATGATTATTTTCATGAAAGACTTTTCATGATACCTAGCATTGCTGTTATTGAAATACCCATGCTTCATAGATATAGAATAAATCTTGAATACATACAATCACTTGCAAAATGTAGTTATCAGTTATGCTTTTTCAAGGTATGTATATTGTATATATATATTATTTAAGAAAAATAAGATAAAATGTATAATTGAATTCAAAATCTGAAAATTCAAATGAATTTAAAAAAAAATCAAAAGTTGGAAGATTTGAAAAAAAAAAATTAAAAAAAAAATACTGAATTTAGAGCATAATTGCTCATATAACTACTATAAGGATTTTTTGAGAAAAATTCAAAAATGAGATGTGAACACTAATTCTAACTTTCACATATAGATAGATAGATATCCGATAGTTCATCCAAATAGCACTTTTTGTTCCAATGTTTTCTGTCTCCATACACTTGCAGGTTTTGTCAAAAATTATAATTATGACCTTGATAAATTAATTAATTATGCACGCTACCATGATATAAGAATTCATGTACCAAAGACACTCATATTATTGCTAGATAAATACATTGATTGTATCTTGACCCATAAGCCAATAAATAAATATTCTTAAAGATAGAGGATCCAAAGGAATATCTTATGCTCCTAAGATTTTTTATGCATTCTAAATTCAAGCCACATTTAACCCAAAAAAAGAAAAAGAAAAAAACACAAAACAAATAGGGTCACTACAAGCAATAGAACATCCCATCAATATATCAATTGGCAACAATGATTCATCCCACTAATTTGGGAGCATTAATGGACCACTAATGAGATGGAAATTCAAAAAAAAAAAAAAAAAAAAAACATAAGAGCAAAACATCCCATCATGTAGGACTCACACCACTTTAGAACTATTAGTATTCTTCTTTTTAGTGGTCTCACTCATTTTTGATCAATTGGCAGCTAGTTAACGTAAGCAATTATGCTAGAGACCTCAGTGGCGGTCACCCCAGCACCCCCACTGGCATTTCATTTCACTGGCCAGTTGTTGTTGTTGTTTTTTTTTTTTTTTTTTTTTTCAATCACCCACCCTCACGGGGGTGGAGGGTGTTGGGGGTGGGGAAGTACAGGGGTCTAGGGCATTAGTCTAACGCAAGTTAGATTCAAAGCATGACATCCTAGTTATGTAGAAAATGTTCTTTTTTTTTACTTAAATTGATACAAATAAAAAAATAAATTTGAAAAAATCAAGTAACTTGGTTATTTAAAAAATGTAGCATCATTAGCAATAAGTGACATTACTTGTACCAAAATTATAATTAAGGCCTCGTTTGGGAAGCGACTTGTTTAGTTAAAAAGTCAAAAAGTCACTAAAAAAATTAAAAAGCCAATAATCCATACCAAAAAGTCAAAGATTCTCTTTTCTCTCTACTTTTTGCACATCTTTTTGTAAAAAGTCAAAAAGTCATCCCAAATATACTAATTTCTTTTAGCTCATATTTTAGCCAAATAATTAAAAAATTACTAAATTAGTCTGTTCTCAAACGAGGTCTAAGTGACAATTTTTAATATATATATATATATATGGGATTAGATGCCTTGTTGATTGGGTAATATTCATATTTATCATATTGCTAAGCAATAAGTATTTGCCACGTACAAGCAAGAAAAGAAGAAAAAAAAAAAAAAAATTTGTTTGAGCTGCATACACCCAGCTCTTGTCCAAAAATTTATCCAAAAAAAAGAGTCAGATTTTATTCTTGTACGGTGGAAGTTACACTTAACACCAAAAAATCACATATAAATCAAACTTTCTTTCTTTGGAATTTGAATAAAATATATTAAGGTTTTTTATGAAAAAATTTGTAAAAAAATAGAGAGAATGATAGTGACTTTTTAACTAAAATTCTAAGTCTTCAAAAGGGGTATAAGTCTCACAATTTTGGCATTATTACATTGAGTTTCGTCAAGATTATAATTCACATCATATTTAACCCATTTTAATCAATAATTAGTCGATCATATGGATGAAATATAATATTATTATCACTTTTATATTAAAATATTTTTCTTAACTCCCTTTCGATCAATATTTTTCTTTGGGAGCTTTTTTCATAAATTCATCTTTAATTACTTGTGTTTCATTCAACCCATATTCTTTTTGACTATTCCATTAGGTCCTATTTGAGATAAGAAGACCAAAATACTCTTTTCATCTACTTATGTTCTATTTAGTTCATATTATTTTCTTATGTTTCAATAAATCCTATGGGTGACATAATTACCAAAATACCCCTAATGTGAATGTTCACACCGTCAATGTGAATGTTCATATCGTCAATGTGTAGGGGCCCGGCCCATGTACAATGTGAATATTCACATTGACATGTTAACATTCACATTGATAGGAGTGTAAAATTAGCCCACAGCCCGGGGCGAGCCCGGTCCGGCCCGTGACAATGTGAATATTCACATTGACATATTAACATTCACATTGATAAGACTGTAAAATTGGCCCGCGGCCCGTGGGCGGCCCGGAGCGAGCCCGGCCCGACCCGTGACAATGTGAATATTCACATTGACATATTAACATTCACATTGATAAGACTGTAAAATTGGCCCGCGGCCCGAAGCCCGTGGGCGGCCCGGGGCGAGCCCGGCCCGGCCCGTGACAATGTGAATATTCACATTGACATATTAACATTCACATTGATAAGACTGTAAATTTGGCCCGCGGCCCGTGGGCGGCCCGGCCCGTGGGCCGCAGCCCTGCCCGGCCCAGCCCGTGACAATGTGAATATTCACATTGACATATTAACATTCACATTGATAGGAGTGTAAAATTAGCCCGCGGCCCGTGGGAGGCCCGAAAGCCCGCCCGCTGCCAGGGGCGGGCCCGGCCCGGCCCGTGACAATGTGAATATTCACATTGACATAGTAACATTCACATTGATAGGAGTGTAAAATTAGCCCGCGGCCCGTGGGAGGCCCGAAGCCCGCCCGCTGCCCGGGGCGGGCCCGGCCCGGCCCGTAACAATGTGAATATTCACATTGACATATTAATATTCACATTAATAGGAGTGTAAAATTGGCCCGCGGCCCGAAGACGACAGCCTCGGGTCGGGCCGGTGGGCCTAGGCCTAGGCTCGAGCTTAGTCCGGGCTTGGGCGGGCCTGACCATTTTTTTTTAATTCTTTTTAATTTTTTCTACCAAAATTTTATTATTTTCCATAAAAAAAGACATTGTGCCTCAGGTGGGCTGGGCCTCGGACCGAGCCTTGAATGAGCCTTAAACGGGCCGATGGGCCGGGCCGGGCTTCAAAGTGATAGCCTAGGCCCTAGCCTAGGGGTCTCGGACATGCTCAGGCCCGGACCCAAACGAGGCTGCCCCGGGCCGTGAGCGGGCTTCGAGTAGCCCACGGGCCGCGGGCCAATTCTACATTCCTATCAATGTGCATGTTAACATGTCAATGTGAATATTCACATTGTCAACGGGCTGAGCCGGGCCTATCCCGGGCCGAGGGCGAGCTTTGGGCAGCGGACAAATTTTACACTCCTATCAATGTTAATGTTAACATGTCAATGTGAATATTCACATTGTCACGGGTCGGGCCAAGCCCGCCTCGGGCTACGGTCGGGTTTCGGGCCGCCCACGGGCTGCGGGCCAATTTTACACTCTTATCAATGTGAATGTTAACATGTTAATGTGAATATTCATATTGTCAACGGGCCGGGCCGAGCCTGCCCCGGGCCGCGGGCGGGCTTTTGGCCGCCCATGGACCGCGAGCCAATTTTATACTCTTATCAATGTGAATGTTAACATGTCAATATGAATATTCACATTGTCAACAGGCCGGGTCGGGCCCGCCCCGGGCCGTGGGAGGGTTTCGGGCAACCACGGGGCGCTGGCTAATTTTATACTCTTATCAATATGAATGTTAACATGTCAATGTGAATATTTACATTGTCAACAGGCCAGGCCGGGCCCGCCCCGGGTTGTCCACGGGCCGTGGGCGGGTTTTGGGTAGCCACGGGGCGCGGGCCAATTTTATACTCTTATCAATGTGAATATTAACATGTCAATGTGAATATTCACATTGTCAACGGGGCGGGCCCGCCCACGGGCCGTGGGCGGGTTTCGAGCAGCCACGGGGCGCGGGCTAATTTTACACTCCTATCAATGTGAATGTTAACATGTCAATGTAAATGTTCACATTGTCAACGGGCCGGGTAGGGCCAGCCCCCGGGCCACGGGCAGGCTTTTGGCCGCCCATAGGACGCTGGCCAATTTTATACTCTTATCAATGTGAATGTTAACATGTCAATGTGAATATTCACATTGTCAACGGGCCGGGCCGGCCGGGCCTGCCCCGGGCCGCGGGCGGGCTTTTAGCCGCCCATGGGCCGCGGACCAATTTTTATACTCTTATCAATGTGAATGTTAACATGTCAACGTGAATATTCACATTGTTAACGGTCCGGACCGGGCCTGCCTGGGGCCGCCCATGGACTGCGGGCGGGTTTCGCGCCGCCACGGGATGCGGGCCAATTTTACACTCCTATTAATGTGAATGTTAACATGTCAATGTGAATATTCACATTGTCAACGGGCCGGGCCCGCCCCGGCTCGCTGACGGGTTTCGGGCCGTCTACGGGCCAATTTTACATTCCTATCAATGTCAATTTTAAAATATGAATGTTCACATTATAAATTGCTAACCGTTCAAAAAATATTTATAAGGGTATCAAAATTAAATATAAGGGTATAAGTGTCCAAGAAAATAGTGTAAATCAAGAAAAATGACTTTATGGAATAAAACTATACATACATGGGACTAAATGGGTTAAAAAATTCATTCATGGACTTCTTGGGCTAAAACACTTCTAAATAGGATTTATCAATAATTTTCCCTTTTTCTTTGTTATTATTTTGCTTTCATACAATTTGTATTAATTCTTCTCTCTTTAACCTTATTAAAAGAAAAGAAAAGAAAAAGTAGTATAATTATTGTGTGTGTCAATTTCCGACCACACTGCTAATCAAGCACTCAGTTGGAGAACTCTGGCAGAATAAATTAAGCCCGAATGACCTGTCACAGAAAAGAAGAGATTTCGGCGGTGGTTCATCCACTCGGAGGCAGTCCGACGATCAAGTCAGTTATCTCTAAAAAATAGCAAAAGTGCTTAACTCACTATTCAGAGCATAAAAAGCATACCTTAGACCCATGGGGGTGTCTCTCTTTTATAGCCAATACAAACCTAGTCCCAATAGAAGCCTAGCTTCAATGGACTTAGGATTACTACTAATCTTTGACTCCCAGTAGGATTGGGATAAACTCTCTAAGAGTCTTATCTTTACCCAAACTGAAGTCCTCTCTCATTCTAGGACTCTTGTCCCTTATCCACTTATCCCCGATTCCGGTATCTTCGCAGATAACCTCGGCCTAGCCGAGATGATCTCGGCGTCATGATCAGGACACATGGCACCTCGGCTGGCATTTCAGTGACACCTCGGCCACGTGTTGTTATTTAAAAATTATGTCCCCACAACTGTCCCGTAGGTTCTATTACCTCGGCATCCTGAGGTGATGGAACCTATATCATTCATTCCTTTAAACATAACCCCGGTTTAACTTCAACTTGTAAATTTTTCTTAAAATTTCAACAAGTGTTAAACATAACCTCGGTTTAACTTCAACTTGTAAATTTTTTAAAATTTCAACAAGTGTTAAACATGACCTCGGTTTAACTTCAACTTGTAAATTTTTAAAATTTCAACAAGTGTTAAACATGTTCTCGGTTTTACTTCAACTTGTAAATTTTTAAAATTTCAACAAGTGTTAAACATGACCTCGGTTTAACTTCAACTTGTAAATTTTTCTTAAAATTTCAATAAGTGTTAAATATGATCTCGGTTTAACTTCAACTTGTAAATTTTTAAAATTTCAACAAGTGTTAAACATGACCTTAGCTTGTAAATTCCAACTCCCAAGCATCATTCTCCAGCCCTCTTTGATTCTCCATGCCCGACCTTCTATGAAGGCCAGTGAGAATGCCCTTTTGCCCTGTCGTGCTGAGGGACTGCAGGAACTATGTTCTGCCCCCCTTTCTATACATCTTTTTTGGCCGCTGGAATCGGCATATCTTGTAAAGGGAACGGTGACTGCATGACATTGTTCTGCATCATGAAATTGACGACCGTTTGCAGGTCTGCCAATTTGTTCGCCATTCCCTTCATCTCATCGTCCCTCCGCAGGCATCTATCTTTCCATATCTGGAGGTTGTCCTCGTTATAATACCCGCTCCGGTCTGATTTCTTTAGCATATCGCCCTCCTGGCCGACGTCCTTTTCTTCGTGATTTTTATCACGAGTCTCTTCGTTGCAGTTGTCTTCTTCGACGTCAAGGTCAATATGTTTCTCGCCCCTAGTAGGGGTGTCATTCCCAATCTTCTTTTTCTGTCTGTTGTTAGCCATCTATTCTCCTTTCTTTCCCACAGATGGCGCCAAATTGTGCGTGTCAATTTCCAACCACACTACCGATCAAGCACTCAGCTGGAGAACACTAGCAGAATAGATTAAGCCCGAATAACCTGTCACAGAAAAGAAGAGATTCCGACGGTGGTTCATCCATCTGAGGGCACTCCGACGATCAAGTCAATTATCTCTCAAAAATAACAAAAGTGCTTAACTCACTATTCAGAGCATAAAAAGTATACCTTAAACCCATGGGGGTGCCTCTCTTTTATAGCCAACACAAACCTAGTCCCAATAAAAGCCTAGCTTCAATGGACTTAGGATTACTGCTAATCTTGGACTCCCAGTAAGATTGGGATAAACTCTCTAAGAGTCTTATCTTTACCCAAACTGAAGTCCTCTCTCATTGTAGGACTCTTGTCCCTTATCCGCTTATGCCGGATTCCGGTATCTTCGCAGATAACCTCGGCGTAGCCGAGATGATCTCGGCGTCATGACCAGGACACGTGGCATCTCAGCTGGCACTTCAGTGACATCTCGGCCATGTGTTGTCATTCAAAAAATTATGTCCCCACAATTATGTTAAAAACATGAGATATCTTGTATTTTTTCTTTTTTAAGGCCAAATTTGGCAAGTTGAAAAAAAGTCAAAAAGTCAAAAAGTTACTCAAAAAGTTAAAAAGTTATCACTATTCAACAAAAGTCAAAAATTACGACTGTACAACTCCCAATCCTAATTTTCTCCTACACAGTAATTTATATAATTTTTTAATACATATTTTTCCATAAAAAGTCAAAAAGTTAACTCAAATATCCATATTTTTTTTCTCAATTTTTTAGTCTAAAATTATAAAAAGTATACTTATTTAAGACACCCCAAACAACCCAAATTCACAAAAGGTCAATATAATTAATCCTAATTTTTATGACTAAAATTTTGAGCAAAAATTATATGAACCATCACTATGCAACCTTGCATTCACACCTAGAATAAATCACGAGTATTAATTTTATTATTATTATTAAGAAGTTGCATTTGACAATGACAAGCCATACAGAATAAGAAATATCCTCGCGAACAACATTAAAAAATAAAATAAAACAAGATAAAAAATGAGATATCAAAAACCATCAACGTGGGTTCTGTGGCATTGTCGGCCAATTGAAGGAGACTGCTGATTTTTTTTTGGATGAATTGAATCATCACCATGCAGACAAGTATCGTATCATCTATCATAGTTGTCAATATTGTACCAGTTGATACGTATCGAAAACAAAATATAAATAGGTTAATATCCTTCTGGTTAATTTCTAAGTAAGTATTGGTTAATTTCATAAATAACAGATAATACTGGTCAAAAAAGTAAATCGAACGAAATTGAGCGGTATGCAAGCAAAAATAAATTTTTAAATTTTTTCTCTTATTTTATATATAATATTAAATATATTTTATGATATACATTGTTGCTTTAAGAAAACAAAAAATACAACTTTGATTGGTTAAATTATATGTTTGAATATATTATATGTTTAAATTATTTACTATTAGATAATATTTTTAATACATATATAATATTTTTGCGATAAATTTGAAGCGGTATCTGAAAATATATTGATATTGATATATACTGTACCAATTGAAAAAATAATACTTCATATCAAACGAAATTAACAACTTTGATATATATATATATATAGGGCATGGCTTTTGTCTAGTCCTTAATCGGACTGGACCGTGCTGTTGGGTTCGTGGAGGCTCACCACGGGTTCCATTTTGATAATCTGAACCGTACAATGTGTAGAACTCGTCGAGTACTATATGCCTGTAAAAAATCACGTTAATCGGATATCGATAGCTATGTGATCAAATCAGTTTTGTACAAAAAAAATGGACGGTGAATAAATTAACGGTTGACAAAAATCTGTTTTGATCACATAGCTATTGATATCCGATCAACGTGATTTTTTAGAAGCATATAGTACTCGACGAGTTCTACACATTGAACGGTTCAGATTATCAAAACGGGACCCGTGGTGAACCCCCACGGGCCCAACAGCACGACCCAGTCCGGTTAAGAACTGGATAGAAGCCATTCCCATATATATATATAATAAAGTATGATGGTTTTTGAATTTGTCCTACACACATTTGTCCTACTAGAACATTTGAACGACTCAAATCTATTCAAATTATAAAACAACAACTGAGATATATTTTCTAAAAAATATCCTACATGTATATTTTCTATTTTCCCGCTTCTCTCTCTTACTTTTTCCTTTTCTCACCCATCCTTCTATGATCCCATAATCCCACCTTCATCTCTCTTTTTTCTTTTTCTTTTTTTTTTCTCTCATTTTTTATTTTTCTCTCTATTTGTTTATTTTTTTTATTTTCTCTTTTTGTTCACTTATTTTTGTTCATATTATATAGAAAAATCTGCGATTCCAGAATTAGGAGCCAGATGTTACTTTGTGTAGTAGAGATTAAATTAATGAATTTTATAGTCCACAAATTAAATGAATTTGAACAATTAATTATTATTTTTAAATATATTTAATACCTGATAGACTTCGTAAATTTAGACCTCATATGAATCTTCAATATCTATATAATAAAGAATGACAGTTTTTGAATTTGTCCTACACACATTTGTCCTATTAGGACATTTGGACGGCTCAGATCTATTCAAATTATAAAACAACGGCTGAGATGTATTTTTTAAAAAATATTCTACATGTACATTTTCTATTTTCTCGCTTCTCTCTCTTACTTTTTCTTTTTCTCACCCATCATTCTATGATCCCATCTTCCTCTTTCTTTTCTTTTTATTTTTTTATTTTCTCCCATTTTATTTTTCTCTCTATTTGTTTATTTTTTTTATTTTCTCCTTTTTGTTCACTTATTTTTATTCATATTATATGGAAAAATCTACAATCCCAAAATTAAGAGCCAGATTTTACTGTATGTAGTGGAGATTATATTAATGAATTTTTTACTCCACAAATTAAATGAATTTGAACAATTAATTATTATTTTTAAATATATTTAATACCTGATAGATTTCGTAAATTTAGACTTCATATGAATCTTCAATATCTATATAATAAAGAATGACAGTTTTTGAATTTGTTCTACACACATTTGTCCTACTAGGACATTTAGATGGCTCAGATCTATTCAAATTATAAAACAACGGCTGAGATGTATTTTTCAAAAAATATCCTACATGTACATTTTCTATTTTCTCGCTTCTCTCTCTTACTTTTTCTTTTTCTCACCCATCATTCTATGATCCCATGATCCCATCTTCCTCTTTCTTTTCTTTTTATTTTTTTATTTTCTCCCTTTTTATTTTTCTCTCTATTTGTTTTTTTTTTTTTTTTTTCTCCTTTTTGGTCACTTATTTTTATTCTTATTATTTGCAAAAGTCTGCGATCCCAGAATTAGGAGTCAGATTTTACTGTGTGTAGTGGAGATTAGATTAATGAATTTTTTAGTCCACAAATTAAATGAATTTAAACAATTAATTATTATTTTTAAATATATTGAATACTTGACAGATTTCGCAAATTTAGACCTTATATAAATCTTAAACATCTATATAATAAAGCAGGATAGTTTTTGAATTTGTCCTACACACATTTGTCCTACTATGACATTTGGACGGCTCAGATCTATTCAAATTATGAAATAACGGCTGAGATATATTTTTCAAAAAATATCCTACATGTACATTTTCTATTTTCTTGATTCTCTCTCTTACTTTTTCTTTTTCTCACCCATCCTTCCATGATCCCATAATCCTACATTCATCTCTCTTTTCTTTTTATTTTTTATTTTCTCCCATTCTTATTTTTCTCCCTATTTGCTTATTTTTTTTATTTTCTCATTTTTGTTCACTTATTTTATTGGGTGTAGTAGAGATTAAATTAATGAATTTTATAGTCCATAAATTAAATGAATTTGAACAATTAATTATTATTTTTAAATATATTGAATACCTGATAGATTTCATAAATTTAGACCTCATATGAATCTTCAGCATCTATATAATAAAGCATAATGGTTTTTGAATTTGTGCTATACACATTTGTCCTACTAGAACATTTGAACGGCTCAGATTGATTCAAATTATAAAACAACGGCTGAGATATATTTTTCAAAAAATATCCTACATCTACATTTTCTATTTTACCGCTTCTCTCTCTTACTTTTTCCTTTTTCTCACCCATCCTTCTATGATCCCATGATCCCACCTTCCTTTCGCTTTTCTTTTTCTTTTTTTATTTTTTTCCATTTTTATTTTTCTCTCTATTTGTTTTTTTTTTATTTTCTCATTTTTTTCACTTATTTTACTGTGTGTAGTGGAAATTAAATTAATAAATTTTATAATCCAAAAATTAAATAAATTTGAACAATTAATTATTATTTTTAAATATATTGAATACCTGATAGATTTCATAAATTTGGACCTCATATGAATCTTCAATATCTATATAATAAAGCAGAATGGTTTTTGAATTTGTCTTACATATTTTTGTCCTATTAGGATATTTGAACGACTCAAATCTGTTCAAATTATAAAACAATGGTTGAAATACTTTTCCAAAAAATATCCTACACGTACATTTTCTACTTTCCCATTTCTCTCTCTCTTACTTTTTCTTTTTTTCACCCATCCATTTGGACGGCTCAGATCTATTCAAATTATAAAACAATGGCTTAAATACATTTTCTAAAAAATATCCTACATGTACATTTTCTACTTTCCCGTTTCTCTCTCTTTTACTTTTTCCTTTTTTCACACATCCTTTCATAATCCCATAATCTCACCTTCCTCTCTGTTTTCTTTTTATTTTTTTTTATTTTCTCCCGTTTTTATTTCTCTCTATTTTTTTTTCCTTTTTTTTAAATATATTTTACACGTATTTCCATACAATGTATGTATGCTTGTAATACACTATGACATTACAGGCATACATACAATTTCTAAATAATTATATAAGCAAAAACAGTATTGTATGTATGCCCGTGGAAATTGTATGTATACTAGGCACATCTATCTACCTATCTATCTATTTATATATTATATAAACAAATGCGAGTTTTCGTGAGAAGTTTTGTAAGAACTCCAAAATTTTAAAAAATAAATTTAAATAGTACTGGAATTACAATTATATTCTAATTCTAACATTATTTACAACGTGTTTTCAAGCATGAATATACGCTAGTGTATATATATAAGTGTTAAGGAGTCATGTAAGATAGGTTTTTGATCACACACTTTCTTTGATGCCTTACATAAACTTTTGGACACTAGACAATTAATCACTGTTTGGCATTGATTTTTTAAGTTGGCTTTTTTGAATTGAAATTTTTTTAGCTTGGGACTACGACGTTTGTTTGGCTTGGTTTTTTTGACTTTTGTGAGAGAAAAAGTGAAATAATTATAGTTTAGACGTGATATTTTATCTTATTGACTTATTTAACTTATTTTGGGGGTGTTTGGGAACCTAGCTTTATGGCTAAAATAGCCTCAAAAACAATTTTAGCCTAAAAGCTCCTAAAAAAAAAAAAAAGAGGAAGAAGAAGAAGCCCGGCAGTGGGCTGTCACTGTGACAGTGTAGGCACAGCCTACCACTGTCACAGTGATAGGTAGGTAAATTACAATTTTACCCATTTACATTAATTTTGGAAAATGTGAGGTTAGGGACAAATTTGTCATTTTAACTTCAAACATCATTTCAACATATTTTTCAATACACCAACTCAAATAAAAATCCATCTTATCTTCCCAAACACAAAAACTAGGGTTGTTTGGGGTGTCCTAAATAAGAGCACTTTTTGTCTTTTTGGACTAAAAAGTTAAGGAAAAAAATATGGTTGTTTGGGTTAACTTTTTGACTTTTTACGAAAAAACGTGTATTAAAAAATTGTATAAATTAGTGTGTAGGAGAAGGTAGGGAGAGTAGCAGTACGGCCAACCGTCTGGGGCAGAGGCATTTGACATAAGAAATGGTTGTCTCATTTGCGGGCATTGCATTAGACTGTGATGTTCGGCCTGTGGGTGCCCACCACGGGTCTCTTTTTGCTAATCGAAACCGTTCAATGTGTAGAACTCATCGAGTATTATATACTTACAAACAATCACGTTGATCGGATATCGATAACTATTTGATCGGATTAGTTTTTTTCAACTGTTAACTATAACACTATTCATTTTTTTTATACAAAACTGATTTGATCATATAGTTAGCGATATCCGATCAATATGATTTTTTTATAGGCATATAGTACTCGACGAGTTCTACACATTACACGGTTCAGATTATCAAAATGGGACCCGTAATGGCCCTCCACGGGCCAAACAGCAGCGTGCTTTTTGTGCAATATGGCTGTACAATTTTTTCCAAAAAAAATAACTTCACCTGTGGGACATCAGACGAGTTTTATTATTTTTTGTGTAAAATTATTTTTTTATTATTTTTTTTTTGGTGAATAGTGATAACATTTTAATTTTTTTTTGTAATTTTTTGACTTTTTGGATTATTTTGAAGATGCCAAATCAGGCCTAAAATAAACCTACTAAAATAGCCAAAAAGTCTTTAAAATAACTACTTCCCAAACACTCATTTTGTCTTTTGTACTTTTTTAACCCACCTAAGTTAGCCAAACGAATGCTTAGTAGAATCAAGAACAAATGCCTAACTTATTCCATAAGCCAAACTCTGATTTGCCTCCTTTGACAACCATCACCATTAGTGGAAAAAGATAAAGCTTACATAGCTTCAATTTTGTTATTGGCAAGGAAAATTTGGTAAAAAAACTAGGACCACCCAACCCAAATTGTCACATGCTAGCATCTACTTATATTTTTTGTTTTTGTTTTAAATCAGTTTGATGGGAATAGAAAAATGAAATTATATTACACAAATGTGAGAGTTGAATTCAGATATCAACTTAATAAGAAATATCTATTTCATTAAACTTTTTAAATCATTGTTTCTCCTTATCTGAATCATAGTTTTTGGACTAGGAGGATCTAATGTGATAAAGGCAACAATCATTTTCTTCCCTTGTGCTTCCAAAAAAATAAAAATAAATAAATAATTCAAAATTGATGTGTGAATATTACATTAAAATTGTAAGTGGATCTAATGTGATAAAAGCAACAATCATTTTCTTAAGTCATTTAATGGAATATTACATTAAAATTGTAGGTGATTCATTAATATGTATATCTATGTATTGATCATTGGGTTGGATTTCTTCCTTTCAATGATGATTCAAGATTTTTTAAAATTCCAAATTAAATATAAAAATAAGACATTATCCTATTAGATTTTTAAAATTTTAAGATCTGTGACAATAAAATAAACAAATGAAGAGCTTAATTCTATAAAAAATAATTAAAAAAATAAAAAACAAAGGAGTATTTAATTCTCAAAAAAGGGGGAAAAAAAAAAGTGCTGCTATTAGTACCTACCAAAATTCTTTGGACCCCCCATTTCTTTGGACCCCAACCCTAAACTCTAAATTTTAATAATATTTTTTTAGACATCCCACTTATTACCAAATCTACCCATATTCATAATATTTTCACAATGAAATGCACACCCACCTAATTTTTCATCCCTCTCCTTCCCCTGACTCATTCAATCTTCAGAGTTTGAAGCTTTGGTCCAGTATAGAATTCTTGGGCCCCAACCCTCCATCACTCTCGTCGCCGTCTCGGCCGTCAACGGAGCATTCTGACGACTCTCATCTTCTCTGAACGCTATCTGTATCGCCGAATCAGTAACCTCGAACATCCTCTCATCATCATCTTCTTCGTTGCTTTTTGTATCTTCGTCATCGCTGAGATCGATCAAAAATACTCCAATTTCTACGGGATTTGCATAACCGTTTGCAAGATGAGAAAAAATAGAATCATCGTTTGAATCGCCATCAAAATCATCATATGAATAACCATTAGAATTCTGAATGTAGCCCAAAACAATTTGTTCACCAATGTGTAGCCGAAAAAATGTATTTTGTTCAGAACTGTTTTGTCGAACAATAATAATCTTATCAGTACTGTATGTCCGAACAAAATTTGTTCATCACTGTGTAACTTGAATCTATTCCAATTCACAACTTAAAATAACATGAATTAAATCCATTCAAAATACATAACTTAAATCCATTTCAATTCACTCTTTTCCATTCTAAGTTAGTTTAACAAAGAAAATTACATAACTGACTATCTGCATTAATGTTTGGAACCTATGTATTGAACGAAATGATTATGTTCAGTACTGTATTACCGAACATAATTCTAACAGTCAGCAAACCAATACTGAACTGCTCGAACGAAACAAGAACGACCGAAAACGACCGAGAATGTTAATACAAGATAGATACACTTACCAATAGAACGCCGGTCTTACTAGAATTGTTGTCATCGTCCTCCATTGCTCTACATAGTGAAATAAGTGATGAAGTATACGTTATACTTGAAGCAAAACTTTCAAGTTCAATAGCGTTGATGATAGTGATGAAGATGACACATTCAGGATTTAAGATGATTATGAAAAATAATAGATTTAGGGTTTATATTAGTTGGTTATGAAAAGTAATAGGTTTAGGGTTTACAAATATAGAATTCGTATAGTTAGAGTTGGAGGTGGGGGTGGGTGTCCAATATTATAGAGTATTAGTTCTTATTGATAGGTGGGTGTTTCATTTAATAATGTCTTTTAATGTAATTTTACTTTAGGGTATAATTGTAATAAAAAAATTATAAAATGGGGGGGTCTAAAAAATTTTGGCAAGTACTAATAGCAGCACTCGAAAAAAAATCAAAAAGTTGCAAAGAATAACTAGATAAAATGACCATATTGCCCCTAAATTTATATAAGAAACCAACATGAATCTCCCTAAAGGTTCGTTTCAAATGTGGGTTAATTTTTTAACTTTTTTATTTTAAAATTAAAAAGTCTTGTTTAAATTTTTTTAAAAATTTTTATAAAAAAATAAAATAATTATCATTTAAAAGTAACTTTTCAACTTATTGCATATTTTTATAACTATTTTTACCCGTAACTTTTTCTCCGTACGAGTGCAAAGAGTGTATATACCAGCAAGCAAGCAAGCATATACTTCCAAGAGCTTCAATTATTCCACCACTTGAGAGAGAATATCCCTTCACTCACAGAGAGTCATTCTCGTGGTTTTTTGTTCTCTCCCTCCCCCCTTTCTCTCCACACACGCACGCTTTCTCCCTACATTAACGAAATCCAAATACCCAATTCTGTGGATTCATCTCTCTCTCTCTCTCTCTCTTTTACAAGTCACCATATATTTAACATCTATCTATCAATATTCATTATGTCCACTCTCTCTATAAATCCATCTTTCTCTCCATCTTTCTGTGCCTCTTGCTCTTCTGATACCCCTTCCTCTTCTTCATCATCAAATTCACAGCCACCATTCAAAGTCTCTTCTTTTTGTTCTCCAAGACCACGACAACCCATTGGCCTTGCTTGCACACAGTCTCAATTTTTGCTCTCTAAAAGACCCAAGAGTTGGGGGTTGACTCAGAGCTCAGCAAAAGACATGACCATCACAGATTTCAAGGATGATGAGGAAAGCCCTCCTCTTATGGTCGAATCAGAAGTTATTTCCAGGCCTCGCCGAATTGCTCTCTTTGTTGAGCCCTCTCCCTTTGCGTGAGTATCTAATTCTACTTCTGGATTGGTTTATACAAGAATCTTTGTGTATGTAGTGTTTTGTTAATCCAAAGTTGAATCTATGGTGACCCATTTGGTTAATTGTGCTCTTGTTGATGTTCTATTGTCAATTTTATGATTTGGGTTTGGATTGGTTGTGTATACCCTTTGTGTTTGCTGTGTTGACTTTGTTGCTGTGAGGTTCAGCTATGAAATCTTTGTGAATCTGATTACTTTGATGTGAGGTTGTGCCTGGATGAGTTGTTAATTTGAACTATGTGGATTAGATTTGGAATAAAGCTGTAAAGTTTGTAACATTTTGTGCCAAAATCTTGGTGGGTTCTATGGATTGGGATTTGCTTAAATTGGATTTGTTTCTTATAATGAAGTCTGGCAATGTGCTCTAATGGAGTTTAGTTATAATTTGTTCGTTTCTCCAGTTACAATGGTAGCTTAAGGTAACAGTAAATTGTAGTCGTATACGTGACCTGGTCAGCTCTCTAACTTAGCTGGTGTTTGATGTGTGGAGTTATAACGGTCTGTTTGGCGTAACTTTTAAAACAGATTATAGATTATAGCTTTATCGGCCTCGTTTGGGGAGTGGCTATTTTAGCCAAAAAGCCAAAAAGCCAACTAAAACTAGTCACATCACCTCTCTACTTTTCTGCACATCTTTTCGTAAAAAGCCAAAAAGTTACTAAAATAGCCTGTTCCCAAACGAGGCTTAATCAGAAGCTATTAATCTGTTTGGTGTAACTGTTGGATTATATTGCTGAATAGCGTTTGTTAAATAAGTTATGAAGTAGTTTTTTCAATGAACTTTTATTTTTTGTTATTCATTACTTGTGTACATTTCTCATAAAAAATAATAATAGTAATTTATAGTCCATTTGGGTCCTTTTTTTTTATTTTTTAAAAAAATAAAAATAAAAAAATCTAAGAGTATAATCGTAAATTAACATGTCCACAGCAGAAGCTGATAATCAGAAGTAAGGGTGAGCAGTTTCTCAGAATCAGTTTTTTTTAGTTAAAAAAAGTTGTTAGAATTAAAAACTGTTTGAAACAAGTTTAACCAAACAGTTCAAAATAACTTTTCTAAAATTAGAAGTTGTAAGTTGGCTCAAAAAAATCCAAACAAACACTCTCAGCACATCAACTATAACTTTGATAGGTCTTTTGTAGCCTAATAATCCGAATTAAGGGGTGAGCAGCTTCTCAAAATCAGCTTTTTGTAGTTAAAATAAGTTGTTAGAATTAGAAACTATTTGAAATAAGTTTAACCAAATAGTCCAAAATAGCTTTTCCAAAGCTAGAAGTTATAAGTTGACTCAAAAAAGTCCAAACAAACACGCTCAACACATCAACTATAACTCTGATAGGTCTTTTGTAGCCTGACTATTATAGTGTCAAGTTCAAACATGGTTGTCGAATTAGGCTTATTGATCTCTAATTGTGCGGAGTGCTAGCATATTGTGCATACCGTGTAGTTTCATGGACTTATGGTTGATGTTGAAAATGCATGTGAGTTTTGATTTAGCTCCTACTGAAGATGTTTGACAGTTTGTTGTTCAATAACCATTGCGTGGGAGGACACGAGGGTGCATCTTGATTTCATTAGTTCAATTTTGTCTTTAGTGGCGTTTTTGTCGATTGACTTTTGATATGCTGGGTTGTCACAAATAATAATTTGAGGATGCTTATGCTTTAGACAATAACTTGTTAGCTAGATGACCTGTTACTTATGTGGTTTTTATTTTTAAATTTATGAGGAATAATTATGTGTCTCTCTTAGCGTCGTTGACATAGAATAAATTCATTGAATTGTGCAAAAAGTAGTGCTTGTAGTCTTTATAGCTTCCCTCTTTTGAAGTTTTTCCATAATAAAATCATGCAAAAAGCAGTGCTTGAAGTCTTTATAGCTTCTGTTGGAATGAGATGTGAGAATGCACATGCAAGACTGGACATTTGTGCTTCTTGAGAGACACAAATTGGAATCACATTTATTTAAAACATTGTTGAGTACTAATTGCTCTCCTTCTCATCTGCCCGCATTCTTTTGTAAACTTGTAGTGAATCAAGATGGGACAGTGCCCATACCAAGAAATGAAAAAAAGAAAAAAAAAAAAAAAAGAAAAGAAAAAGAAAAGAGAGGAAGCTGGAGCAATCTCTGGTAAAGCTTGTGCCACTGCATATAAGCCTTTTGAGAGATCAAAATGTATCTTGGAGACTTTAATTCATTTCCAAGTACACTTGCTCAGTTGAAACTTTAGAGTTGTGTGCATAAGAATCTTATCACATTGTCTTCACATGCCAATCATAAACATTTAGATGCCATTTTTACATTGTTTGTAACATCATAATGAAGAGAGTTGAAATTTTTAGTGGAAAAACATAAACCAGCCTTGTGTAGGTCTTTGTTTGAAAGAATTATAAACACAAAATTGCAACATCATGTTGTGACTTATTTTTTATCCTGCTTAACTTAGTTTCATTAACCTCTCTCCTGCTTTCTGTTGAATTTGCAGTTACGTGTCCGGGTATAAAAATCGGTTCCAGAATTTTATTAGATATCTACGGGAAATGGGAGATGAGGTAAATTCTTGTCTTTTTGCATAAGTTTGTTTTATTGCATTAGTGATGTCTTCGAGAAAAACCTTATAATTCCTGGCTATGCGATCTGCTCTCATTGTAAGCTCAAGCATTGTAACAAATAACAAGCACATTGTGGTGAATTGGCTTGGGTTTTCACCCTATGTTTAGCTGAAGAAATTCAATTCTTTTAGTTTTGAACTTGATTTAAGTTGGCAATCATAAGTTTTGGTTCCTGACCTTTGATCAACAGAATCAAGCTTGTCCAAGCTTGACTGAACTCAACCTCTTTAGCTTTAGAAAAAGTTTGAATCACTATTGTGTCAGTCAATGATTAGAAACTTCGTCAACATTACTTAACCAAAATCTTTCTGTTGACTTGCATCAAATAGTTGAAACCTGATGGTTTACAAGCTAAAAACATGAACTCTTATTTTGGCATAGTTTCTACAAATGTCTTCACATGATTAACTGATAAAATGGCTTCTGGACACTGGTTGTAGGTGATGGTTGTGACAACTCATGAAGGAGTGCCTCAGGAATTTTATGGAGCAAAATTGATTGGATCTCGAAGGTTGTAATTTCAAAATACTTTTTATATAGTACTTTCTGTTTTGTTTGCCTTGCATTTTATTGCTTTAAAGTTTCGTTCATTAAATACAAACTTGCCACTTTACATGTTATGTCAAGGTCAAGCAAAAGATCCACATCAATAAAATACTTTGAAGAGATGAGGCAGAGCAAAAGATTCTGTCAATAAAATACTGTAAATACTGATCTGAGGGATTCATTTTTTAATATCTAGTCAAGTTCATATACTTGAGCATGTGTGAGATCCTGGAATATTGCGAACCAAAGTGGTGGCCAAAAACTAAATTCAAAATTAAATGTGATTTCATGAGCTTTCATCAAACACAAAATGGAATTCTTGCTACTAAATATACTAGTCTTCTTATAGTAATTTCAGTTATAATCTTTTGAACATTTGCATATTATACACGTTCCCATATATTTTTCTTATACTTGTTACAACTGACTGAACCAGTTGGAGTCAGATTTTTCCGTTTTGAAACCAGATTCTCAAAATAACCTTGGGTACATTTAACATATTAAAGGAATACGTTTCTTATGTGAAGATGTACTATCCATATCATTTCTTATTTAGCAAGTTAATGCCATTAGCTTCATTATATAATTTTTTTTCGTACTCATCAAAAAATTCAATTGGATTTTTTATAAGTATTTTTACATTATAGTTTTCTTATGAATGATTTACCTTGTATTTTTCATTTTATTTATTTATTTATTTTTGTTGTGGGTCATCTGGGATGAGTGAACGAGGTAATTATTGAACCACATTGTACTCGTTGGCCAATGGACAGTACCTAAAACCATAAGTTTTTCCCAACGGTTCTCAATTCTTTTTGCAGCTTCCCCTGTCCCTGGTACCAGAAAGTCCCCCTATCCCTAGCACTAAGCCCTAGAATAATCTATGCGGTTGCCCAGTTTAAGCCTGATATAATACACGCATCATCTCCCGGTATTATGGTAAGTCTTTCAATTGCTGTTCTTGTTCACTTGGCTGTATTGTCACTTCTCCTTTAAAAAATTGATGGAGGAAATTGGCCCGTGTTGCATCATTGACAGTTTGTGTTTGTATCTATAGGTTTTTGGTGCTCTCATTATTGCAAAACTTTTGTCCGTTCCTTTAGTGATGTCTTATCACACACACGTTCCAGTGTAAGTTGGATTCACAGCTGATTTTCCAGATAAATAAATTTGTATTATTTTGTCATTATGATACTATGGCTTTTTTTAGACATGTCAATCTAGTGTCCTGGGTTGAGCCCGATTCCTGTTTTGACTTGCAGATACATACCAAGATACACCTTTAGTTGGCTGGTCAAACCTATGTGGTGGGTCATAAGTACGTGAACTTTTGTTTCTAGCCTCAATTTCACATGGATTCTGACTTTTCGTGTTTGTGAACTAATAAATGAAAGTTTGGTCCTTTTCTTAACAGAGTTTCTTCATAGGGCAGCTGATCTTACACTGGTTCCATCAGCTGCCCTTGCAAAGGAGCTTGAAGCAGCTAGGGTAACAGCAGGTAAATGAACATCGCCCAATAGATAACTCTCTGAAATTTCACATTGATCACATAACATAATTTGACATTTATGCTTCTGCTTGAATTTTTATTTTATTTTTTTCAAATGTTTCTCTGAAAATAGCAGCTCATATCCATGTTAATTCTTTGTTTATTTTCAGGTAACAAGATTCGTCTCTGGAATAAGGGTGTTGATTCTGAAAGCTTCCATCCCAAATATCGCTCTCAAGAAATGCGAATAAGACTAAGGTATGGCTTTCTTTCAATCCTTAAAATTTCATTGCCATGTAATATGAGTTTCCTCCAAATGTTAATATATTGTTCTTTTTTTAATCAGCAATGGGGAGCCCGAGAGACCATTGATAGTCCATGTTGGACGACTAGGAGTTGAGAAGAGTTTGGATTTACTCAAAAGGTACTGCTCTTTTATTTCAAATGATAAGTATTTTCTGCTTTTGCAATTTAGGAAATATTATTTGCAAAATATTGACGGAATAATACTTTTTTCATAATTATTATAAGTTGTAACCATTGACATTTGGGATGTATGATTGAACAGTGTCATGGACCAGATACCGGAGGCACGAATTGCTTTTATTGGAGATGGACCATACAGGTATTTCTCTAAGGACTTATTGGCTGTTTAGTTTTGTCAACATTGCCAGAACAATCTCTATAGAATATAGTATAAAATCATTCTTTGTATTAAAAACCACAAACCGCTGTCTAACGAAATGAATTATTTATTTTTATATTGTTGCTTACATCCAATGATACACAAATTGGGCCATGATGATCGCCTGAATTTATTTTCCAGTAAGAACCATGGGCAAAATTTATTCATCTAGAATGATTTCTTTGTGGCAGGGAGGATCTGGAAAAGCTGTTCTCCGGCATGCCTGCCGTATTCACAGGGATGTTAGGAGGTGAAGAGCTCTCTCAAGCATATGCCAGCGGAGATGTTTTCGTCATGCCTTCAGAATCAGAGACGCTCGGACTCGTCGTTTTGGAAGCTATGTCGTCGGGACTTCCAGTGGTGGCTGCTCGAGCTGGAGGAATCATAGACATAATTCCCGAAGACCAAGAGGGTAAAACCGGATATTGCTTCAGCGCCGGAGACATTGACGACTGTGTGAGCAAATTGAAGCCTCTCTTGCATGACGCTGAATTAAGAGAAACTATTGGCAAAGCTGCGCGCGAAGAAATGGAGAAGTATGATTGGAAAGCAGCCACTTGTAAGATACGCAACGAACAATATAATGCTGCCATTTGGTTCTGGCGGAAGAAGAGAGTGCTGCTACTGAGACCGTTTCAATGGCTATTCAGGCGTTTTTTTCAGCCAACCGCAATTAACTACAGGTGATTTTTAGATATTGTTTTCCTTTTGGGGTTTTGACGTTGGTTGTTTTGAATCATATTTCGAGGTTGAAACGAAATTATTGATTGTTTGTGTCGGATAAATATTGATATTGATTGTTTGTGTCGGATAGATATTGATTTGTATTAGATTCGGACCGCTACAAGATTTGGTCTGTTTGTGCTGTTGTCATCAGCATAGCATCAAGGGAATTCATTGATTTTATGTAAGTTTCAATGTAATAAACAGGGGAAATTAAATTAGTTTATTGGATTGTGCTTTTTCGTCTGTAACAGACCGGTCTGTTAATGGAATTCGACTACTTGATGCAACCGAAGCTTATCAACAAAACACCGTTTAAAACTGTCAATCCGGGAGTTGCGAATTTTAGAGTACCAATGTTTCTTATTTTTTCTTTTCTTTTCTTTTCTTTCTTTTTCTTGGCCTTGAAAATCAGGTACTAATCTGCATTGCCAAGTTTCTGTCTAAATTTCACTACCTTGGATAAACCTTGTGTGTGTTTTTGTAGCATAACGGTGATTTGTCTTTCATTTTCTCTTAAACATATGTATTTTCTTTGTAGATAGAAAAGATTTATTGAACCACTAGCATTTCTCAATGGTGTATTATCATCAATGATATCAAACATCTTAACCAAATTTGAAGGGACTAGCAACAAGGTTAGCTTCCACCTGACCAGCATTTCTTGAGTCTGTCTATGGCCCTATGATTCAAGGCAGTCAATTGAGATTTTTATTTTGAGGGAGTTTTTAGAATTGAAAGACTAAAACCAAACTAAATAAAAAAACAAGCCCTAAGTCCTATCAAATGGTGCCGATTACATGAATTTTTTTTCTCTACGTAGCCCTATAAAGGTTATTTCGTTAGTCAAATTAAGAATTGAAAGACTAATTACAATCCAATTGAATTCACCATGTCAACTAATGACTGATGATATTTTTACTAAATATATACATTATCAAGCTTAATTTGCATAACATTGTGGGGGAGTTTACCAAAAAAAAAATTCGTAACGTCGCGAAAAGACATGTCAGAATAGGTGTTGATGACACGCAGCCAAGAACGGCGAGATGAATTAGATCACCATACCTATCAAAGAGCTTATATAGGTTCCCGAGGGAAATTATCAGTCACCGGATATCAAGAAGTGATAGGTAAAGAAAGTTTGATACCGCTAATTAACCTACTGAAAAATGAAAAATGTTTGGATCCCATGATTCTCACTAATGTATTAATTATTGATATGTTTGAATTTTTTTAAGAATTGTATCTGATAGTGACATGAATGATTCATACAAAGATCTCTATCATTACTATTAAAAAATAGAAAAGAAGATACAAAAGAACAAGATAGGAAAATATGTTCCATCAAAAGGAAGGCCAAGCTAAATAGTCATCATCACAAAGGACAAACGAAATTTTATTTAGGAGCCCTCTTAATCAAAATATGTAACATACGAATACTCAAGAAAATATTAAAAACTCTGTAAAATAATTAGCTTGATCATAGGAATGCTTATTTGGAGGAACCTTCCAACCGGACTCCAGTATCTTTTGTGTTCTGCAAGTCAAGGAAGTAGTGAAAGAATGAACATATTTTCCGTCTCACCACACATTGATCTCATTTTCATCATTAATTAAATCTCATTTTCATCACCAATTGGTTAGTTAAATAGATGAAATGTTATTATCATCCTTTTTTTATATTAAAATATATATATTTATTTTTAGGAGTCAATGTAATTATTTTAAACTTATGTACTTTATTTTATATATACTAGTTGGACCCACGCGGTCGCATTGGAGTTAGAGTGCTCATTTTGTGTATATGTATATCGTATCATATTGTCTAATTGTATATTGTATTCAATTTATTAAATAATAAAAAATCGAGAAGGCAATCATTCAAGTAATACCATTAACTAAAATGTAACAAGTACAAAACAAAAGAATTAATTAGCAATAGATTAAGCTAGAAGCATTTCTATTTATGTACATACTCCATATTATGTGCCTATTCCCTATTTCTGTTTTTCTTTACAAATATTTATCTAAATTTATAATCCCAACACAATATGTAAAGAAATTTGAAAAATGTATTACAAATCATTCTATAGACAGACTAAAAAATAATTGTTCCATTACATTTTATTTCAACCGAATACTACACAAGTGATTATCACACAAATCTATCTAAGAGCAAGATGTACTTTCAAATCATTACACAAAATAAACAGAAAATAGAAATATAAATCTTACATTAGGTTGTTCTTTGAATCCAATCCATTAATGGTATTCTTTTTTTCTTTGTTGATCAAATAAGAAAATTCAAATCAAACTTACCTTGGAATGCATTCATACGTGGGTCCAATTCCATGGTTTTCTTTCTCAAAGAATTCTACAAGCCTCACAGCATCCTTCAAGCCTAATTGGTCACCAGCAAACTTAACCAGAGTAATGCCGAGATGACCATCTCTTCCGTATAAGGACTTCGACTTGCCATCCCCGAATCCAAGATCTGAAAAAACATTTATAAAAGAGATACAAAATGTTGTGTAAGAACTTGATTTCATGTATTGAGGGCACAATAAGCCCATTAGGCATATCATGATAAGGGGCAAAATTATATCAGTTCATCAAGCTTGCTTTTCTAATAAAGGTTACCCAACGGTCAAGGTAACTCCAAAAATCACCAATCCACAACTTTGGATCCTGTCAAGAAGAAATCTCAGGCTAGTCCAACACATTATACAAACAAGAGACGGTCGAAAACAATATTCTAACAGGTCTGCACACTCTAATGAGCAAGTGGAAAGCGTACGAACTGTTTCTACCATATAAAATCCATCAAACAAGCAGAGAGAACATCCAGCTATTTTTAGAACTGGTGAGAACATAAATTCCACTAATAATAAAGGCAGAAAAAAATATGTTAATAGAAGATAAGAATGCGAATAACAAATCTGCATGCCTCAAACCGGCTACTTTGCTTCCAAGCACTGAATACTCCAACATTTTTGGACTCTACACAAGCACACACAATCAAGAGACACCAATCACTTAATTATAAGTGTTCTCAAAACTCAGTTTGCACAGAAACCTACACTATTGAGTTTGAAACCAAATAAATTTATCTACCAGCTCATTAGCCATCAACTAGTATGCTATGGTTTCCTTTAATAGAACCTATCGTAAGTGATATTATTATTTCAAACATTACGCAGCTTCTTAGATACAAGTGATAATGCTGCCATGGTTCTACATCACTACAATAATCAGGCTTGTTACTCAAACATATACATTACAGTGATTCAAAGCATCACAACAAGAACTCCATTGAGAGAGACAAATAAATAACTGAAAATACACAAAATAACCAAAGAAAATGATGAAATAATCATTTAACAAATAAACATGCAAAGTTTCCTCATTTGGAGCAGTAAGCAATCCATGACACATCCGCCGATTACAACAATATAAACGCATACACTACCAGTCTACCAGTTTGGAAAAACGTTCTGAACTAACATATAGGGATGCATTAGATTTTTAAATTAGTAAAAACATATAGGGACGCATTAGATTTTTAAATTGAGGATAACCCGAACCTTTTTTGGCCTTAAGAAAACAAACAAATTAACAAAGAAATGCAGAAAATGATCATCAAGAAACAAATGCATAATTGAGAATGATAAACTAAATAAGTATAAGCATCAATATACAATAAAATTTTACATTTCCTGAGAAATATCACTAAAAGAAAGTAAGAATATATTCAATCTTGTTTAATTCAAGTTCTATGTAATGAAAAATCAAGAGCGTGTTTGGTTGTCTGAAACAGTCAAAATCAGGTTAGTAATCTTCTCTGTTTTAGCTTTCTTGGTCATGCTAATGATTGTTAGTCTTACAGTGTTTTCGTTAAAATAAAGATAATTTCAAAATAATTATAATTTTAATACACATTTTATATATCTTTCGAAACATTTTTGTATATTTAACATTTTTTTAATACATTTTTCATAGGTACATTAACACTAATATTCCCCTACTAAATAGTGAATAGCATTTTATTTTTTAAATTTAGTTCTGATGACTAAATCTCTATGGTTTTTGTCTGGTTCTTCCTTTTCCGGATTTTCCATCTCTTATATTAGGATATTATACAAGATTCAGAGTACACAGAAAGTTAAGGGAGAAGGAAACCCAATTTCATTTGCAGTAAAATTTGGGTAGAAGTTATCACAATTAAAGAAACCATGAAAGGAAACAAGAATTTACCTTGTCCGCAGGTACCTGCTGTGATGTGGTCATAGCAGAACTCTTCTCATCATCGCAATGAAAAGAATGTCAGCTAAGTGGAACATGTGGAGCTGATGCTGTAGCTGAAGTATCGGGTAAAAATCTTGTGAACTCATCAAGCAAATCTGAGTGGTCTGAAAAAAGTACAACAACCTACAAAGCAATGGAAAATAATCTCTAAAACTATAAAAATCAGTATAACAAAATTATCCACACACCAATGGATGGTCAAATATAAAGCAATTTATGTCATTTAAGTTAAAAATAAAAGATACTACAATTTTACCTCATGGTAGACCTTAGTAATGCCCTTATGCTCCTTTCTGTACATATTCAAGATCTCAAGAAATGATTTATATACATGATCATTATTTTGGAAACGTTTCTGTAGGGAAAAAAATCCATCTATTAGATGCCCCATAAATTATAATCAGTGGCTCAATATACACAATCTAAAAACAATTTCACCTTTATCTTGTTTACAAAACTTATAGCTACTTCAAACTCAACAGTACTCTTTGTCGGGGGCTCTTTCTCATCAATGAGGGTAATTTCATAACCCTTTGGCAAGAAGGTGTTAAACCCAAAGATTAGATTGTTGAGCCCTTTGAATAGTTCTTTCACCCTCGCTATGACACCAGTAGAGTCGATTCTGAAAAAATTAAGTCCATTAAATGAATTTGATGAAATATTCAGTGCTAACCCATTTACCACGTGATAAACAGATAAGGAGAAAACTATGTACCTTTGAGCCTTAAAATCTTTCATGATGTCAAGGAACATGTCATATTTATCTCTTTGATCTTGAAACATTTCCTTAACTTCCTTGAGGTAAGTTAAGGCATCATTGGTTGTTAGTTTCTGTGCACCTCCACCTCCACCTCCACCTCCACCTCCACCACCACCACCACTACCACCACCACCTCCAACTCCTCCTCCTCCTCCTCCAGGGATCTGGGGCTGCCCATTGCTTCATCACCAGAAAAAATATTATAATTTGACAAAAGGTCAACTCACTCGATAATAACACCAGTAAACCAAAATCCATAGAACAGTTGATTTGTAGTTTATCTTATATTCTGCAAATGCTAATTTTGGTGCTGAGAGTGATAGGTTTTCTATCATTTTTTATAATTTTTTGATAACAAAGATTCCCGGAGCTCTGCCCCAACTACTCCCCAAATACATGCAGTTTTGCCATCTAATACATACAGCATAATTACTGGTTAGATATTTCATGAGATTTGAACTCGTGACCTATGCTTGCTAAGGCACATATCACAAATCAACTCATCAAACGGATAACCCCTTGGAGTTTAGGTTCTATTATTTGAAAGCATAGAAAATAAAAGCCTACACTCTACATGGTTAGATGCAACTATTAGGCTCATTGTTTTTAATTTTTATTTGCATCTCTTTTCCACGATTAGTTTGGCAACCAAAAAAGTGGTTGACCATACAATCTATTAGAAATAAGTAAAAATAGAGGGTATCACCAGATTCTGATCACAAATTTTTCCTACTGAAACCATGTACCTGAAATCAGTGATTAAACATACAAGACCTCACAGAATTCAAGGAAATTCCATGGTAACTCATCATAAAACATAGCATTGAACCAAAAAAAATAAACAATACAACCCAATAAATCAACCCTACGGTTGCCTACCAGGAAAGAAACAGATCAACTTATAGTAAAACCATTACAAAACAAACCAATTTTTTTTTTTTTTTAAATACAAAATTCTAACCAACATGATTCATAATTTACCAAAATCAAACAACAAAACAAATCGAGAATCCAACAATTGTAGAAAGAGATACATATGAAAAAATCTTCCAACTAACTTTTTTTTTACAGAACTTTAAAATTACTTTTCCCTTTGACACGAAGAACAACCTAATCTACAATTAGAGGATTCAAATCTTATTCTCTTGAACACTTGCATAAAATTTGAAGCCCAATATTCGATATTGGTTCTGCTTGCAATGATACCGATGTATTCAAAAGCAAAAAAGAAAGCAAACGAAGACAGAGAGTATTGACATATACATACGAAACATCTTAGAGATAAGTTTGAGCTTGTCCTGGGCCTCTTCGATGAACTCTTTGACTTGGCCACTTGTGAGGCGCCTCTCGATCATTTTTTATTTGTAAAAAAACCAAATATCAAAACACATTATAAACTCTATCTACCCAAGAACAAATGAATTGGAAAAATTAATTGAAGCAAACTAAATTGTATGAAATAAACCAGGCTTTTTCCTTGAAATTTTGTTGCAATCTTAGGAAAAGGCTTTGCCATGAAGAGAATTTAAGGGTTATTTTAGTCAGGCATATTGTCAAACAATTGGTGTGCATAATTTTTCCACACATTAACAAGCTCGAAAACACTTACAAATCAGGCATGAACATCTTAGTAGAAGACGTTAATGAGAAGGAATATCGGCAACAGGTAGAGCAAGAAGATGGTGGTGTGAAATTTAAATGTTGCCTAACCAATTCTTCTACAAAGAGGTGCTCCAAGATTATAAAATCGAGGTACACCGAACAGAGGAAGCTTGTAGAAGCCATTGAAATCCACACCAGTGCAAACAAGTGTGAAGACACCTCAGCATTTGCCCAACTCAAATAGGAAGTTCTAGAAACCCACGTGCCCAGCCCAAAATCTGTGAGGGAAGAGTTGGAAATGAAGCAAACAGCATCGTGGAAAATATCTGCAGGAAAAGCTTTACAAACCAAAGAAGCAACAAAACTACGCTGAGAAGCCCAACGTTACACCATGTTACACCACTCTTACGTTCTTTTAATATATGTTATAGATATATATTTCAAATTTTAGCACCTTTTTTGTTATAAAAAAGGCAAATTACACTAACAATTCCTATAGTTTGGAACTCGTGTCACTTTTGTCCTTGATTTTTCAATTGTAACACATTTGATCATGAATTTTAAATCTTGTTTCAAATAAGAACAATTGAAGATACCGTTGTTTAATTTCAAGGACAAAATTATCAATTTAATAAAATATAAACTAATTTGACAAAAATAAATGTCAAAAAAATATTTTTAATTTTTTAAAAATTATTTTTATTCACCAATGATAGAATTATGTAAAATCGATAAAAAAAATTAATAAAAATTACATGATTAATTTTTAAAAATTAATTTTACATGATCATCATCTAAACACATAATAAAAATTAATTTGGTAAAAAAATAAATAAATGTCTAAAAGATTTATCAATTTTAAATAATTTTATTTTTAGTGGATAGAAATAATTTTTAAAAATTCAAAAATATTTATTTGACATTTATTTTTATCAAATTAGTTTATATTTTATCAAATTGACTATTTTATCCTTGAAAAATCTAATGATATTTTCAATTGTCCTTATTTGGAACAAGATTCAAAATTCAGGATCAAATGTGTCACAATTAAAAAGTCAGGGACCAAAGTAACACAAGTCTCAAACTATACAAACTATTAATATAATTCACCCTAATAACAAACTATTAGTATAATTCATCCTTATAAAAATTATACAATTATTTTAAATTTTATTGACTAATTCGTTGATATAGTTACAATGGACTAGTACTAAACTTCTACGTCCAAAAACTCTCGGTTACATAAATTCAAATCACAGCCATCCATCACCATATTTTGAAACCCCATCCATTTCCCTGATCTTTCCACCTGATTTTGCCACGTCACCTGATTAATTTAAGAAACATATTGCATGAACTCCAAATCAACCTCCAAACCAGCCATCGTCTCCGGAGCCAAAACCACCTCGAGATCAACGCTCCCGCCGCCATCGCGGCCGGGAAAGGCCGAGATCTTACCGTCAAATTTGTTCGCCTTTCCGCTCCGTACCGCCCAAGGTCGGCCCCACCCGAAATCATTGTCGTACATCGGGAATCTTGGCGAGCTACCCATCGTAATTGATGCACCGTCGGAGTTCCCTAGCGGAAACAACCTAGGGTTACTTTCCCAATCCTTCACCCCTCTGCGCACGGTAGCATCATCGTGCGCAACCACGTTGCGGTGCAGCAGATCTGCACTCCAGTGCAGATCTCGTGACAAGAGCTCCCCGGCCAAAGCAATGGTCGGAATGCTCTGTATCGCATTCCCAAAGTACAACGGCTCCAGCTTCGGCTCCAGCCGGTGACGACAGTTGACCGCCATTCTAAAAGTCGTCTTTTTACAACCCTCCAGCTTTCTAGCTCGGCTCACCGACCGCCACAGCTGAGCGCACAGCGACTGGAACGACGAAATCTGAGTTATCTTTCCATTACTGTTACCGTTAACGGCTCTCCAACCGTCGAGTTTTGTTCGGTGGTTCGCTTTCAATTTCAGTTCCAGAATCGATTCTCTGCTGAAATGGAATATTCTCTCTCGCAACGGCTCGTTGCCGGAAAATGTCGCCGACGGACCGCCGTCAGGGAACCGGAGCACTGCAGGAGAGTCAAAAACGGTGTTCCGGCGAAAGTCCGGCGAGCTGGAGACTTTTTGGGCGCCTTTGGTGATCTCGGCGAAAGTATTGAAAAAGTTCCAGAAAGAAGTTCCGTCAGTAACGGCGTGATTGACGGTGATGCCGACGAAGAGTCCGTCAGCGAGCTCGGTGACTTTGACGGCGGCTAAAGGCTTGTAATGGCCGGCGTAGCTGAGAGTGTCGTCGAATGCGAAGAAGCTTTTGAAGCAATTGGGGACGTCGAGAGGAGTAAGAATGTCGTGAGAGAATATATTTTTGGCGCGGCTGTGAATGAATTGGACGCCGGAGTCGTTGCAGAGGATGTGGATTTGGGCGGTTGCGGTGTCGGTGGAGAGGCGGCCGGCGAGGGAGGGGAAGTGGGTGAGGGTTTTAGAGAGAGAGAGTTTGAGGAGAGAGATTAGGGAGTCCGAGGGAATGTGTGGGAGTGAGAGTAAGACACCCTTTTGGATGTATTGACATGAGAGCATAGGAAGGTCCGAGACAGAGAGTTTTAGGGACTTTATGCTGGATTTCTGTTCCGGGTAAATGGTGCATTTGGATATTGTGGATACTGATGCTGAAGACCAAGGCATTATGATATGGGTTTTGATTTCTACTATAACAAGTGTCACGGAGAAGAAGGTGCGTTAGTGTGTGTTGATGATGGGAGAGAAGTTGGGGTATATATAGTCATAAATTAGTTCAGACATTCGGTTTTATAAAATTAAAATAAAATAAAATAATATCGAATTGGTTCATGCACTTAGGCGGTCACTTCATGAGCAGTTGCTATTTTTTGTCTTTCTTGTTCATCTTAATTGTTGATTTAATTCGATTGCAGGTTTAAACACAAAAATTAAACTAGAAATACATATGTTTTACTCGAACTATTGTCTGCTTGTAAATATAATATCATAAGAGATTGTAATTATTAAGTTAATCTCATGAATTGGTGATTAAATATAATTTTGACTTTTATTTTTTAAAAATATTAAAATTATTATTTCAAATGAGAAAATTGAAAAATATATATTATTATATTAAGTGAGTCTCTATTATAGTTTCTTGAAATCTTTGTCATGTGACATTTACATTATTATAATAATAATAATAATAATAATAATAATAATAAAATTATTTTACAATAACTTCTACTAAATCACATTCATCATTTTTTCTTTCAAAGAAAGTACAAAAGTGCTTCATTCAATTGTGACAAAAGAAGTACAAACCAATATAAGACTCTCTTTTATTTCTCTTTAGTGGTAAGTGATCTAAGTGTTTTCATTTTTTATATTCTCAATGATTAAAACTTTTGTTTATTTGTTTTTGGGTATAATTTTTTTTTTTTCTTCCTCTCCTTTTACAATCATTTTGCTACATGAATTTTTTTTATTTTTACTTTTTAATTTTTCAAAAAAGGAGATTGAGTCTGTTGAAGATACTCAAATAGATTGAAAAACAAAAAAAAAACACAAAATTGAGAAAGAAAGAGATGTAATAGAAAAAGAACGATTATTAGGTTTAGATATTCAAAGAGAGGTCATTTGGGGACAAAATTGGGAGGCTTTGGAATGAGTTTGCAGAGGAAGTACAAAAGTAAAGTACAAACCCATACGAGAGTTGGCTATTTAATGAGTTATTATGTAAAATTTATATTTATAGAATTCGTATTCTTCTTTCTTTCTTTTTTTTTCAAGTTGTTTTACATAAATTTATTCAATTTTTTTAAAAAGGTTGTCTTACAACTTGTATAGATAAATTTTTTTTTTCCCAATTTGTTTTACAGCTTTGTGTTGTTTAGAAGAAATAGTTTTTCAAGTAATTATTAATATTTATCTTTTGTTTTTCTTTGACGGTAAGTAATCTAAGTGTGTTGGATTTTATTTTATTTTATTTTATTATTATTTTTTAAAGAAAATTTCAATGACTAAAACTTTTATTATTTTTTCTTCATTACATTCATTGTAAAAATAAAATAAAATAAAATAAACTCCATTTTCATTTTAGTGTGTTGATGGGAGAGAAGTTGGGGAATATATAGGCTATGTTTGGAAAGTTTTTGTTTGTCTATTTTAGCCATAAAAAGATAAAATGTTGTTTGGAATGTGTTATATAAGTGCCCTTTTTTTCTTTTTAACTAAAAAAATAAAGAAAAAAATATATATGTTTGGATAACTTTTTGAATTTTTAAAAAAAGATGTGTAATAAAATATTATAGTAAAATCAAAATGATCATTCTATCTTTGTTGACTTTTGGCCATGTTTGATTGGGGGTTTGGAGGGTGGATTGGATTAGCAATCCGTGGGACCTACCAAACCCTTGTTTGAATACAATACAATGTGATAGGATTAGTAGTGAAAAGGGCTTAGTAATCCCCCTCCGCAGGGAGATTAACTTGGGTGAATTTTAAGTGGGATTAGGAAAATAGTGAGGGGATTGAGTCTATTTTATATAAACAATTTATTATTTTAATTTTATTTTTTTTAACCAAGTGCTCCTATTTGTTTTAATATTTGTTTTAATTTTTTTAATATATAAATAATTTATTTATTTATTTTACATAAAAATAATTTAACAATCCCATCACTAATCATCTCCTACACTATTATCAAAACAAACACACTTTTACTTAGGCCTCGTTTGGGAACAGGCTAATTTAATAACTTTTTGACTATTTAGCTAAAATATGAGCTAAAAAAAACTACTGTTTGGAATGACTTTTTGACTTTTTACGAAAACATGTGCAAAAGTAAAGAGAAAATAGAATCTTTGACTTTTTAGTATGGGTTATTGGCTTTTTGACTTTTTTAATAACTTTTTGAATTTTTGGCTAAATGGGAGGGTTCCCAAACGGGGCCTTAGGAGTTGTTTAGGATGTGTTAAATAAGTGTACTTTTTGTCTTTTTAGACTAAAAAATTGAGGAAAAAAATATTGATGTTTGGGTTAACTTTTTGACTTTTATGAAAAAAAATGTGTATTAAAAAATTATATAAATGAAGTGTTGGGAAAAGATAGTGTAGTAGGCATAGAGAATGACAGTGCATCAGTTGGGTGAATACATGGGAAAATATTATCTCTTTTTTGGACTTTAATTGGAAGGTATTGTTCGGCTCGTGGAGCCACCATGGGTCCCATTTTTCTAATTGGAACCGTTCAATGTGTAGAACTCATCGAGTACTATATGCTTACAAAAAATCACGTTGATTGGATATCGATAGTTATATGATCGTGTAACTTTTTTTTATTAGTTGTTAACTATAACACTTTTTAACATTTTTTATACAAAACTGATTTGATTATATAGTTAGCGATATCCGGTAGACGTGATTTTTTTACAGGTATATAGTACTAGACGAGTTCTACATATTGAACAGTTCGGATTATCAAAACGGGACTCATGGTGGACCCCACGGCCCAACTTCACCATCCAAGTTAATGAATGTAAACATGTTTTTTTTTTTTCTTTACCTGCGGTGGAGTTTGACGTCAGTACGATTGACGGGCAATGATTTTTTTGGAATAGGTATATTTGTATATTAATTTTTTTTTTATTTTTTTATATTTTTTGGAATAGGTATATTTGTATACTCATGGTGGAGTAATTTTTTTATTTTTTTGATAACTTTTTTACTTTTTGGCTTTTTCTTAACTTGCCAAACTTTGTCTTAATCCCCTCACTAACAATCCACACATTAATAATCTTTTCACTAACAATCCTTTTACTAATAATCTCATCCAACCTAATCCGCCAAACAAACATGACCTTTAGGTAGTTGAATTCAAAGGGCAAAATAATAATTTTGCTCTTTAGACTTCCCCTACAAGCTTTCCCAAATAGTATGGAGTTTTTGGTTTTGGTTTTTTTTTTTTCTTTTTGTAACTTTTTGGCTTTTGTAGGTTATCTCAAATCAATCATAAGTTAAAAAGTCAATAAGACAAATGAGTTATTTGGGAACATACAAAAAAAAAAACTAAAATCCAGTTTTTAACACATTTTTTGTCACGTTATCTCTCACATAAAAAAGTAAAAAAAGAATAAAAAAAAAACTCAAAAAATCAACTTTTAATCATCTTCTCAAAATACCCCAAAATGTCACATTCAAATCATAATCATTTCAGTAGCGTTTGATAAAGTTTTAGATTTATGATTTGATAATAGAGTTGTATTTTGAATTTATGAGTTTTAGAATTATGATTTAAAAAAAGAAACTTTGTTTGGTTATTTTGAAGAATAATGTTTGAGGGCCCGAAAATGGAGGCTCGAATTGGCTCAAAACCCCAAAACGACGTCGTTTTGGGGTTTTGATTTTTTTTTTTTTTCTTTCTTTTCTTTTCTTCCTTTTCTTCCTTTTCTTTCTTCTTCTTCGTTGAGTTCAACACAGAGGCGAGAGAGAGAGAACACCGGCGAGACAGAGAACGCAGCTCGTCGTCAGCGTCGCAGCTCGTCGGCCGATCGTCGCAGCTCGTCGTTCGTCGGCCGATCGTCGCATCGCCGCCTCCGCCTCTGCCTCCGACGGCTTCCGCTCTGCCCCCGCCCGCCTCCGCCGCCTCTACCTCCGCCCGATTTTAATGGCCCCTCCAGTTCCTCCTCTCCTCCTTCTTCTTCCTCCTCTCCTTCTTCTTCTTCTTCCTCCTCTCCTTCCGCTCCTCTCCTCCTTATGAAATTCGAGCCGTTTGGCTCGAATTTCTTTCGGGCCCTCTAGCAGTTCTGTATTTTGAATTGAGTATTGAATTGAGTTTTAAATTTTTGATGTGACATATGAAATGAGAAAAGTTATTTGGTTATGATTTCAAAACTCAATTCAAAAACTTGTACCTCATAACTAAATACACAACTCAAAATTCTATTCAAAATTCATAACCAAACTATTTTTAAAATTCAATTTCAAAAGAAAAAATTGTCATTTTGGTCTTAAAAAAATAATTTCTATATTTAAAAAATATCAAAAACAAATATAAATTTTTTTTTTCAAATAATAGATGGCGATTGGCAATTGGAAAAAAATATATATATATTGTACTATTTCAGTCAACAGGTTGGACGATTGGCCGAACATCTTGGAAGATGTCCGAGCAGACGACCCGGTAGACCAAAAATTCAAAAAATATCTGATTTACTGAACATGTTTTTTAAATGTGTTTTAAAATTGATTTGGGATCATAATTTGAAAATTCTTACCAAACGTAGGATTATAATATAAGGATAGAATTAGTTTTGGAAAGTCTTACCAAACACAGTATTTATTTTTTTTCTTATAAAAATTAAAAAAATATTCAAAATTAAAATTTTTAACCCAATAGTAAAATAACTAAAAAAAATTAAAAAATCAACTTATATCATAACGAAGACATAGTCATAAATTAGTTCAGCCATTCGGTTATAAAAAATAAATAAATAAATAAATAAATAAATATCCAATTGGTTCATGCACTTAGGCGGTCATTTCATGACTAGTTAGTTACTATAGGTAGTATTTTTTTTTTTTTTTTTTTGTCTTTCTTGTTCTTAATTGTTGATTTAATTCGATTGCAGGTTTAAAGACAAAAATTAAACTAGTAATCCATATGTTTTACTCGGACTATTGTATGCTTGTAAAAATAATATCATAGGTGTGGAGAAATATTTTTTGAGTACCGACACGTGGTAAGGTGACGCCGACGTGTCAGTCGAGGTGCCACGTGTCCCGTTCTTGACGCTGAGGTTATCTCGACAAGGCCAAGGTTATCTCGGCGAGGCCGAGGTTACCTTCGAAGATATCGGAATCCGAGATGAGCAGATAAGGGACAAGAGTCCTAGAATGAAGAAAGACTTCAAGATGGATAAGGATAGTATTCTTAAGGAGTCTATCCTTATCTCTTGTACAGTCCAAAGTAAGCACTGAATGGGAGTCCATAGAAGTCAGGCTTCTAGTGGGACTAGGATTGAGTAAATTATAAAAGAGAGGCACCCCCATGGGTCTAAGGTACGCAATTTATGTTTTGAGCAGTAAGTTTAGCACTTGATTATCTTTGAGAGATATACTGACTTGATCGTCGGAGTGCCCCCGGGTGGAAGCACCACCGCCGGAATCTTCTCTTTCTGTTGCAGGTTAGCTAGGTGTCATCTATTCTGCCAGTTCTCTCCAGCTGATCACTGAGTTGGCAGTGTAATTGGAAAATTACTCACACAATTTGGCGTCGTCTGTGGGAAAAATAGGAGAATAGATGGCCAGCAACGGACAGAAGGAAAAGATTGGGGACGACACTCCT
Source organism: Camellia japonica (assembly GCA_030407325.1). Taxonomy (NCBI): domain Eukaryota; kingdom Viridiplantae; phylum Streptophyta; class Magnoliopsida; order Ericales; family Theaceae; genus Camellia; species Camellia japonica. Next base: position 9,540,895 of record JAPPVO010000016.1, read on the forward strand.
GTTGGGAGTGGGAGACCTATTGACCTGGATGTCGCAGGAAATGAGTACAACGCAGAAACTCGTGACCAGAATCACGGAGTGAAGGACGTCGGCCAGACTAGCGATGCACCAAAGAAACCAGATCGAAGTGGCTATTACAACGAAGACAACCTCCAGGTATGGAAGGATAGATGCCTGCGGAGGGACAAAGAGATGAAGGAGATGGCAAACAAATTGGCAGACCTGCAGTCGGTTGTCAATTTCATGATGCAAAATAACGTCATGCAGCCGCCGTTCCCGCTGCAGGACACGCCGATTCCAGCAGCCAATGCCCAGCAGGGAGGGCAACAAACAATCCCTATAGCCCCTCAGCACAACGGGAGTGAAAGACACTCTCACCGACCCTCCAGGGAGGTCAGACGAAGGGAGCCAAGAAGAGAAGAATCACGGAGGACGCATCACACAAAGGAAGCAGATCCCAAAGGACATCGGCATGTTCAGGGGCAGATGCTGTGCTTCGACACAACTCATGGAGAGAGGTCAAAAAGGACTCACCACGAGGCTGAAAGTAGTGCACCAAAAAGACTGAAAGCAGGAGATAGCCGAGCTCCTGGGAGGACAAAAGAGGACTTAAGAGATTACCTCAAAAGGAAGCAACAGAATGCCGAAGCCGAGGTAAATTCCCCAGATAAGCCGAGGACACCATTCTCGGTGGAATTGGACAGGTTTGAGGCGCCGAAGAGATTCAGTATGTTGAGGTTTCAAATATATGACGGGAAGTCAGACCCCAACTTCCACGTCGGATTATAACTGAACTCAATGGCACTGTATAGTGGGAACGAGCCGTTGCTCTGCAAAGTGTTCCCCTCATCTTTCGGGGAGATTGCATCAGACTGGTTCCACAAACTACCGAAGGGGAGCGTGAAGACATGGGAAGGCCTGGCCGAGATGTTCGTGGCCAGGTTCGTGACAAACAAGCTGCAGCCATTGAGAGTGGATGCACTGATGGCTTTGAAGATCAGTAAGGATGAAGGCCTTAGGGCCTACGCAAAAAGGTACTACGAGGTATTCAACCGAATACCAGAATGTAATCAAGAAGTGGCGGTCATGTCATTCAAGAACGGCCTGAAAGACAACTGTCCACTACGGAAGTCTTTGGCAAAAACTTTGCCAAAAAGCATGGAAGAGCTCATGGCGAGAATCGAGAAGTATGCCAGAGCCGAGGAAGATACATCGGGGACTAAGGAGGTAAAGCAAGAGAAAGGAAACGGCTCGCCGAAGCGAGGCCGAGGTAACAACGGATCGAACAAACATGAAACTGAACTGAGGGCTGCACAGGCGGTGATGACTGTGTTCCGGGCCCCAATTAACAAAGTCCTGAAACAAATTCGGAACCAACCCTATTTTAGGGCACCAGCAAGGGCACCAGGGGAATTCATGGAGAGGAATGTCGACAGGCGCTGTGCCTACCACAATGAGGAGGGGCACACAACCCAGGGTTGCAGAGCCCTGAAAGCACACTTAGAAGACTTGGTAAGGCAAAGCCTTCTGAGAGATCTGGTCGATGAGGCCAGAACAAGAAAAGAGCAGGCAAGATTTTCTCAAGCACCAGCAGCTCCGCCTCCCCCAGCACAGCAACCTCAGGCAGGAGGACCCCGGGTAGTCAATGTGATTCACTCAAAGGTCAACGAGAACGAAATCAGAGGGGAGACCCAGAAGGTAAAACATCTACAACATGTCTATCAAGTTGGGGAGAAAAGACATCGGGCAGAAGGATGCCAGGGACCAATGATAACCTTCACTGAAGCCGACCTAGAGATGGTCCAGCATCCGCATAATGATGCCTTGGTAGTATCCCTCCAGGTTGGGGAGTGCCAAGTAAAACGCATCCTGATTGACCAAGGCAGCTCTTGTGACATCATGTACGTCCGATGTTACAAGGAGCTCGGCCTTCACCCAGACGACATGGAACAATCCAATGGCCCAATGGTTGGGTTCAATGGAACGCCGACATGGCCACTGAGAGCAGTAAACTTGGAGGTGCAGGCTGGCACCAGGAAGATCAAGACAGAATTCATCGTCATTGACACACCCTCCCCTTACAACATCATCTTGGGAAGGCCATGGTTGCATGCAATGGGAGCAGTTCCCTCAACATTGCATCAACTATTACGATTCCCAACAGAACATGGAATAGAAGAAGTCAGGGGCGATCAGCTACAGGCGAAGAATTGCTCCATGGCAGCAATGAAATCAACCTGCAGCATACGAGAACCGAAAAAGGCAGAAATTGAAGATGAGGACGTGGAAGTCCTAGAAGACATCGGCAAAGAGCCAGCCGAGAAGAGCGAAGAGACACTGAAGAAAATCCTCATCCAGGATGGGGATGAAGGACGCTTCTTTCTTCTCGGCTCGGGCTTAGCCGAAGAAGAGAAAAAAGAGTTGGAGGCTTTTCTGCGAGCAAATATTGAGGTGTTTGCTTGGACACCTTATGAAATGCCTGGCATCGACCCCGAGGTCACATGCCACAAACTGAATGTTGACAGGTTGGCCAAACCTGTAATTCAACGATCCAGAAGACCAACATTGACGCACGTCGAAGCGGTAGAAGAAGAAGTAGACAGACTTCTGGAGGTTAGGGCCATCAGAGAAGTTCACTACCCGACATGGCTGTCCAATACAGTGCTGGTAAAGAAGAAGAATGGTAAATGGAGGGTCTGTGTAGACTTCACCAGTCTAAACAAGACCTGTCCCAAAGACAGCTTCCCTCTATCCAAGATTGACCAGCTAGTGGATGCCACTTCGGGGCATGGAAGGATGAGCTTCCTAGATGCCTACAGGAGTTATCACCAGATAGCTATGGACCCAGCAGATGAAGAGAAGACTGTATTTATCACTCCCAAAGGGCTATACTGCTACAGAGTGATGCCCTTTGGATTGAAAAACGCAGGAGCCACCTACCAAAGATTGGTAACCAAGATGTTCAAGCACCTGATTGGCCGAACAGTAGAAGTCTACATTGATGACATGGTCGTTAAGTCCAAGGAGCCTGAGGGTCATCTCGCCGATCTAAAAGCAGTCTTTGAAATCCTTAAAACATATCGGCTCTGACTCAATGCATCGAAGTGTGCATTTGGAGTTGGATCTGGTAAGTTTCTAGGATACCTGGTGACCAGGAGGGGCATTGAGGCCAGCCCAGATTAGATCAAGGCCATCCTAGAGCTGAAGAGTCCGATGTCGGCAAAACAAGTGCAGATGCTAACTGGAAGGGCCGCAGCCCTGAACAGGTTTATAAGCAGAAGCTCGGACAAGTGTAAACCCTTCTTCAAATTAGTGAGGAAAGCCACAGACTTTCTTTGGACAGAGGAGTGCGACGAAGCATTAGCCGATCTGAAGAAGTACCTAACCACAACCCCAGTTCTTTCGAATCCAGAACCTGGAGAGGAGCTGTTTCTGTACTTAGCAGTTTCAGAACATGCGATTAGTGCAGTACTAATCCGAGAAGAAAAAGGGGAGCAAAAAGCAGTGTACTATGTAAGCAAAACCCTAACCGACGTAGAAACAAGGTATCTACCTTTAGAGAAATTGGCACTGGCTCTAGTAATGGCTTCATAGAAGTTGAACCATTACTTCCAGGCCCATAAAATTGTAGTACTGACAGAGCATCCATTAAAGTCTCTATTACAGCAGGGAGACTTGACAGGAAGAATAGCCAGATGGGCAGTCGCCCTAGGCCAGTATGATCTGGAGTATAGGCCCAAAACTGCAATCAAAGGCCAGGTTTTGGCCGACTTCGTGGCCGAGTTCACGCCGGAGTCCATCTAACATCGGGCTCCGTTGAGCGAAGACAGACAATGTCCAGACAAGCAAGTAGAAACCCAGCCAAAGGCTAAAGAACAAAGGAAAGAAGAGAAACCCAGACCCTGCAGCATTTACATCGGCAACTCCTTTCAACTGTTCGTTGATGGGAGTTCAAACCGACAAGGAACGGGGGCAGGAGTGGTACTGATATCTTCAGATGGAGAAATATTAGAACAATCCATTCGATTGGGGTTCAAGGCCTCAAACAACGAGGCAGAATATGAAGCATTAATTGCAGGACTGAAGCTAGCAGCAGCAGTACAAGCTGATGAGGTAATAGTTTTTTGTGATTCACAATTGATAGTTAACCAGACAACGGGCGAGTTTGCAGCCCGAGATGAAAGAATGTCGGCCTACGCAAAAGAGGTCATCAGGCTGGCAGCCTTATTCCAGAACTACAGACTGCTTCAAGTCAGCCGAGATGATAACAACCATGCCGATGCATTGGCCAACCTAGCTAGTGCAATACAACCAGGGAAAGCAAGGACAATAATGATTGAAGATTTGTCGGGCCCAAGCATTGAACCAGTAGTCACAGAACGTGAAGTAATGTGCATAGACATGGGACCAAGCTGGATGGACGCAATTGTTGCGTTCCGGAAAGAAGGAAAGCTGCCAGATGACCATAAGGAGGCACACAAGATCAGATTGAAGTCGGCAAGATTCAGTCCGACAGCAGAGGGACATCTCTACAGAAGGTCCTTCACTGGACCCCTTTTAAGGTGCGTACACCCTCTGCAGGTTGAAGATTTTTTATATGAAATTCATGAAGGAATTTGTGGAAGCCACACTGGGAGAAGATCACTAGCTCACAGGGCCATTACCCAGGAGTATTGGTAGCCCTACATGCAAAAAGATGTAGAAGCCTACGTGAAGAAGTGTGAACAATGCCAAAGGTTTGCACCTTTGATACACCAGCCAGCTGCTAACCTAAATCCTGTATCCAGTCCTTGGCCATTTGCCCAGTGGGGAATGGATCTCGTTGGGCAATTGCCCCAAGCAACTGGGCAAAGGAAGTACCTGCTGGTAGCAATAGATTACTTCACAAAGTGGATAAAAGCAGAACCTCTTGCCAAGATTCGAGATGTGGATGTCAAGAACTTTATATGGCGAAATATCATCACCAGATTTGGGATTCCAAGAGTAATTGTTGCAGACAATGGGACACAATTTGACAGTAAGCTGATCAAAAACTTATGTGCAAAGTTTAAGATCAAGAACTACTTTTCAACCCCAAGTTTTCCACAAAGCAATGGACAAGCAGAAGCATCTAACAAAGTAATTCTGGATGGGATAAAGAAGAGGCTGCAGGCAGCAAAAGGGAAGTGGGTGGACGAATTGCCCAACGTACTCTGGGTATATCGGACTACGCCGAGAAGATCAACAGGGGAATCCCCCTTTGCCATGACTTATGGCACAGAAGCAGTCATTCCCTTGGAGGTCGGCATCCCAGGGATCAGAACCCAGGGAGTTGAGAACGGGACTAATGATGTACTCTTAGCCCGAGATCTGGATCTTCTAGAAGAAAGAAGAGAAAAAGCTACAATACAACTTGCAGCATACCGGCAACAGCTTGCTAGAGCTTATAACAAGAAGGTTCATCCAAGAGAATTTCAAGTCGGCAACCTAGTCCTAAGAAAAGTCGTCGGCAACAAGAAGGATCCCAGAGAAGGCAAGCTTGGCCCAAACTGGGAAGGACCCTACAGAATCACTGCGGTATTGGGCAATGGAGCATATCGGCTTGAAGATAATGAGGGCAAAGCATTGCCAAGACCCTGGAACACTTGTAATTTGAAAATTTTCTATCATTAGATGTTGTTTGATTTTTTGCCGATGTTATCAATAAAATCTTAGCAGAATTCTCCAACTTGTGAAACTATGCATAATATTGTTTTTGAATAATGAGAACCCAAGTGGAACTCAGGTTCACATTGGGGGCAGAGAGAAGACAAAAACACTTAACGCTTGTTGAAATTTGTAGCAATTTACAAGTTGAAGTTAAACCGCAGTAACGCTTAACGCTTTTTGAAATTTGTAGCAATTTACAAGTTGAAGTTAAACCGAAGTAATGCTTAACGCATGTTGAAATTTGTAGCAATTTACAAGTTGAAATTAAGCCGAGATTATTGTTTATCTTCGCTTGTCGAAATTTGTAGCAATTTACAAGTTGAAGTTAAACCGAAGTAATGCTTAACGCTTGTTGAAATTTGTAGCAATTTACAAGTTGAAGTTAAGCCGAGATTATTGTTTATCTTCGCTTGTTGAAATTTGTAGCAATTTACAAGTTGAAGTTAAACCGAAGTAATGCTTAACGCTTGTTGAAATTTGTAGCAATTTACAAGTTGAAGTTAAGCCGAGATTATTGTTTATCTTCACTTGTTGAAATTTGTAGCAATTTACAAGTTGAAGTTAAACCGAAGTAATGCTTAACGCTTGTTGAAATTTATAGCAATTTACAAGTTGAAGTTAAGCTGAGATAATTGTCTATCTTCATTTGTTGAAACTTGTGAAAAGTTTACAAGTTGAAGTTAAACCGAAGTAATGCTTAACGCTTGTTGAAATTTTAAAAATTTGCAAGTTGAAGTTAAGTTAAGATAATTGTTTATCTTCACTTGTTGAAATTTGTAGCAATTTACAAGTTGAAGTTAAGCCTAGATAATTGTTTATCTTCACTTGTTGAAATTTGTAGCAATTTACAAGTTGAAGTTAAAAACCAAAATTATTGTTTAACACTTGTTGAAATTTGTAGCAATTTACAAGTTTAAGTTAAACCGAGATCATTGTTAACCGAGGTAATTCACCCCGAGAAGGTTGCACAAAGAAGGAAGAGTATATTAAGAGACTTGCGAAAATATTCTAAGTATAGAATCATGCAGAAACAGTCAAGAGAAGACAAAGGTACAAGCATTCAAGAGAAGGAAAGTTGAACTAGATATTCAAAGAACAAAGAGGCACATCGGCCATTTGCAGAACTTACATTGTCTGAAAAACAAAAAATACAAGAGTACAAAAGACAAAAGAAGAAAAACATCAAAACTAAGATTCCTCAAACATCGGCAGCAGGCTAAGTTGGGACGTCAGAGGACTGTTGAAAAGATACCTCGGCTGCCTTCTCCGCTGCCATCTCGGCATCAATTTGAGCAATTGTTTCTTCAACACTTTTGTCGGCCAGAGGAACGTCGGATAATACCTGCTCAAGGGTAGTCTCCTTAGGAACCTCCTCAACCTCCTCATCTTGAGTCAAGTCAAGGACTTGCTCAGTTTGAGGAGGGGACTTGGCCCCAGTGACCTCCTTGGATTTCCTCACCAAGGCTTCATCCTCATCTTGATCTTCAGATTCAGAATCATCTTCAGATTGAACTGGAGGTGGCGGCGGAGGGAATGGAAGATGAATGGCATCGGCATTCCAAAGAGGCGAGTCCTCGGGGACATTGAGTTTTTTGAGAAGGGACATCCAACCAAGGGAGAAACCCCTGTTGCATGCCTGCTTCACTTGTTGCTCATAGGCCTCTGTGACGTCGGCCATACCCTGATTATACGCCTTTTCATCAGCATCTTTTATTTCGGCCGCTTTAGTGGCCAAGGCATCTTCAAGCTCCTTCTGAGCCTGGGCCACCTTATCCTCGGCCTCTTTTAGCTGCGCTTGGAGAACTTTATTTATTGCCTCGGCAGCACCGGCTTTTTCCTCGGCATTATCCTTCTCCTTCATGGCGACCTCGGCCTGGTCCTCCAGCGTTTTCATCTTTGACTGCAGGCTCTTAATTAATTTCTGAAGGGTGGTGACTTCCCTCTTTTTCTCGGCTAACTTTTCACGGTTCTGAAAAGATTGCATGGAGAAAGAGTGGACATGCTGGATGGCCTGGAAGAAAACAGAAGTATTAGAAAAATATTCTAAATGTGAAATAAAGAGAAAGAAATAAAAAGTATCAGACAAAAACACTTACTTGAACAGAGTGTTGCAGCATCAAAGCGTAGTTTTCATATTCACTAAACCCGGCGTTTCGTTCCAAGTCGCCTGGAAGAAGCAGTGCAGTGCTAAGTGCAACGTCGACATTTATATCGTCGGCACTATCACTAGCCATTACAGGCTTATCTTCAAAAGTTATTTCAGGGGCCCAGGGGGCATCAGGCTTCTTTAACCCCGAGGTCGTTGCAGACGACCTCAGCCTTTTCGATTTGGTGGATTCGGAGGGAAGGGCTTCAGCAGACCTCTTCGAAGGGACAGAGGCAGTCTTTTCGCTTGGAGCTAGCTGGGAAATTGGCAAAGTGTCTTCAGTCTCAGCCTGAGTCACTTTGACCTTTGGTTCAGCCTTCTTCACTCTTTTTGGCTTGGGTGGAAGCTGCGTTTGAGTTGGTAGAGCATCAACGTCGGTCGGGATGTTGGCTAAAAGATCTTTGGCCACTGGTTTTGCGCGACCCATCTCGGCTGCAAGAACAAGACGTCGGCGACGTTTGCGTTGAGATGGTGGGATTAGATATTGAGCCGAGGTAGACGGCTGTTCTGCTGGATCGGATGTTGACCCTTGATCTGTCCGAGATGTTGATGCGGTTTGTGAAGTTGTGGCAGAAGGTGGAGAAAGGCTTTTCTTCTTCCTTTTGGGAATGTCGAGCAAAGTTGACTTGTATGTTGGAATAAAATTGAGCAGAAGATGTGGTTTCCTTTTATGAACAGGCAAGTCCAGAAGCTTCTTCAAGTCTTTACTAGGACAGAAAGACTAGCGAAAGCCCTTTTGTAGCTTACGAACAGCTGCAAGAAGAACAGACGTCAGAAACAGATAAAAGTATTTGAGACTTTGAAAGAAAACAGGTAAAACTGAATACAGGGCTCTTACTATTGCCCTCTACAAAGACTGAACGTTGAAGAGGGAAGAGATGGAGGTCCTCGTCTGGGCCAAACTCCCAGTTCCCCGACGCGATGAAATAGTCATCCCCAGCTCCCTTGTTGGAGTCTGGGAGGTCGGGTATAATTTTGAACTCAGTAGACCTCGGCTTAAGGTAATAGATGTAGCCTTTTTCTTTCAAGTTAAGGCCACACATAGTATAGCAATACTGGATGTCGGCTAAGGTGATCCTAGCATTTTTTTGCCTAGCTAGGGCTATGATGCCATTGATCACTCGATAAGAATTTATGGCCAGTTGCATGGGGTTCAACTTGTAATAGTGAAGAATCTCGCGAAAGAGGATGTTGAGTGGAAGCCGGAGTCCACACTCAGTGAAAGCTACAATAGGAAAGGGCATCGAATCATCTGTAGGCATGATGGAGTCATCATTTCCAGCCAACCTTAGATGGACATTGGCAGGAATGGAGAACTCTTGCCTAAAGTACTCAAGTTTGGTCGGGGTATCTACCCTATGTCTCCACATACCCATGATATCGGCCTGAATGGTCGGGGTTGGATTTCAGAAAGAAGATGTTTTGAGAGGGTTAATGAGACCTCGGCAAAAACCTAGGTAAGTACTGGTTTCAGTTTTTCCTAAATTATGGGTACTACACAACAAGTCCCAAACCTAGATCTATGGAAGTAAGGGTTGAAGGCACGGATCTGGAAAACAGAAAAGCAAGGATGTGCTTTAGAATCAAGAATAGAGATGAACTATTAAGAATATTGTATGTACAAGGGGTACAAGGTCAAGAATAGTGACAAAAACGCAAGAAAGTGGTGAAGCGGTGCAAGTGTTCAAGACATGGGCAAGAGCAAAATCATAGAATAGACACATCCAAATGAATAGTTCAACAAATCGAAAGTTTGAACAAAGCAGTAATGGCAGCAAATAAGCAAAGAACATAAGAGAATTAAAGAGGAAAGGAACAGTTTCTTACCAGAAAAAATGGAGCCGATGTGAAGATTGCCGAAGTCAAACGACAGCCACAGATATAATAAAACGACGAAAGCTTTACAGGAAGAGAGAAAGGAAGGCAGTTACAGAGCTTGATGACTGGAACAATGGCGCGCTCAAGAGCTAGAAAGAGAAAAGACAAAGAGAAATCGAATGCAAAAGTGAAAAAATGAAAAAGAGGGAAAGGTTTTGTCAAAAATTTGAAATGGCGACAAAATGGAGCAATTAATACGCCTGGAGCAATACATACGTCAAACGGCGCACGCAGAGAAGACGATTTTTCAGGCGCGTCAGTAACACGATCCAATAAGGATCAAACGCGTAGGTGAAAACGGTTGAAAAGTGATGCTTGACAGCTCACACGTACGAAGAAGTTCATAAGGGAGCTCTTGGAGTTCTTGATCTTTTAGAAGACATGTCGGCCTATGATGATGATCTCGGCTAAGATACTGTAAGCCGAGGTACTGGAAGGAAGTAGTGATGTAGGTTCCATCACCTCAGAATGCCGAGGTAATAGAACCTAGGGGGCAGTTGTGGGGAAATATTTTTTGAGTACCGATACGTGGCAAGGTGACGCCGACGTGTCAGCCGAGTTGCCACGTGTCCCGTTCTTGACGCTGAGGTTATCTCGACAAGGCCAAGGTTATCTCGACGAGGCCGAGGTTACCTCCGAAGATATCAGAATCCGAGATGAGCAGATAAGGGACAAGAGTCCTAGAATGAAGAAAGACTTCAAGATGGATAAGGATAGTATTCTTAAAGAGTCTATCCTTATCTCTTGTAGAGTCCAAAGTAAGCACTGAATGTGAGTCCATAGAAGTCAGACTTCTAGTGGAACTAGGATTGAGTAAATTATAAAAGAGAGGCACCCCCATGGGTCTAAGGTACACAATTTATGTTTTGAGTAGTGAGTTTAGCACTTGATTATCTTTGAGAGATATACTGACTTGATCGTCGGAGTGCCCCCGGGTGGAAGCACCACCGCCGGAATCTTCTCTTTCTGTTGCAGGTTAGCTAGGTGTCATCTATTCTGCCAGTTCTCTCCAGCTGATCACTGAGTTGGCAGTGTGATCGGAAAATTACTCACACAATAGGAGATTGTAATTACTAAGTTAATCTTATGAATTGGTAATTAAAATATAATTTTGACTTTTATTTTATAAAAATAGTAAAATTATTATTTCAATTGAGGGAATTGAAAAATATAAATTAAAAAGTATATATAAATACAAATAAGGTGGGACACGTGTTTTGGGTCTTGGTTTTTTTATTTTTTATTTTATTTTTCACATCATTAATATTTTTTTAAAGCTCTTAAATTAGAGGGATGTGAGAGGGAGATTTCCGTAATCTCGGCTTGGGTCGCGGTTCTGGCCGGATTGAAAGTGGTCCAAGCGTATTTGGGCCGAGCTGGGTTAGGCTGTGCCCAGAGGAAGCTTGTTCGGCCAAAGTCCAGACCAGAGTTAGCCGAGATGATCCTCTGCCAGCTTGTCTTCTCTTGTTCGCTCGTTTTAGTTCGATGATCGTGATCTGCCGCAGACCGGCCTGACTTGGCTAGAGCACAGTCGCACCAGAGTGCTGCTGAGCTCGGTAGTGATGGTGCTCGGCGAGGAGCATTGTTGGGCTCGTTAGGCAGTACGGTCGAAGGAGGCCGGGATGGTGTTGCCGGGCTGTTCGTTCCCGCTAATGTTGTCTGGCGGTTTGATTAGGTGGTGTTTAGCTGGATTTGTACTGACAGATAGGAGAGCAGCTCCACGTGTCAAGAGACTAATGGGAGTAGATTTGAGTGCAGAAAGTATATAAGCATGACTGCGCCCCCCATGCTGGGGATAGAACATCATTTGGTGAGAACAACCTAAACACTCAACTCTCCTCTCTCTCTTTCTATCTGAGTGTGTGCTAACTTGACCATCGGAGGGGTTTTCCGGCCACACACCGCCGGGTAGCTCACCGCCATTGTGTTCGCAGGTCGATCGGAGAAACAAGGAGCTTGGTAGAAAGGAGTACGGGCTTTGCGGAATATTTGCTCCCCGTACAATTGGTGCCGTCTATGGGAAATTTGATAGACAAAACCTTGTCTTCCAAGCTCATCTGATCGCCTTCCATGGCGAACGACGACGAGATACCGTTGTCCGCCATCGACGGTGTTACCCCGGAGTCAGCCAGACGGAGAGACGGACTCCTTGCCGTTCCAAACATGGCTGGCTTGGAGACTTCCCCAGAGGACATTCAAGAGACGCGTGGGATAAGCGCAGTAGAAGTTTTGGTAACTCTCGGACCCCAGACAGGCACCGACGGCGAAGAGAATCGCACGCTAGGCGTCTGGAGCACAAGTTAAGGGACCAAGACGCCGTCATCCGGAGAATGGCGGCGGAAATGAAAGATCTCAAACGGCATGTCAAAGGGAAGGGTGTTGTTGGAGAGGGAGACCATAGTGAGCGCACCCAACCACGCCGTTCAGGCAGTCAGAGCCAGCGGCACACTCCCTCCCTTTCTATCACCAGAAGCTACAAGGTTGGAGAATCCGACGCGCCTGTAGAGAAGTTTAGCGTGCAAGATAGTACCTATCAACCCTCACGTCCGGCGACGACGTCGAGGTATTCCTATTCCGTTTGCTTAGAGGGCTTGCGGGTAGTCTTGAAGGTGCGGGCTCGCCGGCGAGACACTCAAAGGGTGCCGGCGCTCCAGCGGCTATCTTACAGGGGTCACGCCAGTAAAGAGGTCATAATGCCACCACCCCACCCAGCTGTGCCTCTCCTTCTAGACACAGATTTGGCGAGGCTGAATGCCACTCCCTTCTCCCTTGAGATATAAACCACACTGCTCCCCGCGGGCTTTCACCAGCCCAAGTTTATGCTCTACGACGGAAAGACCGATCCATACATGCATGTAAGCCACTTCCGACAGGTCATGGCCGGACATAGGCGTAATGACGCTCTTATGTGCCTAATTTTCCCGTCGAGTTTGGGCGAGCTGGGCTTGAAATGGTTTGAGAGGCTGCCGGAGGGAAGCATTGAGGGGTGGCAACAGTTGGCAGAGGCATTTGTCACTAGATTTAAGACAAACGCCAAAACGCCCGAGGAAGTTGATCATCTCTTGAGAGTAAAGATGGAGCTGGGCGACTCTTTGAAGGCATATAACACTAAGTATTGGGAGACATTCAACGAGATCCTTGATTGCCCGACCAACCTTGCAATCACTCAGTATAAGCTTAGTCTTCCAGTTGGACATCGACTGAGAGACTCACTCACAATGAATCAACTGTCAACCATAGAATTGCTCATGCAACACATTAATGAGCACATCCGAGTCGAAGACGATGCAGCTGCAGCTATCGTGACGACAAGTCTGGTAGTAGAAAATAAGAGAGTAGTGCGAAAGGTTCACGCAGTCGGACAAGATGATTGCCATGCAAACCACCATGGAAGAGATATAGGGAGTTTGGTTTTTAGAAGACGTTTGTAAAAAGGCCGAGGAAAAGGGGCATAAAACTTGTGGAATGTAAATGGTCGAACCATTTTCAGAACATCGAACTCTGCCAATCTAAAGTTTTATTCTTAGTTCTGTTTTTGTAACCCTTTTTACCATTGGCACTATGAAACAAGTAGACAATTTTCTTGAAAATTGTTGTATTTTTGCCTCGCCAAGCGGATTTAGTGCGGTCCAAGGGGCAACTAACAATCATTTTGACGGAAAGATCTAAATTCCTTGCAGGGCGGATTTTGCTCGGCAAGAGATTTGTTGATGGTTTTGATCAACTTTGGAATTCCTTGCCGGACGGATTTTGCTCGGCAAGAGGTTTGTTGATGATTTTATCAAATCTGGAATTCCTTGTCGGATGAATTTTACTCGACAAGAGGTTTGTTGATGGTTTTAATCAATTTTAGAATTCCTTGTCGAGCTGATCTTGCTCGCCAAGAAGCAAGTCGCCGAGCGGACCTTGCTCGCGACCTTGGAGTTCCTTGCCGAGCTGATTTTGCTCGCCAAGAAGAAAATCGCCGAGCTGACCTTGCTCGTCGACCTTGGAGTTCCTTGCCAAGCTGATCTTGCTCGCCAAGAAGGAAGTCGCCAAGCGGACCTTGCTCGTTGACCTTGGAGTTCCTTGTCGAGCTGATCTTGCTCACCAAGAAGGAAGTCGCCAAGCGGACCTTGCTCATCGACCATGGTGTTCCTTGCCGAGCTGATCTTGCTCGCCAAGAAGGAAGTCGCGAAGCGAACCTTGCTCACCGACTTTGGAGTTCATTGAGCTGATTTTGCTCGCCAAGGTTTTAAAAACCGGACCGGTGAGCGAACCGAAAAAATGATCGGGTGGACGGGTCACCGGTTCAACCGGTGGGTTGAACCGGATCGAACCGTGACGTCATAATTATGTCATAAATAATTTTTTTAAAAATATAAATTAATAATTTAAATATTAAATTTTCAATTTTTTTAAAAAAAATTCTTAAATATTTTTAGTGATGTTTTTCTATAATTAAAAAAAAAAAATCCTGAATATAAGCCATAACAATTCACATACTAACAACAAATAAAATTAAAGATGAAAATTTAGCCATTAAAAACAAAAATCATAGTAAGAAAAATTATGAAAGCATCCAACTAAAGCAATCCATAAAACATAAGTTACAAAAAAGACAAAACTAAGTCCAAAGTTCACAAACAACACAACATAACATCACAAACAATCTTTGATTTTTGTCTAAATCTCCTAGGGACGATAATTTAGCCAATCATCATCATCATTCTCATTCGCATTTGCACTAGAGCTCGGATTGTTTGATCTATTATCAATGTTCACGTCACCAAAAGATCCCAAGTCGATATCTTCTCCAAGAAGTTCTACCTCCATATCATCCTCGACATCATCTACAATAGTTAAAATAAAATCATTAAGCTATCATTTTGATAATGATTGATTAAAAAAAAAAATTTGTTGTGTAATGATGAAACAATATTTTCTAACCATCTCGTAGACCATGACATTGCTTCTTATATCGTGGAGGCTCATCTTCTTCATAAAGCATTTTTTCAAGCTCATCATAATCAAGCAATGGAGGCTCCTCTTGTTCTAGTCTTTCTTCTTCAATAATCCAAAACTCGGTTTTGTCAATGCTTTCAATGTCAATGGGATTATAATTCCTTGTTTTGTAATACTTCCTATATTGATTCAATTGTAAGACTAAATAAACGAATAAAATAAAGAATCCATTAGTTACTAGATGAGAAAGATTAATTTACCTATTCTTCAATCGCAAGTTGTAATGAACATACACAAGATTATTAAGCCTATGATGTTCTAGTCTATTCCTCTTCTTTGTATGTATGCGTTCAAAGACGCTCCAATTCCTTTCACACCCAGAAGAGCTGCTAGTTTGACTAAGAATTCGAATGGCTAACTTTTGCAAATTTGGAGCACTGTGTCCAAACATCTTCCACCATTCATCTTATTATCAAGAAAGAAAGAAAGAAAGATATTATAAAAAATAAAAAGAAACAAGAAATAGATAAATGAGATAAAATATTCTAATCAAAAGCATATAATAATGATAATTACTATTAAAAAAAAAGAGAGATTACCAGGTTGTGTTTTCTTTGATGTAATAATGGCAAGCTCTCTTCCAAAACTGTCTTGTCGATCTTGAAACAATCTAAGTTCATTCATGAGCTTCGTTTTACTTGATGTGGCTTTAGTTTCAATCACATCAAGTACACTATTCATAACCTCTGGCTTTTTGCAAAATGAAGCTTGATCATATTGAAAAGCTGGGTTTAACCAATAAGCAGCCGCATGTATATTCTTTCGCAATTGATTATCCCAACGAGTTTTAATGATTGTTGTGTAAGGCCTATACAACCTCTTATTTCTCTTGAAAATATCTTTAATACCTTTGATTGCCCTGTACATGCCTTCATAAACATATCCCATGGACGGTTTCTCATCTCCATCAACAATACGCAAGAGACGCATAAGTGGCTCAACAATCTTAACAATGATGAAGCAATTCTTCCAAAATTGTTTATCTAAAATGATATCAATGGCATCCTTTCCTTTCTTCTCTTTGGCAAATCTTGAACTTGCAAACTCCTTACTTGTCACCAAAGCTTGCAAATCATGCATATGCTCATGAATACTATGCAATGCAAGGAAAGTAGTGGCAAAGCGCGTTGCTCCTGGGCGCACAATTTCAGTCCAACTCTTCTTCTTTCTCAACCGAGCTAACAACCATGAACGGTTATATATGTACCTTGTCACCGTTGATGCCTTAATAGCAAGCTCATACACATGATTCATCTTAGAAATTTCACTTAAGATTAAGTTCAAGCAATGAGCTGCACATGGAGACCAATTTATAGATTTGTAAGTAGCATTTACAAGTCCTCCAGCAGCTTTATAATGTGCTCCATTATCTATCACCATATGAACAACATTTGACACTCCTACCCACTCAATAACCTCTAGAAACAATTTAGAAAGAAGAGTAGCATCTTTGACAGCATCAGTGGCATCAATTGATTTCACAAAAGCAATTCCCATAGGGCTATAGACAAGAAAATTTATTAGATTTCTTTGTCTAGCATCAGTCCAACCATCACCCATAATAGTACATCCACAAGCAGCCCACGAACTCTTCAAAGTGTCAATATACAATTGAAGCTCTTTTTTTGAGTCTCCCAATAAAGGAACTCGAAGTTGATGGTACGTAGGGACCTTATATCCTGGACCAATAGCAATTGCAGTATCAAACATGGGCTGAAAATAAATGGAGTTCACAGCATTGATTGGAATACAAGTATCATAAAAGAATTTGCCAACAATCATATGTGCTCTATGTATGGCTTCTTTAGTTTGGAGGGCACTTTTGATAGTTGGTTGAGAACCCGGAGTGGTCCTTGGTGCAAAATAATCACCGATTTTTGTTGGTTCATGTCTCTTCCCCTTCCCTTTCTGTGTCATTGGTGCTTTACTCTTATTCCCACTTCCAGCTCCTTCATTGATTGAAATGCCCTTATTGTTCTGAGGAATTGTTCTCACAACCTCATCATCCTCATCATCAACATTGACATAAACATCATCACCCTCAAATTGAAAGCCACCTGGACCATAAGGATTTAATTGATTATAATTTTCTTCACTTTGCTTCTTCTTTTCATCAAATGCTTTCAAAGATTCATGCATTTGATATTGAATATCTGGGGGAACTTTTTTACATGGCCCAACCTCACCTGACTTCTTTGCAAGATGTTGCTTCATTCTATTAATCCCTCCACCTTTAATAGTTTTTCCACAATACATACATGAGTAAGTCTTCTTCCCATTGGCATCTCGTCCCTCGATAACATGTGCTCATGCAATATCAGATTTTCCCCTTGTGGCTTGAGTGTAATTAGCTGTTGAATTCTGGCCAGATGACATCTCTCACAACTACAACTTAGAATAAGAACAAATGAAAAAAAGAAAAAAGAAAAAAAGTACTCCTATTCAAATTAATATTCCAGAAAGTAGGATCATAATTATTCAAATTAATAAAAATGGTGTAAAATCACAATTTAACTTCATGGGTATCCAAATTATCACCACTAAATTCATGGGTATCCAAATTATCATCACTGAATTCACAAATCAAGAAGCAACCTAGAATTACATACCCACCAAATCACAATTTAACTTCATAAATATTTGAAAATTAAGGTCATTTAATATTAAATTGACGGTAATATGAATATTGACCCGTTTCACAATCTGATGCAGACATTAAAGTAAAATCAAAAAAACAATCAAAGTGAAAGCATGAGAGAGATCTTCAGATATTTAGGCAGGAAAAATAAGAAATTGATAGAAAATATCACAATAATATCAACTTGTAAAACAAAAATTTGCCACCAAAAAAAAAAAAAAAAAGTAAAATGGTGTAAAATGTTTCAGATAAAGAGATAAAAGGGATGAGAAGTACCTTTTGGGTGAAGATAAGGAGATGGGTTTCTTCACAAATGCACTCTCTGCTTCTCTATACCCCTCTCTCTCACTTTAGTCTTCACTGTCATTTGACATTGGGGGAAATTAGTGCACCATTTCAATTCAAAATATGTTTTCTATATATCTATGATCTATCTATAAAGGGGGGAAAAAAATTCTGAAGAAAAAAATAAAAAATAGAAGAATAAAAAATCTCTATATATTTTTCAATCTGAAATTTTTTTGTGAGAATCTCTATATATTTTTCATTCTGTAGAAAAAAATAGAGGAAAAGGAAAATCGAAAACAGAGAAGTGGAGAACAAAGAAGGAGATTCAAAGATTCATCAAAATAATACCTGGACCTGGAGGCTGCTAGCGGTTGTGATTCTTGGCAGCAGTGGTGGTGAATCAGTGTGTAAAGTTGAGAACCTTGCTTGATTGATTCGTTAATGGCAAAAAAAGAGAGAGAAATAGATCGGATGCTCTAACAGAGGGAAGGGAGGAAGAGACCTGTGTGAGTGTGTGTGAAGAAGCCCTAGATCAGATGCTCTACAGCCGCTGAAGAGAAGCAACAAAAAATAGAAACAGATCTGAATTTTTTTTTTTTTATATATATATATAATCAAACCGCCCCGGTTCAATTAACCCAGAACCGGTTCGAACAGTTCACCGGTTGAACCACCGGTTTCACCGGTTCTATGAAAATAGACCGGTTTTTACATTTGACCGGTTTTAGAGGGCCAACCGGACCGGAACCTCACCCGGTCACCGGTTCAACCGGTTGAACCGGCCGGTCCGGTCGGGGTTTCAAAACCTTGTTGCTGGCCAAGAAGCAAGTTGCGGAGTGGACCTTGCTCCCGACCTTGGAGTTCCTTGCCGAGCTGATCTTGCTCGCCAAGAAGCAAGTCGTGGAGCGGACCTTGCTCCCGCTCTTGGAGTTCCTTGCCGAGCTGATCTTGCTCGCCAAGAAGAAAGTCGCCGAGCTGACCTTGCTCGCCGACCTTGCAGTTCCTTGTCGAGCTGATCTTGCTCGCCAAGAAGAAAGTCGCCGAGCTGACCTTGCTCGCCGACCTTGGAGTTCTTTGCCGAGCTAATCTTGCTTGCCAAGATGGAGGTCGCGAAGCAGACCTTGCTTGCCGACCTTGGAGTTCCTTGCCGAGCTGATCTTGCTCGCCAAGAAGAAAGTTGCGGAGCGGACCTTGCCCGTCGACCTTTGAGTTCCTTGCCGAGCTAATCTTGCTCGCCAAGAAGCAAGTCACGGAGCGGACCTTGCTCCCGACCTTGGAGTTCCTTACCGAGCTGATTTTGCTCCCCAAGAAACAAGTCGCGGAGCGGACCTTGCTCCTGACTTTGGAGTTCCTTACCGAGCTGATTTTGCTCGCCAAGAAGCAAGTCGCGGAGCGGACCTTGCTCCCGACCTTGGAGTTCCTTGCCGAGCTGATCTTGCTCGCCAAGAAGCTAGTCGCGGAGCGAACCTTGCTCGCTTACCTTGGAGTTCCTTGCCGAGCTGATCTTGCTCGCCAAGAAACAAGTTGCTGAGCTGATTTTATTCACTAAGAAGCAAGTTGTCGAGCTGACTTTGCTTGCCAACTTTGAAGCTTCTAAACCGAGCAAAGTGAACCACCAAGCAAAAAGTCTAGCCCGGGCTTGTATTGTAATTCTAGTCACGCAAATGCGGATGAAATTAAGGGGCAATTGAGAGGGAGATTTCCGTAATCTCGGCTTGGGTCGCGATTCTGGCCGGGCTGAAAGTGGTCCAAGCGTATTTGGGTCGAGCTGGGCTAGGCCGTGCAGAGAGGAAGCTTGTTCGGCTGAAGTCCAGACCAGAGTTAGCCGAGATGATCCTCTGCCAGCTTGTCTTCTCTTGTTCGCTCGTTTTAGCTCGGTGATCGTGATCTGCAATAGACCGGCCTGACTTGGCTGGAGCACAGTCGTACCGGAGTGCTGCTGAGCTCGGTAGTGATGGTGCTCGGCGAGGAGCATTGTTGGGCTCGTTAGGCAGCACGGTCGAAGGAGGTCGGGATGGTGCTGCTGGGCTGTCCGTTCCCGCTAATGTTGTCTGGCGGTTTGATTAGGTGGTGTTTAGCTGGATTTGCGCTGATAGATGGGAGAGCAGCTCCACGTGTCAAGAGACTAATGGGAGCAGATTTGAGCACAGAAAGTATATAAGCATGACTGCGCCCCCCATGCTGGGGATGGAACATCATTTGGTCAGAACAACTTAAACACTCAACTCTCCTCTCTCTCTTTCTATCTGAGTATGTGCTAACTTGACCGTCGGAGGGGTTTTTCGGCCACACACCGCTGGGTAGCTTACCGCCGTTGTGTTCGCAGGTCGATCGGACAGATAAGGAGCTTGGTAGAAAGGAGTACGGGCTCTGCGGAATATTTGCTCCCCGTACAGGATGTATCATTTCTATTTCAAAAACTAGTTATTTATTTAAGTGGATATATATGATTGTTGGAGCTTGAGTAATTAGAATGGTGGTGCAAAAGGTTTGATTGTAGTTTTCAGACATTTTTCTTAGAACAAAAAACACCTACGAATCAATACCCACACCCAAGTACGGCTTTGTTTGGATAGTTAATTGGGGCTAATTTAATTTATTAAAAAATAAAATAAATTAAGAAATTAATAAACTAAAATGTCATATTTAAATTATAATTATTTTAGTTTTTCTTTCACAAAATTACAAAAAAATAAAAAAATCTTCTCAAATAAAACTTTTTAATCAAATTAAAATAATCAAAAAAATCAAACTAAAGAAATTATTCTCAAACAAAAGCTACATGTGAGTGCCGAGTTTGGGGATGCTGCTGCGCGGGGTGTGCAGCAGCATCTACTGTGCGGTGGAAATGGGCCCATTTTGATAATCCGAACCGTTCACATTTTAAAATACATCAAGTAGAACATGTCTGAAAAAAATCAAGTTAATCGAATATCGTTTACCCATTCATCCACTCACATTTGTATTCATTTTAATACTTTAAATCACAATTATTATTTATTTTTGTAGATAGAAATGTGAGTGGATGAATGGGTAAACGATATCCGATTAACTTGATTTTTTACAAGCATGTTCTACTTGATGTATTCTAAAATGTGAATGATTTGGATTATCAAAATGGGCCCATTTCCACCGCACAGTAGATACTGCTGTGCACCCCGCGCAGCAGCGTCCCCAAATCCTGCAGGGAGAGGGCTCATTCTACTCTTGTGTGTTGTGTTTTGTCTTTGGGTGTAAAAGTGTTTTGTGTTTCTTTTTTTCTTAAAATCAGTTTATGTGCATTTTGATTAATTTTTTTTTTTTTTAAATCTGGTTAAAGGTAATTGATATCGAAATTCAAAAATTCACAAGAAACTACTTTCTTGCAACTTGCCTGCAAGAATCAAATCTTGACCAATTATGTAAAAAGTGCACCTATCAACTAATCAGAACAATTGTCAAAATTATGTTTTGTTTTCCTGATGATAGATATGTTCTGTTTTGTTGTTCCAAATGGTTTCGTTTGGTAACATTGATGGTGTTTGGGAAGTGAATTTTTATGTAAGTTTTTTTAGTTGTAGGTTTTTATTAGATAAAAAATTTTTGGTGTTTGAGAAGATAGTTGGGTTTTTATGTGGTTAGATGAAATGTTTGTGAGAGAAAAAGTAAAATGATTGTGGAGTTGGATGTGATATTTTGTTTGGATGTGTTTTTTTTTGTTTTGTAAAAAATTTGTCTTTTAGTGAAAAAAATGAGAAAAAAATTTGGAACCTAGTAAAAAAAAAAATTTGGAACCTAGTAAAAAAAAAAAGTAAAAAATTAAAAATTTTATTTTCTTTTTATTTTTTATATATTTTTTCGTAAAAAATTAAAAAATAATTCCAAACATATTATTTTTTTTACATCATATTTTAGTCAAAAAGTCAAAAAATTATTAAAAAAATTTATTCCCAAACGAGTTGCTTTCCGTTTGGTTTTTTGCATTGAGCAATTTTGGGATTTCCTGTTAGGAATTTTTTTCCCTTCAACTCTGAATTAATAAAGTTTATTTCTTTTTGTAAATTTTTTTTTTGAAAAAAAAAAAAGTAAAGAAAAGAAAAATCAATCCCCACCATTATTTTCCTGTGACTCGGATTCAATATTTAAAGTCCTGAGACTGGAGAGATCTGCTTCTGTTTCTTGTTCTTTTTTGGGTGGATCTGTTTCTTGTTCTTACATTGAACTTCATAAACCATGCACATACACCATACACAAACTTACACTATAGCTATCATATTCCTCAAGGATATACATATATATAGAGTCCTTTGTTATTAAAAATAGATTGAAGATGCTTTCTATATTAATGTATAGATTATCAATTAAAAATATAAACAACTTATAAATTCAGAATTTTTATTTAAAATTTTATTTAGAATAGTCAAATCTATGATCCACATTTTATACATATATTTACAATATGAACAATTCAAATTATTAAAATACGATCGAGATAAATCCTTAAGAGACCTTACAATAAGAGTGTTGTCCCAAATCTGATAATCTCAATATTCGGAGGAGAAAAAAAAAAAAAGTTGGGGATGAAAAATTTATCAGTGTCACAAGTTTTATTAGGAGAGACAACACAAGATGGATGTTCTTAATTTGTTAAATAAAAGAACATATTTAGCCTTCATTTAGGATGTGAGTTGGCTTTTTAGTTTTTTGATTATTTTGGCATGGAGTTAAAAAGTCTCATTTAGGATAAGTTTTTTTATTTTTTTAACTCTTGTAAGAGAAAAAATGAAATGATTATAGTTTAGATGTGATATTTTATCTTATTATTTTATTAGCCTAAAATCCATACCAAATATAGCCTTAGAGGATTTCCAAAGAGGCGCGCGCACACACACACACATATATATATATATATATATATATATTTGAACAGAAAAAAAGAATGTTCGGTGTCGTTGCTGCATCCATAGGTTCTAGTCCCGAGATAGCCGATTGCCGGCCAGATTTAATCCAACCCATAAGAAGGAAACTCATCATAGAGGCACCAATAGAACTCAAGCACACATCATAGAAGAATTCGGGGTTGATCAAAATGTAATGCAAGATCTCAAGTAGAGCCAGTTGAAAATTCATTCATTTGTTCACACCCTCCCAAATTCAAACCTAGATCACTCTTCTAGAAAAAACTGGTATTTCCACTAGTTCACCACCCAGGTGGTCAAAACACATACATGAGAACTGGAATTTGGTTTCTCTTTCAATTGATTGGACACTTCAATCTAAAAATTTTGAGAGGGACCAATCAGCCACTACTGTTGTGGGGCTCAAAACTCCCCTCTCAAAATTTAAATTGGATAGTCCTCAACAAACAAAAACTCAACTCTTGAAAAATATATAAGAGCTACTAATGAAATCGTGAAAAATATATGAGCTACTAATAGAAATTTAATAATAATAATAATAATAATAATAATAATAATAAAGGTCCTGTTATTGACAATCATAAGATTTGTTTTTAAAAAATACAAAATGTCAAAATATTTATAATTTTAATGCACTTGTCACATATTTCAAAATATATTTTTTCATATTTTTATACATTTTTCAACATTAGCAACAACCCTCAGGGTTGTTTTTAATATTTTCCAACAAAAAAATAGAAGAAAAAATAATCTTCTTAATTGACATCAAGGAGAGACATCTAGTTGGTTTTATTTTCGAAATCAATTTTTTTTAAAAGTTCTAAAAGTTAAATAATGAAAATTTGAAAAACAATCAATTGGACACATAAAAAACTGAGAGGTTTCTAATATATGTTTTTAAAACAAGTATTTATAAAAACTAACAATAAGATTATAAGCATTCTTAACATATAAACAAGTTACACCATCAATATATATACAAATATATATATACAAGTAAATAAAATCCATGTGTATATGAGACATATATTATTTACCAAGAAATTAGTATATTGTAGCTAGGGTGTTCGCAGTTCAGTTGAGCTCGGGAACTTCTAATCCGCCATCCATCTGCCGGATTGGCAGATTAGAAAAAATAAATCCACATCCCTTCGTTGAATTGACAGATGTGGATGTTGAACAATCTTCTGTGTAAATAAAATAAATAAAAACAAAGCCAAACAAAATAAAATAAAATTTACAGAATTTATTTTGTTGAACCAAATTTAAAAAAAAACAAAAGACCAAGTCGAGTGTGTGACACTCTGTCCTTAAGACAGATTCGCCCCGCTACGGTGCTTACGGTTGAGTGGCGTCTATCTCCCAAGATACAATGATCTTCACAAATTTGTAGAAGCACTTCAAACAAATTTGTCCGGCGAACTAGAACCTTGTGTTCTATAACCCTCTGAAATTTATTCTAAATCTAATATGAAAAATAAATGACGCAAGAGAGCAAAATGAAGGCAAGGAAAATGAATTTTTCGGAATCAATCAAAATTGGAATGGGGCTGCCTTTATATAGGCTTTGTTGGCACCTATTCAATTTGAATAGAAAATGTATGAAGAATGGACATAACCCTTCCTTTAAAATAAAGAGACACCATGAAAGGTTTGCACCCTTTCATTCCCTTCCTTTAAAACAAAAAGACACCATGAAAGGTTACACCATTTCATTCAAAATGGAGTCTATTTCAATTAACAACTACCTCTTTATAAATTTTCCAACAATCCCCCACATGAATAAAATTGACAGAGAGAAAATGCAACAACATGATGTAAATACAGAGAGTACAGAAATTGAAAATATTCTGCAAATGATAGGTAGCTTTTGGCTTTGAACCTTCCCTTGTGAGACACAATCAGATTTACTAGCTAACCAGTGAACATGATGTCTTGAACTGTTCAGCCGTTTGTGTAAACCAAGACAATAGAACTCACACAGTATATCCCCAGACACAGTTTAGTTCTCACTATTGTGTTCATTTTGGCCCTGAACAACCTGGTCTTTCATGAGTGCTCTAGAGAATTGTAGCCCTTCACAAATCTCATAGAACCGGCCCAGTTCACACTCACATAGGTGATTCTTATGAAGAGTATCCTGCCATACTCCACTAGGTATACCTAGATATAAGAATCATTAAAAGTATTACTTAACCTAAAACTCTGCAGTCATCACTATTTCATCATAGAAATGGGTAGGAGTTGGACTCCCCAGTGATCCTTCTGAGTCATACACAACTCGGTTGTCCCTTTGAACCTAGATCTTGGGATCTCCAGTCAACTAGGTTGGGTTGCCGTTGTGGTAACTCTTATTTAATAGGCTTAAGTCTCATTCCCCTCGATGAATTCTCAACTAGCTCTCTTGCTAACCCTTTGGTTAGTGGATCCGCTATGTTGTCTTTAGATTTAACATATTCTATGGAAATAATTCCATTAGAGAGTAGTTGTCTTACGGTATTATGTCGACGACGAATATGTCGAGACTTACCGTTATACATATGACTCTGTGCTCTACCTATTGCAGATTGACTATCGCAATTTATGCATATAGCAGGCACCGGTTTTGGCCATATTGGAATATCTTCAAGGAAGTGCCGAAGCCATTCTGCCTCTTCCCCAGCTTTGTCTAAAGCTATGAATTCTGATTCCATAGTAGACCTAGCAATACAAGTCTGTTTGGAAGATTTCCAAGATACAGCCGCCCCACCAAGAGTAAAGACATACCCACTGGTGGACTTTGAGTCTCTAGTATCCGATATCCAATTTGCATCACAGTATCCTTCAAGTACTGCTGGATATCTAGTATAATTAAGCCCAATGTTACGAGTAAATCGGAGATATCTTAGAACCCTTATAATTGCTTTCCAGTGTTCTACTCCCGGATTACTCGTATATCTACTTAATTTACTTACTGCATAAGCTATATCTGGGCGAGTGCAGTTCATCAAGTACATTAAGCTTCCAATAATTTGGGCATACTCTAATTGAGAAATACTTTCCTGTACATTCTTAGAAAGATACAAATTAACATCTACAGGTGTTCTAGCAAAATGATCATCATCTTTGCTGAATTTGTCAAGTATTTTCTCAATGTAATGAGATTGTGACAAAGCATAACCTTCTGAAGTTTTGGTAATTTTCATACCAAGAATTACATCAGCAATGCCCATGTCCTTCATGTCAAAATGTTTATTCAACATGTTCTTAGTAGTTTTAATCATATCATTATTACTACCTATGATGAGCATATCATCTACATAAAGACATACAATGACATAACCTTTGTCTGTGTTTTTAATATAAACACATTTGTCACACTCATTTATTTTAAATCCATTTGACATCATTGCCTTGTCAAATTTCTCATGCCATTGCTTTGGCGCTTGTTTTAAACCATATAATGATTTAACCAATTTACACACTTTCTTTT
The DNA here is from genome assembly GCA_030407325.1 of Camellia japonica. NCBI lineage: Eukaryota > Viridiplantae > Streptophyta > Magnoliopsida > Ericales > Theaceae > Camellia > Camellia japonica. Next base: position 9,566,907 of record JAPPVO010000016.1, read on the forward strand.
CTTTTCCTGGAATAGAAAAATCTTCTGGTTGTTCCATGTAAATTTCTTCATTTAAGTCACCATTTAAGAAAGCGGTTTTCACATTCATTTGATGAATTTTTAGATTGTATAGAGATGCAATGGCAATTAGCATTCTAATGGATGTTATTCTAGTAACCGGTGAGTATGTGTCAAAGTAATCAAGACCTTCTTTTTGTCTAAATCCTTTGACTACAAGTCTTGCCTTGTATTTGTCAATTGATCCATCCGCTTTCAATTTCCTTTTGAAAATCCACTTGTACCCAAGAGGTTTACAACCTGGTGGCAAGTCCACTAATTCCCAAGTGTGATTTTGCAAGATGGATTCAACTTCACTGTTGACAGCTTCTTTCCATAAAGGAGCTTCAGGACTGGACATAGCCTCTTTAAAAGTTAAAGGCTCATTTTCCAACAAATATGTTAGAAAATCTGGACCAAAAGATTTTGAGGTTCTAGCACGTTTACTACGCCTAAGTTCCTCTTCCTCATTTTGATCTAACTCTTGTTCTTGATCATATTCTTGATCCTGATTAGTAATAGCATTATGAGATCTTTTATTGTTACTAGTCTCTTGTCCAGTCTTATTTGGAAATACATGTTCAAAGAAAGAGGCATTCCGAGATTCAATAATAGTATTTACATGCATTTCGGAATGTTCTGATTTATGAATCAAAAACCGATATGCACTACTATTCTTGGCATAACCAATGAATATGCAATCAATGGTCTTAGGACCTATCTTAGTCTTTTTAGGACTAGGAATAGCCACTTTAGCCAAACACCCCCACACTTTTAAGTATTTATAGGATGGTACTCTACCATGCCACATTTCATAAGGTGTTTGATTCACTTTCTTTCGGGGTACTTTATTAAGTATATAATTAGCAGAAAGTATTGCTTCTTCCCACAAGTTCTGAGGTAATCCAGAACTGATTAACATGGCATTCATCATTTCTTTTAAAGTCCTATTTTTCCTTTCAGCAATTCTATTTTGCTGAGGTGAGTAAGGAGCGGTGGTTTGATGAATTATTCCATGTTCTTTACAAAACTCACCAAAAGGTGATTCATATTCACCACCTCTATCACTTCTTAGTTTTTTGATTTTCTTACCAAGTTGATTTTCAACTTCATTCTTATATTGAATGAAAGTTTCCAAAGCTTCATCCTTGGTTCGAATTAAATAAACATAACTATATCTAGTATAGTCATCTATAAAAGTGATAAAATACTTTTTCTCACCTCTAGTTTGAATTGATTTAAAATCACAAATGTCACTATGAATTAATTCAAGTGGTTATGTACTTCTTTCAATTGAACGAAAAGGAGTTTTAGATAATTTTGCCTCAACACAAATTTCACATTTATGATTTGAATCAATGTCAAATTTAGGTAAACATTCCATATTAATTAATCTACGCAAAGATCCATAATTAACATGTCATAATCTACCATGCCATAAATTTGAAGACTCAAGCAAGTAAGAAGAAGATGTAGTATTATTAATAACTGAGGGTACAACGGTTATTACATTTAACTTGAAAAGGCCATCAGACATGTAACCTTTTCCTACATACATCCCATTCTTAGTAAGTACAAATTTATCACTCTCAAATACTAGCCTAAACCCATTCTTACTCAACAAAGATCCGGAAACAAGATTATTGCGAATGTCCGGTACATGCAGCACATTGTTGAGAGTGAGTTCCTTTCCTGATGTCATCTTGAGAACAATCTTTCCTTGTCCTTCAACTTTGGAAGTTGAGGAGTTGCCCATAAAAAGTTGTTCACCATTGTCCACTGTAGAATAAGATGTGAACATCTTTTTGTCGGCACAAATATGACAAGTAGCACCAGTGTACACCCACCATTCTTTAGGATTTCCGACAAGATTTGCTTCGGAAACAATTGCAGAAAGATTGATGTCATCGACACCATTGGAAATATTGTCCACTTCGGTCATATGGGCTTGAGCAGGCTTCTTGCTTGTTCTTCTTTTGTTTTTGCCTTTGCTACGGCAATCTTTGGCCCGATGTCCCTCTTTGTCACAGATGTAACATTTGCCATTAAACTTGTACTTTTTATTTTCCCCCCCTTTAGAGCCTTGTGATGAACTTTCTCCAGAAGACTTTCGTTTCTTGGTTTTTGAAGCATGTTCCACCACATTTGCCTTAGACTCCATAGGATGCTTACCAGCCCGTTTGTCAGAATTGCAGTTGTCTTCCTCAATCCTCAAACGCACAATTAATTCTTCCATAGAAATTTCTTTGCGCTTGTGTTTAAGGTAGTTCTTGAATTCCTTCTAACCTTTTGGTAATTTTTCAATTAAGGCTGCAACTTGGAAGGATTCACTGAGAGACATACCTTCTGCGTGAATGTCATGCAGAATGAGTTGGAAATCTTGAACTTGGTTGATCACAGTTTTTGAATCAACCATTACAAAATCCAAGAATCTGCCAACCATAAATTTCTTTGAGCCGGCATCTTCCGTTTTGTATTTTTTCTCTAAAGACTCCCAAAGTTCCTTTGCTGTCTTTATAGGACTGTAGACGTTGTATAATGTGTTGTCAAGTCCGTTCAAGATGTAGTTCCGGCAAAGGAAATCGGCATGTTTCCAGGCATCAACCGCAGCAACCACTTGCCGGTCGGTTTCATCCTCTTTCAGGATAGGAGCATCTTCACGGAGGAAACGAGCCAGGTTCAGAGTTGTAAGATAAAACAACATTTTCTGTTGCCATCTTTTAAAATCAGTTCTTGAGAACTTCTCTGGCTTCTCTCCATAATTTATTGGTACTGTCACCACAAGAGAGGGGGTTGGTGCAATTGCAGCCACCACAGTAGTACTTGTTTGGGCATTTGTTTCAGTAGCCATCAATTCTAATTTATAAAACAAAATTATAATTAGAATTTACACCACACAGAAAATTAAACCAAATTCACAGAATTAAATTCTGTAAAAATAAAAGAAACAAGAATGTAACTTTTATTTTTCAATTAATTTGGAAATAAAATAAAATTTTATTCAACCAAATTAATTCCACACAATAAATTAAATTCTGTAAAATAAAAGAAATAATAAAATAACTTTTATTTTTCAATTAATTTGGAAATAAAATAAAATTTTATTTAATCAAAGTAATTCCACACAGGAAATTAAATTCTATCAAAATAAAAGAAATAAGAAAATAACTTTTATTTTTCAATTAATTTGGAAATAAAATAAAATTTTATTTAACCAAATTAATTCCACACTGAAAATTAATTTCTGTAACACTTCAACAATTAAAATACTAAAACAGAATTTTAAGTAATGAAAACTCAGAAAATAATTTCTAAAACCCAAAATTAATTTCTGAAAAAATTCTACAAAAATATATTCTGAATTGTTAATGACACCAGTATCGTACTACTAGTTGTCAAAGAAAAGAGACAGTATATTACTACTATCTGTCAAATAGCATATAATCACTATTTGTTTTTCCAACCAGAATATTATTTTGTAAATCCACATAAAATAATTTTCTTAAAAAAAGAAAGAGAAAAGGAAACAAACGAAAAATTTTATAAACAGAATAATTCGAATCTGTCTTAAGATTGTTGGAACAATCTTCTGTGTAAATAAAATAAATAGAAACAAAGCCAAACAAAATAAAATAAAATTTACAGAATTTATTTTGTTGAACCGAATTTTTTTAAAAAAAAGACCAAGTCGAGTGTGTGACACTCTGTCCTTAAGACAGATTCGCCCCGCTACGGTGCTTACGGTTGAGTGGCGTCTATCTCCCAAGATACGATGATCTTCACAAATTTGTAGAAGCACTTCAAACAAATTTGTCCGGCGAACTAGAACCTTGTGTTCTATAACCCTCTGAAATTTATTCTAAATCTAATATGAAAAATAAAGGACGCAAGAGAGCAAAATGAAGGCAAGGAAAATGAATTTTTCAGAATCAATCAAAATTGGAATGTGGCTGCTTTTATATAGGCTTTGTTGGCACCTATTCAATTTGAATAGAAAATGTATGAAGAAGGGACATAACCATTCCTTTAAAATAAAGAGACACCATGAAAGGTTTGCACCCTTTCATTCAAATAGAGTTTTGACCCTTTCTTTAAAACAAAAAGACACCATGAAAGGTTACACCATTTCATTCAAAATGGAGTCTATTTCAATTCACAACTACCTCTTTATAAATTTTCCAACAGTGGATTGGCTGATGGATGCGAGTAGTTTAGCGGTTTAAACTTTTACAAATTTTGAATATAATACAACAACTTGTCAAAATATTTTTTTGGATAACACTCTAACTCAACATAACTAAAAAATTATCAAGTAAATTGTCAAATACCAATAATAAATACATATCAGAAAATCATTCATTATCAAAATTATTTCATTACTTTTTTTATTCAAAAAGTATTTAATTGGTTTTTTTTTTTTAAATGACAAAATTAAGTCTTATATTTTCCATACAAAAATACCAAATATCAACACTTGTCATTTGATAAAATGATTTTCAAATTGAAAACAAATTGAAAACACAATAGAATATTTAAACAAATTGAAAACACAGAATCTTATAAATTACTAGAAGTGCTCGTGGTTTGACAGTTTGGTTGCGGCCAAAAGAATCTCAAATCTATCATCCGTCCAAAACTAGGCGAATTAGAAAAAATCAATCCGTAACCGTCCGTTCGCTATCACGCATCTATCCAAAATACGATGAATTAATTTTGTTTGATTAATATGAACGGATCAAAATATCCGCTGGCGAGGCCAATTCCTAGAACCTCCAACCTCATGAAATTCATAATTTAAACGTGTGAAAATTGTTAGGAAGTACTATACTACTTGATTGGCCAAACCAACCATGTTACACGTTGCTTCATCATTATTCCATTCATTTAATTTAATTTAATTTATTGTATTGATGTTTATGTTTTTTTCCAAATTTGGTTTGCTTATTGATGTAACAACCATTTTCTGATAAAGAACTACATGAAGCTTCCTCCTCGTCGTGCTGTAACTTTCAACTTCTCTATATTTCTACTAATAAAAATATATTCTATCAAAAATTTTATACAGAATTTGAGGTCTGTATATGCGATGCGTATACATTTTTTTAAAAAGTAATATTAATTATAAGAATAATGACAAATAAAAATACACATATAATATATATTGCTCAAATAATAAGTGTCTTATTTATCAAACTTATGATTTTGATTTTGACTCCCATTCTCCTCTTGATATAATTTTTATATAAATACCAATTATATAGGCATTTTGGGAAAACTTAAACTTAATTAGTAATATTATTTATGTAATTAAAAGTATTTCAATAAACTCTTCATCCTAAAATAATAAACTCAAAATCTCGTCAAGTTAATATGTATAAATTTTTCGTATAAAGTTTTTGTTTGTATATACACTACTATTCAAATTGTCTTTATTATATTTTTCATGAGTTTGGTTAAAAATTCTACATTTTCACGTCTGCATATAAAAAAAAATGTAAAAGATTGTTATTTTAGCATTTTCTTCTTTTCAAGAAATGGATATGGTTCAAAAAAAATTATATTCGGGAAGTTTTTTTTTTTTTTTTTTGAGGCTAAAATAGTACTAAAAGATAAAATAGTTTAAAATAGTCAATAAGACAAAATGTCATATCAAATCTATAATTATTTCAAATTTTCTCTCACAAATATCACATCTAATTACAAAAAAAATCCAACCATCTTTTTATGATACATCTCACTAAAAGTGGTGCTCTAAAGCACCACTAATGAGTTGGCAAGCACTTTATAAATAAATTAAAAAAAAAAAAAAAACAAGACACAAGCAGTGGGCCCCGTCCACTGCCACGTCACTAGTGGTGCTTTTAGAGCACCACTTTTAGTAGTCTCAAGCATTATTGATCTTTCTAAACATAACTAATTTAGCTTACTAAAATAACCAAAAATTAAAATAGTCTACTAAAATAAACAATTTTCAAATGGAGCCAAAATCTTCTTATGACATGGTAATGATATCGTAAAGACTAAGAAGCATTTTCACGGTTCTATCACCTTTAAAAAAAGGATAAATTACACTTTGTTTCATTTATATTTGGTCAGTCTTTTACTTTGGCCTTTAAGTTTTTTTTTTTTTTTTTTTTTTCACTTTAGCTCTTCATATTTTAAGTTTTTCTCCCTTTACTGCTAAAGTTAATTTTTGTTAAAAAATAAACAGAAAATGACACATTATCATTTACTTGACATAAAAATAGTTTATTATATATGACTCACATCTCTAATATAAACTATTCAAATATAATAATATATTTTTTTATATTGTGTGACAGTTATTGTTGCATTTTATGTTTAATTTTGAACATAAGTTAGCTTTAGAAGTAAAATGAAAAAAACTTGAAACATGAAAAGTTAAAATGAAAAAAAATAAACTTAAAGAGTCAAAGTGAAAAGTGGCCAAACAAAAAGGGACAAAATATAATTTACCCTTAAATATATATAAATCATCAATTGGTCGGTTCATTTTATATAAATTTGTTATGAAAAATGCTATACAAATTAACAAAATTTATAAACCATTTTTTATTAATAGATGTGGCACATATAAATCAAATTTTGTGAGTCATATACTCCTATAAAAGATTTTATTTAATTTTATAATTAATTTTGTACAAATAGCAGTGATAAAAAGTCAAAACATGAGCGTGTGGGGGGCGTACCCACGTGTTTCATTTTTTCTTGGACCTTTTTTGACCATTCAGCGCACATGTGATTACAAACATCCTATTTCGTACAATTATGCATTCTTAGAAAATCTACAATTGATTTATAATTAATTAAGCTAATTTATTTAATTATTGTTAATGATAATTTTTTTTTTTTGGGGGAGGGGGGGGGGGGGTTGCTCATTATGAGAATTATATTGAGTTTATATTTATTTCAATTATGAGTTATTGTTGAGTTTGATGATTATTGTTTAGTTGAACATAATTATTTTCATATTTATAATTAATCTCTTATGGTTAACAAAAAGGAAGAGAAAAAAATGTACAATTTATACACCGTTTTTTCAATTTACATTTTATTTTCAATAATCAATACCTATCATAATATAAGAGTTTATGCATTCAAACTATTTGTGCATTGAGAATTTCTCTTAAGTTGTTATTGACCTTATCATGAGAGTACTTTTCTGGCTATGACCAATCGGATTAGCATTGATCTCAATCGATCTTATAGACGTGAATCTCAGAGGATAATCTCAATCCTTCGACTTTGTTTCTAGGAATCAGGATCTCAGTTGGTTATGTGGTCAGATTTTAAAACACCGAAAAAGTATAGTTTAATTAATATATGAACTTCATTTTTCGGTATCATCTTCATTTTTTATATTTTTTTATGCTTTTTTGGAATAAAAAACCATACAAATTTTCAAAAACACCAATTGCCTTTATTTTTGTACAAAACGGTCTTCAAAATTTTAAAAACAACTTTAAAATGTTTCATAAAAGAACTTGCCAAGCAAATCAATTTTTGATCTTGAAAAAAGACAGAATAAATTTCTTAGTAAATTGTTTAAGAATAATAGCTTAATTTGTTTAACAGTCTTAACAACAACATTTGAAAAACAAGGATAAGATTATTGAGACACCCATTTTGCAATGTGTGGACACCATTTTTGGTTTTTTTTAGATCGTGACCTCCTAAAAGTTATAGTTTGCCAAGTTGGCAAGTTGAAGCTCATTGAAGTTGAAATAACAAGTTTACAATCATACAACTAATTATAGAATCAATCACATAAAACAAATTTATTGTACATATCAACTATTGGGATTCATTCTAAAAGTATTAATTTCACTTTTGTTTTTTTTTTGATAACTCAGGTATCCCCAACCCGCTGATTTTAAGGGAAGCCAGGACTAATCCTGAGGGCCCTGAAGTTAACGACCGGGCAAACCTCCAGGACTAATTTCACTTTGATTGTTCCATCTATATTTTATGTCGTTAGTTTTATGGTCAAGTATGCATTTATATACTTATTGAAGTTGAAAACTATTACGACGGAACAAACGAAAATGAGAAAGCAAAACGTGATTCGGTTATAAGCTTACATCCACGGACGAAGAACAATAGATGATTTCTTTATCAAAAAAAGAGAAAATACAAGGAGCAAATGTCTTTATTTAAAGCCATATGTTACAATACAATAATCCTTATCCATGAAATAACCCATATACATATACAAAGATCTACATATCAAGAAACTGAGTATGATCTTGAGTGAGTCACAAATGAGTTATAAACATAAACTAAGTAGAATACGAAATATCCCCAACAAAAACATTTCAAGATCATTGACTTTTGTTCATGAATGTATTAAAAATGCTGTTTAACAAACTAGTAAATGGTTGTAAATTCCTAAACTACTAACTTTTTTAAAAAATGTGCTACTATTTTAAGATTGTTAACAAGTGGCCAAAGGGATCCATTAACAAGACGCAATCCTTGTAAATAATGCATTCAAGTTTTTTTTATTTTCATAAAAAAATATCTATCACTTCTATTCAATCCAATTTTGGCGTACACACACAAGGGAGTTCATTTTTTGGTGAAACTAAACCAACTAATTATGATTGGCCTAGTTAGCAAAGAAAAATGAAATTTAAATATCATTTAATCAGGACTAAACTATTTAAAAAGACAAAAAAATGAAACTTCAAGCTTTACTATTATTGATTTGACTAAACATAATTGTTCATAATCAAAATTGAAGTGATAATAGAAATAATTTTTTGCCCATATAATTATTATTGACAATACAAATAATGGACAAGGGGGGTTTTATGAGGGGTGACAACACCCTAAGCAAATTGTGTCCAAGTTCATGCACTACACCCGGTTGACCCTGTCATTATTAAACAAAAAGAAATAATGTCTAATTTATATTAAAACCAAAAAAAAAAAAAAATCAACTCCTATTCCCTCATAATTCTATTACACCAAGAAAAAAAAAATTCTTAATTCTAAAATGAAAGAAGTCACAAGAAGTAAAAATTCAGTAGGACAATTATCACTAATCAATAATAAAATAGTGATATGATGAATTCAAATTTAATTATTTAGAAATTATTCAGAATTTTTTTATATTAGATCTCACACTATACAAATTTAATATTTACCATACAACCACCCACCTAAAAAAATCTTGATTAATTTTTCTAAGTTAAGGAGACTTATTGATAATAAAATTACAAGTAAATAGTGAAACTGATTATTTAAATATAATTGTTTAGTTAATTATAATTCCCAGTAATCATCCTATATATGGCGAGTAGCATAATAATTTATTATTAAACAGTGATATCACTTCAAGTAATTATTATTAAACAGTGATGTCACTTCCAGTGATAACACTTTTGTATTAAAAAAATAAATTTCAGAGTGACGTATAAATAAGGTCAAGTTTGACATGTTCAGGAAAAGTCAAAAAGTCAAAAAGTTACTCAAAAAGTTAAAAAGTTAACACTATTCATCAAAAGTAAACAATTACGGCTGCACAACTCCCAATCCTGATTTTCTCCTACAAACCAATTTTTATAATTTTTTATTACACATTTTTTCATAAAAAGTCAAAAAGTTAACCCAAACATCTATATTTTCTTCCTCAATTTTTTAGTCTAAAAAGATAAAAAGTACCCTAATTTAAGACACCCCAAACAACCCCTTAAATATATTAGTTAGACAAAATATCTTTTCCATATGTGATTTTGATTTTTGGTCAGTATTAAAGGAAAGAAAAAATGATGAAAATTTTTTAGAGAAGAATTTTCAAATGTTCTTATTGGTGTGATGGATAAAACACATTTAAGTTATGTTTATTTAGACGGACTGAATTAGGTTGGATTAGTATTCTTATAATTAATAATTTTAGGATTACGAATCTCTTTAGATTGTATATTCTATCCTATGTTTGAATTGAGATAAGATTATAAGTAAGGACTAATAGTTTAGATTTTGACTTAATCCTCTAATTTATATCTCACACCCCCATTTGTAAGATTGAATAGTCCATCATATATGGATACCATATCTGGGTGGATTGTTAATTCGTACTTCAATTGTTTAACCAAACATCGGATTAATAATTTTATTGAACTATTAGTCCAATCCCAAACTCATATCCATTCAAACAAATATGGCTTTAGGGCATGTTTGATTAACAGGATTAGAGTATGAGATTGAAATTATTAATCCGTAAGTCCAATAATCCTGTATTTGTTTTAAATTTTATTTCAGAATTATTAATCCAATGGATAATTAATCTAACAAATTTGTAGCATTATAATAAATGGGCTGAATTGAGAAAATAAAAAGACTCTTTTACCTTTGACTAAAAATTAAAACATTTATTATTTTTATATAATTTTATATTTTAAAAGGCTAAAAATAATTTTTAAAAATTAAAAATTATTTTTTGATATTTGTTTTATCAAATTAATTTATATTTTTTTATAAAAAATTAAAAAACAAACCAAACATGGCTTTGTATTTTTTATTTTTATTTTGCTTTTATTTATTTATTTATAATTTTTTTTCAAAACTACGTTTATGAAATTTTTTTGATAAAGTAAAGATTGTAAAGAAACATTGATGGAGGGTAAGATTGGAAAAGAAGATAAATATAGTTGTAATCTTACGTTCATATATTTTATTATCCAATACAAATCAAACAATAGATAAAGGAATAATTTATCCTACTAATCTAATTAGATAACAAATATTACACTAATTTAATATAATTATTAATACATTTACAGTTAATATTGTGAATCAAACGTAGCCTCATAATTTTAAGGTGACTATCACAATCTTCACGTTGGTCAGGAGCAGAGAAGACAAAGAAAGCCAGCAAAAATTTCCAAAGGGCTATTATGATGTGTGCTAACTTAACTACTACCCAATTAATCATAGACTAACAGTTGCTTAATCAGTGATTTTTGAAAAAAAAAATAAAAAATTGACAACCTAATTAATTATGGGAATATTGTATAATGCTTTTGTCAAGGTTCATGCACATAACCAAATATCCAAAACAACAGCAACCAACAGCATAAATAAATCATACACATGACAGAGATGGAATTTGTGAATTGTAACACTTTTTCATTGAACACTTGAACAAGAAAGGACAAAGATTGATGTAATTGATTTGTCAAATATGTATATACATGCATGTGCCAAGAACAGTGTTGTGGATAATATTTGATCAGCTTAAGGATGTGGGTACTCCTAATAAAGATTATTACAAAACAACAGCGCTTCCGACCCCAGTGAGCTGTCCAGCTCTCATTCGCTGAAAATATTAAAAAAAAAAAAAAAAAAAAATTATTTTTTTCACCCAATCACAGGGCGCCACCTCACTGGGGGTCGACCCCCAGTGGGGTCCGAAGCATTAATCATTACAAAAAATCTAGGTTAACTTTTTAGAAAGAAATAATAGTGAACATATAACTTCTTTTCTTCTTTTTTCTTTTTTTAAATTTCAAACAAAAAAATAATTAGTTGTTTCCAATCCTGACACAAAACCTAATAATTAATCGAACGTATGGTTTTATTTAAAATAATATTTAAAAAATTAATATATAAAACAATCAAAATATGTTTTGATAAATCTCTACACTACTATTATGAAGATTTTATATATAAATACTATTTCTATAGGAAGTTATACTTTTTGGATGTGTTTGTTTTGGAGGATTAGGGGGGTGGGACTGGACTATTAGTCCCACTGGACTAATAGTCCATTGTTTATTTCATTTTTTTTGCTCCGGACTATTAGTCCAAAAAATATGAGACTATCCTATCCCATAGGGGAAGGTGGGATAGAAACCATGAGATTGGTATCCGGGATTATTTTGTGAAATGTCCATTTTACCCTCGATGCTATTACTTAGCAAACAATTAGAAAATGATAAAATAGTCTTTTGAACATTTATAAATTATTTTTTTAGTGCTGTTAATTTAAAATTATATATTAAATTAAAAATTTTAATTTTAATTATAAATTATAAATTATAAATTTAATTTAATTAAAAATAATAAATTATAAATTATGGCCCTATAAATTAAATTTTTTTAGTGTCATTAAAAAATTAAATGTACATATTAAATTAAATTATTTTTTTAGTATTATTAATTTAAAATTATATATTAAATAAAAAATATAAATTATAAATTAAATTATTTAAAAATAATAAATTATAAATTATGGCCTTATAAATTAAATTTTTTTAGTGTTGTTGAAAATTTAATTTATATATTAAATAAAATTATTTTTTATTGTCGTTAATTTAAAATTATATATTAAATAAAAATTATAAATTTAATTTAATTGAAAATAATAAATTAAAATATTGTGCAAAAAATAAAATAAAACAAATTTTTATTTAATCTAGTTAAAAATAATTAAAATATTAAAGCTATGTTTAATATTGCTATTACTTAGTAAATAATTGAAAATGATAAAGTAGTCATTTGAGCATTTATCCTTCTCCATAATATCCCAAACAAACATTGGATGATTAAAAACAGTCCAATTCAGACATCTAATTCCATGACTAAACAAACATAGGATACAAATTTAATCCAATCAAATACTCCCGGAATAATGTATTTCAGGACTAATAGTCCGATGAATTACAATCTCCTCATATTCAGTCCGTCCAAACAAACGCACCCTTTGAGGCATGTCAAAAAGTGAAATAAAAGAATGACAAAATATAACTAAAATCAAAATTTGGTTTAAAAATTATCACTCTGCTTTTGGTTTTGTTTTCATGATATATTTTCTAAAATACACTAAAAATAAATTCGTTAAAAAGTTAATGAGACATTTAAAACACTTCTCATTTCTTTTTTCTTTTCTTTTTTTTTTTTTGAAAATTTGTTTCTTAAAAATTCAAAATACTTTTTTTTTTTGGTGCGTGTGTGTGTTTTTATTTTCAACAAACCCATTTTAAGTACTGTCGTGAAGCAAATAGTTTGTAAGACTTTGTTTGAATTTTGAATTGATAAAAAAAAAATAATAAAAAAAAATTGTGAAATGCAAAAAGAGGAAAGAGATTTATGAAAGTATAGATAATTTGTAAAACGTTTTCTTTCATGTCATGCTTCAATAATTTTTTTCTTGTCTTGATGTGAATTATCCTTTGAGGTATAGGGAATAATAGTCAACGTTTTGGTCAGTTTTAGTATGCTAGCTAATGTATATATATAGATAGGACGGCTAGTTGGTCAAAAAGCTATGGGCAATTTATCGGAACCCTCTATATTTTTATTTTAATTTTTTTTTTTTGTAATTTTGATTTTTTTTGTAATAAATTAATTCGATTTTGATTTTAGATTTATAAATTTTTTTCAATTTAGTCCAATTTATTAAAATCGTTAGTATTTTGTGATAGAAAATACATACATAAATAATATGCGTTGTGTTTTTATAGATAAAATTATAAATTTACTCAAGTTATAGTAGCCATAATCAAAGCTATTTTCCTTTAAAAATCGTAATCAATATTATTAATTTGACTAAATTAATACAATATCTAAAATTAAAAATCAAAATCAAAATCGTACTAATTAAAATTACAAACATTAAAATGACACGAGAAATAAAATATAGAAACTACCGATACAATTTATCCAAAACTTTTTTTTTTTTTTTGGCAAAACATATTCCAAAATATTGAATTAATTCTTTTATCATTTCATTGGTCATTTCATTTCTCACTTCAGGCTAAGCACCCATGGTTTTGGTTATGGTGGTTTTGCTCAACTTGCATATTCCTTTGCGTGGTTGTGTGCTCAATCATGAGACTAATCAATATACCTTTTTAGAATTTGTTAATCAAAAGCCTGGTTTTAAATTATCCCTAACCACCTATTTAAAAGTTTAATCATGGTTTACATTTAGATGAGAGATGTTGACCTTGAAAGACTTCCTATGAGTAAAGTGATCTTACTTGGCGCAGCTTGTGGAATTATGTGTAAGGTTTTGTTTGGAAGGTGAGTTAGTTTTTTTATTTTTTGATTATCATAGTTTAGGGTTAAAATGTTTCATTTGGGTTAGGTTTTTTTGACTTTTTTGACATTTATGATAGAAAAAATAAAATGATTATAATTTAGATGCGACATTTTATCTCATTTATTTTTTAATTTATTTTTTATTTTTATAATTATTTTAACCTGATAAGTCCCTGCTAAATGAGGGTTAAATTTTTTGTTTTTAAAATTTGCATAAGAGCCTTTAGTGCAACTTCTATTATTTATGGGACAAATAATTTAAATAATTTATTATTGAGATACATAATGATCTTTTATTATTCAATTATTAATTTTAATTTATAAAAAATTATACTAAATAAGCTGAGTAAGGATTTTATTATAAAATATATATATAGATATATAATGAAACTCAAGATACACATGAAGGCAACCAACGCTCAAAGAGACAGACAGATAAAGCCATCCTAACCAAATAAGTTTAGGTCACGATATTATTATTTAGAGTAATACTATACACTCTAAAAATTTTATAAATTTTTTTATTAAAGGTTTCATAGAGGTGTGATGTGCGTTCTATGTAAGTCTCACAGTTATGTGAGATATTTTGTCAAAATTTTAATAGAATTTTTTAAATCCCTAATATTTTATATTATTTATGACAAATGAAAAGGAAATTTGTCAAGAACACACATGATGAAACATAGAGATATATATTTGCATTGAGGTCTTTTCTAAGTATTAATATTGGTTTTTTATAGTTGAAAAATATGTATGTAAATTTAAAGGGATTAGCTGAGCAGTAAAAATTTAAAAATATAATTTAATGTTTTGAGTTCAAATCATCTTAAAGAACCATTAGAAGTTTATCCGATTTTCAATTTTTAAATTTCAAAATTAATCAAAGTGCCTATCAATTAATCTGATAACCTTAGTTAAAAAATAATAATAAAAAACGTACGTAATCGAAACTATACATATAATGATATAAAAATGAATCATATATATATATATATATAGAGAGAGAGAGAGAGAGAGAGAGAGCGCTCTACACCACAAAAGAACAAAAATTCATGTCAAAATCAAACCCTAATTGTCGATAATGATATTTCTATCTTCATTGAACCAGTGACAAAAAAATTTCGTACAATGCATGAGAAGTTAAAAACAAAACTCCCAAGTTCCTACTCGCTCTCTAGTCTTCATTTCCCATTAAACTATACTTTTCTATTTTATCTCTACACCACAAATAAACAAATAAGCTTATGTAATGTACAAATATAGTTAGCACACTCCTAATTATTTTTATTCAAGAATATTAAATTCTTGGTTTTCTTTGTATTGTATGGGCATATGAAAACGATTGTAGGAAAGAAAAATACCGACACTTATCCCACCACTGTAGCCTAAACATACTACAATGCATAAAATAAGAATTTTAGAGATTAAATTTTTAAAAGTGAACAAGAAATATTTAAAGATTAATTTTTATCCTCGCGAATATAATTATCAAAATGTTGTCCCGGAAGTTTAAAAATAAGGCTTTTAGCTATAATTTTAAAAATGCCCGCTAATAAATACACTTTTAGGACAAAATAATTTGTCTAAAAAAGTTTATATTTTTAGACAAAAAAAAAAAAAAAATTGGTCCTAAAAGGATAATAATTTACCACTACATGTCTAATTTTATTACTGAAAATACAATAATGACAATGTTGCAACAAAATATTTTGATTCTACAAAATAATTTTATCCCTAAATTTTTTTTTTTTCTAAAATCTTAATTTGTTACAGTGAGAAAAACTTAGGATTTGCATTGTTGTGTTAATAAAACTCATTTCATTTGAATTAAATGATGCAAAATCTATAGAGTCGTAAATTAGTCAATTATTTTCTTTTTCTTTTTCTTTTTCTTTTTTGTAGGTGCTCAGGAGAAGGTATTTTCAGTCTCTCAATTTTAGATTAGGTAATCCTATATATTAAAAGAAAACTCACTAAATAATTTTAATACATTTCATCAAACTCAATTTTAAATACATTTCATCAAACTCAATTTTAGGTTAGTTACTTTAATTGAATACCAAATCACTAGATACATGTAACTAGAGAAAGAAAACTCACTAAATAATTTTAGATAATAAAATGTTAATATATTATATTTATTTATTATTTATTATTTATCATTTAATCAATTATTACTATATTAATAATAAACCAGAGTAGTGAAATCATTAAACTAATGCAATTATAATACATGAGATAAAAAATACAATTTGATAAATAAAGGAAAATTATTTATAAACAAAATTTGTATAAAAAAAAAAAAAACTAAATTAGAATGATATAATTGTGTTATTTTTGAAAATATAAATTAGAATAATAGGTATTTAAATTGAGATGAACATAACATAAACTGTCACACCATTTTATATGTAAATTTAATATAATTTTTTTAAAGATAAATTATATTGACTTCCCTGATGTTTGAATACAACAAATCATACTTTTTGAGATAATTAAATCAACCACTTTATTAATAAGCTTCAAGAGATCGGAACGAATATAGGTAGTGTTAAAACTCAAAGATAAATAAAATAAAATATACTTTAATATAAAAAGATGACAACATAAGTTTTTTTTTTTTTTTGTCCATAAGAGTGTCTCTAACGCTTACTCATTTCTTTCATCAAATTTAAATTTGATGAAAAAAGTCCAATTTTAGTGCTCCAACGTTAACATCAAACCAGTATCAAATTGAGGATGTCTTAAACTTTTTATCAAATTATTGTAGATAGTCGTTAGCTTTGCAAGTATACAAGAGCACTGGACACTGGCCAGTTTTTCCCCCGGATATTCACTTCTTTGCAATTTACTGTAGAAAGTCTGTTGCAGAATTTGGGCAATTTACACTGGCCGATCGACTAGCAGAACATCCCCCAGTCGTCCTCTCGATCGATCGGTGATTTGATAAAAATTCAAAATTCTCCTCTGGAACGCTCGATTTTAGATGAAACTTTTACTAAAAAAAAAAAAAAAAAGAGTAAGGGATGCTCCAAGACTAACAAATTATAGGAAAAAATGGGTTAAGTGTTCCGTAAATTAAAACCTTAAAAGAGTCTAATATAATTAGAAAAATTTGCAAAATTTATTGTATTTTCTCTAAATTTTAAGATATGTGAATGTAATTTATCTAATATTTTATTTGTATCGTTACCCTAAACAAATGTAATCATTCATTATTTTAAATCTCTCTTAAATATTAAATTTGAAATTGAAACAAATAAAATAAAAATTGAATAAAAATAGAGAGTTTGTTGAAAAATGCATTTGAAAAATGATTAATTAAAATAAAAAAATAAACTTGTAATTAAAAATTTAACTAATGTTGATAAAGATGCTCTTACCAGATGAATTTCACATTTTTTATTTTCTCGTTTTATGTGAATCTTCATAACAAATATGTGTATGTATAGGATCGGTCTTATCTAAAAACTTTTCATTATTTTAGTGTGGTTTGGTAATACTTACGTTTTTAATTTTCTATTTATATTTATAAAAATTTTAAAAATTCAAATAAAAATTTATTTGGTAAACTTTTGATTTATAAATCAGTAGTCTCAGTTTATAAATTTGGCCAAAAAATATAAATTCAAAAAATGTGTTTCCGTTTTGAGTTTTCAATTTTTTTTTTTTTTTACCACCCTACACTAGCCACCACCCGCCACCCATTTTCTACCACCGTCTTCCGCCACCACCACCCACCACCCACCACTACCTGCCACCACCACTCACCACCCACCTGCCACCACCACCACCACACACACCCACCTACCACCACCGGCCACCACCCACCTGCCATCCCCTCGCTGCCACCACCCACCCCTCGCCGCCACCACCACCACCACCACTCCCACCACCCACCTGTCATCCATCCGCCACCACCCGCTACTACCATCCACCGCCCGCCACCACCACTCACCACCAACCTGCCGCTACTATCCACCACCCGCCACCACCACCCACCCATCACCACCAGCCACCAGCTACCTGCCACCCACCCGCCACCCCCAACCCACTACCCACTACCACCACCACCACCACCCACTCGCCACCCACCTGCCACCACCCACTACTACCACCACCACTCACTCGTTACTACCCACCACCCGCACCGTCACCCATCCACCCGCCCACAACCACCACCACCCGCCATCCGCCACCCACCTGCCACCACCATCCACCACCCGCCACCACCACCTGTTACCCACCCACTCACTACCACCCACCACCTGTTACCCACCCACCCACCATCACCACCGCCCCACTACCACCCACCACCCGCCACCACCCTCCATCTGCCACCCACCTGCCACCACTACCCACCACCCTCCACCGTTACCCACCACCACAACCCACCACCTACCACCACCACCACACCACCCGCCACCACTACTACCACCCGCCATCCGCCACCCACCTGCCACACCACCACCACACCACCACCACCACCACCACCACCACCACCACCCACTCGCTACCACCCGCCACCCACCACCACCCACCCGCCACCACCCACCACCCACCGTCACCACTTTTCACCACCGTCTTCCGCCGCCACTTGCCATTTCTCACTCTTTTTTATATTTTTAAATTTTTTAAACACATTTTGTCAATTGCCAAACGCGTTTGTAGTTTATATTTTCTAAAAATAAACAAAAATCAGTTTATAAAATTTTTATAAATATAAACTGAAAACATAAACGTTTCCAAAGAGACCCTTTCTAAATATGACAGGCCTTATAGATACATGACGTTTATTATGTGGATCTACATAAGAAATACTAATTATAAATGATAAAAATAAAAAATAAAAAAAGTGAGATATTCATTCAGTGATAATACAGACATTGTTTGAGAAATTTGCTATTTTAATTGATTTTTTTGGCTATTTTTGCTTGATTAAAAAAATTATGTTCAAGTAGTTAACTTTTTTTTTTTTTTTTTTGGTAGTTAATTTAATAATTGTGAAAAAAAAAAGTGAAATGATTATAAATTAGATGTAATATTTTATCTTATTAACTATTTTAGTCAAAAGTTAGGTAAAATGTGAATAAAATATACCTATATTTCACCTAATTTCACACATCTTTTCCCTTTCTTTTTCTCTTTCTAAATCCCTTCTCAAATTCTTCAACCAAATATAATATTAATGAGTCATTTTAGTCCAATCATCTTCTCAAAACCTTAACGCCAAAATTGCCATGATCCATATTTTGGAAACAGCCAAACAGCTTTTTAATGAATGAATATTAGTATAAAGTCTAGGTGTCTGACATGATAAAACTCTTGTTAATGACCCATATTTAAATGGACTGGGCCAAATTGGCGCAAGACTTTAGAGGGCTTGTCTCCTAGCAAACATATGCTTTGCACACCCGCCCCAAAAAAACATCGCATCAAATAACTGGCCCAAGTTGTCCCAAGTGGTTAAGGGCAAGTTTAGTACCAGCGATAAATTTGGACATCTTGGATTCGACTATAACGCCTCGTTTGTGAATAGATTTTTTTAGTAATTTTTTTGGCTAAAATATAATGTAAAAATAATTAGTATGTTTAGGATGACTTTTTAATTTTTTACGAAAAGATATGCAAAAAGTAAAGAGAAAATAGAATATTTGACTTTTTGATATGGGTTGTTGGTTTTTTGATTATTTATCAACTTTTTGACTAAAATCACCAGTTGCCAAACGAGGCCTAACTAGTAAACATGATTTACACGTACTCCAACAAATTCAGATGTTTTAGATTCGACTTTAGAGGGTTTGTATATACTACATTCTAACCAAGGTTTTAAAAAGCAGCCGTAACCGTTACGTAACGGTTGTGGTAGTTACCGCCACCCGTTACAGCCGCTTTTGCAGTGTGATTGGGATTCACAGGTGTATCGGCCGTAGCGACTGCTATAGCGGTCGTAACGGTGCCGTAACGGCCGTTACGGCCTGTTACGCACCGTTACGTAACGGTTCCAAATTGCTTCTTTCAAAAAACACAAAAAAAAAATGTTGAAAATGGGGGAAGAGAGATAGAGAGAGAAGAGGGAAGATGAAGAACATGTTATTGATTTGTTGAAGCTGTAAGACCTATGCTATTTTATTCAGCTACTATCACTCAACCATTTGTTTATGTGTGTCTATCTATATATTGTTTAATAATAATAATAATAATAATAATAAATAATAATAAGTGTGATCATTATCTATTTGGCTTAATTAATATTTATATATAATATATATATATATTTAAGTTTTTATTTATTCTCTCTTACTTTTGTCATTATTTATCTTATATATAATAATTAGTAATTGATTTTGTATAATATAAAGTCGTTAATTATTAAAAATAAAATGTAAAAAACTCAGTTTATAGTAATTGAAAAATATGAAATATATTGGATCAAACTTAAAAATTTATAAAAATTGATTAATATTTATTTTAAAACCTAATAAATATGATCATGGAAAAAAAATGTGCGTATCAGTAAGTTTTTTTTCAAATTGTGCGAAAAATAAAAAAAATCACGGTTCCGGTTATCGCAACCGTTACACTACGGCCTTTACACCCCGCAATCGTAACCGCGCCACTGCCACCGTTACGGTGACCGCAACCGCTTTTTAGAACCTTGATTCTAACAAATAGGACTAGGCATGGGGTTATTTGAATTACACAATTCGTCCAATTCGTCCATAATCATATTTATTATTAATAAATATGATTATGGAAAAAAAATGTGCGTAACAGTAAGTTTTTTTTTCAAATTGTGCGAAAAATAAAAAAAATCACGGTTCCGGTTACCGCAACCGTTACACTACGGCCTTTACACCCCGCAACCGCAACCGCGCCACCGCCACCGTTACGGTGACCGCAATTGTTTTTTAGAACCTTGATTCTAACAAATAGGACTAGGCATGGGGCTATTTGAATTGCACAATTCGTCCAATTAGAATCGATCCGTATACAAATAGATGGTTTTGCAGACACAATACTGGCGGATGCGGTTTGAAATATGACATTATTGCGGGTTGCGGGTTTTACCCGCACTCGCAAGAATCCGCCAACACTTAGACCTTTTTTTTTCTTTTTTCTTTTTTTGCCTGAACCATTGATTTCATTCATCCAATCCTAGATATTTTTGGATTTTAAATGATTTTACTTTAATTGTATTGTTGGGTAGTGAATGATCTTGATGATTTAATTTAGGATTTTGAAATATGTGAGTGTATTAGTTTATGATTTTATTTAAAAGTTTAAGATTTTGAATGATTTGTTTGTTTTAGGAATTGATTTTGTTGTGTTTTTAATTTTATAAATTTTAATTCATTAATTATTAATGTTGAGCATTGTAGAAAATGGGGGGAAAATAGTCCAAAATAAATATTTACAAAACGGGAGGAAAAAAAAAGGCCTAAAAATAAATTTTTAAAGAAAAAAGTCTAATTCGCAAACCGTCCATAACCACCCGCACATTCGCAAATCCTATCTGCACAAACCCCAACCCACACTGCAAGTGATTGCGGGTTCAATTTTCCCAAAACCACACATATACGGATGGGTCCAAACTGCAAATCGAACCTTCCAAAATCAAACCGCGGGCTCCCCTACTATCAAACATGATGACTAACACTCACAACACGAAATAATTTGCACAAGAGATGAACTCTAGTACGAGTTATAAAATTGAATGTGTTAAATTTTAGTCTGGCTAGTATCTTCCAAGATTAACACGTAATTTGTAGGTGATCACAAATATTCAGACATCTCTCTCCAAGTTTTAAAAGGCAAAATATCAGTTTAATTTGTAACAATTTTCAAGTTATTAACGATCCACTTGAGTGATGATAGGGTTAATCAAAAGCTTGTTTTCTTATAAATCGGTTTTCTTGGATGTGAATTTTCCTTGAATAGATTTTCTTGTTATTGGAACCAATTCAATATAATTCACTCTGCTTGTATCACTGTTTGGATTCAACATATGCAAGTTATCAATGATGATGGTAGTAAGAAATCTTCAACTTGCCATTTACTTTTGTTCATGTTCATCAAAAGCTCTCATTTCAGACCTCTCTGAGATATTCGTGGGCCTAAAAGAATTACCACAGCTACAAATGTTACTCAACTCCATATGGTCCACTATGTTTACCTTTTTCTCTTTCATTTTTCTTTTCTCACTTCTATGTAGCTGAGTTTTAGTTGCAAGCATCAATGATGCAGAGTCTTTGGAATCAATCTCAAGCAAGGTATCAGAATGTTGCTAAACACAGAGAAAGAGAGAGAGAGAGAGAGAGAGAGAGAGATAAGAAAACACCAAAAGAGTAGTGGTCTTAAAACACTTGAGGGGTATATCAAAATTTAGAATAAAGTAGGCAAAGTGCTTTCCAATGCAACTTGCAGAAAGCCACTCCTTTGCAAAAGAAAGTGGGGCAGTTTTGTCATTCAGCAAAAAAAAAAAAATTAGAAAAATAAAATGTTAAAAAAGTTTTATAGGCTTAGAATTGTCATGTTGCTCATGTTGTTGCCCTAGAATTGTTTGCCTAGTGGGGCAGGACCAAAAGCAACGTTGTGCAAAGTGATGTAGGGGGGCATTAGGCTTTTTCAAGAAGGTTGCTACACCCCATCACACTGATGTTACAAGCACCATTTAAAAGACAACAACATAGAGGTGCATACTAAAAAAATAAAAAATAATAAAAAAGATTATTTTCAAAAAACACAAAAAATGAAAACAAAAACACAACCAAGCCCAATGGTATCGAAGCTATACAATTTAGAAATCACATTTTAGGGGTAGTCAGGGATAGTCGAATGGTGGGTAGAATTGACATAATAATGTCGTGTCTGACATTGAGAAAAATATCAATAAATTTTCTCTTTTAACTTTTCTAAAAAAGAAAATATGGTTAAAAGGCTTTCCATTGATATGTAGAACCTATATTTATATAGAATTAATTTTTTTTTATTACTGGTAGATTGTCTAATCAGTTAAAATGATGCCTTTGTTTTGTTCTTCACTTCACTTGATTAGGGAGAAGATTCTACTTTAGAAGAACTTTTAGAAAAATGAAAGGTCAATTTGATATTTCACCTTTCAAAAGGAGAACCTTAAATTCATTTTACAGATATGTAATAAAAACTGTTTTATGTGTTGCCAATGCCTAGGTACAGAACTTTTGCTTCCTGAACAGGTTGTAAACAAAGTGGAGAGTTTGGTCAACATTTAGGTTGTGTTTGGATCTTTAATATTTGAAATGATTTGTGAAAGAAAAAGAAAAAGAAAATGATAATTGAATAAAATAAAAAAAAAATATTAATCTTTTTTTAATCATTTTCCTTCACAAATCTCATCTCAAATTGAAAATCCAAAATAGGGTTAGGATTCTTTTATACCTAATCAGGATTGGTGAAACACAAAACCCAAAAAAGAACAAATAAACAATATGAATAAATCACTCATACACACAAATAATATAAGATTTACGTGATTTATCGCAAACTAAGTCTACATCCATTATCTCAGTTTTCACTATAATCAAGAAGGTTACAAGAGATTATAAGGAGCCGTCTCCTCTCAACTATAAATATATATTAAGGCAACAAGTACACTTATTAAGAAATTAGATCCGTGATCAAGTGATTAATGTCCGGCACTTATCAAAATCCATACTAGCTACCTCAACAAACACAACCTTAAAGTCCTTATCATTTTTTTTTCAATTGTTAGGTCACACTTAAGAACTAAACCATGATGCTTTTCAAGACCAGCGAAAAAGAATATGTTGAAATGCAAGTGCTTGGCTCCAAGACTAGTGATTAAGAAGAAAGATAAAGATTCTTTACCAATTAGGGAAGAAGGAAAAAAAACAAGATATTGACTAATGATCAAGAGCACACACAAAACAAAAAAGAAAAAGTATATAAATAGTTACACTAGCTCATGTATTCATGCTTTTGTTTAATTTAATAATTGACTGATTTGTTTAATAGGATCTTCTTCTCTAAAAGAACAAAGTGAAAAAGAAACATTGTCATCCTCAAGTAGAGAACATAGCAAAAAGAGACAGAATGAAGCATAAGATGCTTGAGTTAGTGGATCTTAGACACCACTCTCATCATTCAATTCAAGGTTGGTTGTCAAGTTCAGTCAAAATAAGCATGGTGGGAGGAAGAAAATATCCAACAATGGGAAGCATGCAGTAGGGAAAACCAATCAGATCATACGTATCGCACCATTTGCAAGAAAATTGTATTGTGAGTCAAATTTGGACTCGGCATCTGATGATGTGGCATTTTCGCTTAAATCAACTGTTTCCACTTTGTTTAATGATGGTTGTGGAGGGCACAAAATGATTCCAAGTGTTGAACCGTACTGAGACTTTTTTTCCCTCCAAGGCTGAAGTTCATCGACATCCTCATTGAGTTATTAGAATGGTTAAAATTCACCCTCTTTCTTTGAAAACAAACAGCAAATTCAGATTTCAAAGTGTAATAATGGAACACCAACTCAAATGATTTCCAAAAGACAGATAATAAGCAAACTATTACAAACTTGAACCAAGTAATGGAACTGCGAAGTTTCTTGAGGAATTCTTGATATAATGATTCTTGACATTTCACATCACAATGAACAATAATATGAACAACATCAAATAAATCTTTCTTTCCTAGACATTCTAACGGTTGGAATTACAACCATCAAGAAAATTATCTCACTGATGCCTGTTTTAAACCTGGAACATAATAATTCAGTTGATACGTGCCATTCTCAGCCACCGGACAGCCCATCATCTGGTCACAATCCTCTTTCCTCGAGTTCATCCATTAGGGGAACTCTTACATCAATGGCAATATTGACCATGCACAAAACCCTAATTCACAAATGTTTTCAGACCCTACTCTCACATTCCCTTCATCCAAACACAAAATGGAAAACTTACCAAGACAGGCTACCCACTCAGTTTCACTGATCTTTTTGTTCATGTCTTTATTAACATATTCACATAAAACCATCCATGATAGAGCTTGGACAGAGATATCAAACTTCACTGATGAAATTTCTCAATTCAAACAAACCTTTAGAACTAGGTTTTGATATCAGCTTGTGATCATTGATGCTGTGAAGAATGCATTTGAAAACCCATGTTGTAAGCTCCAACCCGAGTCCTATTAAGTGTCCCCTTTTGAAGATTTTGTTCCTGAAGTTCAAGTCCATACGAAGACGTCCCACAAGGAGTTGCCACGAGGAGGCTGCTATTTGGCATGTCGAAAGCCATGACCGTTCCTTGACTTGACGGGTCCCAGCTATATAGTGCCCTCGCAATGCCATTCATATTCGAATGCTGAGGTGGCTGTGCAACCGTGGCAGAGTGGTCTGATGAGGGAGGCGATCTTTTATCGTCCGGTGAAGGAGATTTAGTGTCTGTGACATTAAACGTAGTGATGTCATGGATGCTAGACCTCCTCTTATCCTTCCCTCCAGAAAGCTGCCTGATAAAGTACTTCTGAGCATGACTCGCAACCTGAGTTGGCGATCTAGTTGTCACAAAATTGCGTGAAATGTTTCTCCAGTCTCCCTTACCATACTTTTTAAGCCCCATCAGAAACTGCCTGAGGTTTTGAATCATCAAATACACAAGAAACTTTAATATCAAAACTACCTATTGAGCAGATAGAAAATGACATTCAATACTAAAGCATTTTTTAAATGCAGATTGACAGTTTCATCTATATACCCAACTCTTTTTTCCTTCTATTTTCGATCAAACTATACATGAAAAAAAAAAAAAAAAATTATATCGATCAATTCATACTAATTTGTTGGACCCATTCGAAACCTTCAATTTCCAAAACTATGTTAGATTATCTACATACTAACAATAAAACAAATACATGGTAGGTTCAATTAAACCAACACTAGCAACTTGACACAAAACTGTATTATTACCTGTGCTCCTCCTCTGTCCATGGCACTCCTTTTTTCCTTTCTTGATCACAAGGCCGTGTCGATGAGCTTCGCTTTCCACTGGGGCTATAGAATTGCTTGAACCCATCATAGGTTTGATTACTGTTCTCCCATTCGAAGGTGAAAGAGCTTGTTTGGTATCCAGGAATTGGAATCAACCCTGCCTCTATATCACTCACATCTTCTTCCAATTCTCTGTACTGTTTGATCACATCACTCACTGTCTTTCCAGGAATCATGGCCGCCACATTGCACCACCGGTCTGGTGTATCCTTATCGAATAAAGCGAGTGCATTCTCGAACAGTTTGTTCTCTGCTGGTGTCCATTTTGTTCCCTTGCTTTCTTCAAACAACCAATTTGAGTTTCTTACATATGATGATGGGGACAGAATTTCCATTCCTCTGTTCATTGTTGTGCTAATAATTATAGTGAACAATTGGTGGACATAGCTAGAAAGCCATAGAATTCACAACCCTCTCTCTTTCTCTCTGAGGAGGAAATGCAGAGAAGTAGAGGTTTTTAAGAACAAAAAGGCATCGAGTCAAGAAGCATTTGAAGGGAATATGACAACTTTTTTGTGACATGAGCATGAGATGAGGAATCTAGAAGAGGCCCACCTTTCCAATGCCTAAGGAAAAAAATTCAAGAAACAAAAGAAAAGGAAGATCTTGCTTGTGAATGATACAACTGAGAGCTCTGTACCAGATCTAAAGCACAGAAAGGGTAAGAATGAACAAAACCCGTATCAATAATTGAGAAGAAAAAGAGCAATCTTGGTAAAAATTGAAGATAGGAGCTCAGAAAGTGAGAAAAACAGAGGAAACAGAAAGTCAGGAGGGATTAGATCAGTGAAAGTTGGGAAATTTTGTTCTTTCTTTTCTTAGAGGCTAAAGAAGAAAATATTGGGAAGAAGAGAAAAAGAGAAAGCAAGAGACAGAGAGTGAAGAAGTGAATCCATGACTGCCGAGAGGTTGTACTTGTTTGTAAGAATAGATCTAAACTTGTAAACGAGCAGAAACAGAGAGTAGCAGAAGAAGAGAGAAAGAGAGGTCAAAGGTGTTGGGTTGTGATTGGTTGGAAGGGTGTTTGTGGGGGCTGGGAAAGAAAAGTTCCCTAATTATCTAGAGAGAGAGAGATGAGATGAGTAGAGAGAGAGAGAGAGAGAAAGCTGCCCAATCAAAAACTAAGATGGACAATCTGTCATTGCTGAACTAGATCCATATAGCCATTCTTGTAATTCAATAATAATAATAATAATAATAAACTATACACTTCTTATGAGATTTGTAGGGAAAAAAAAAAAAAAATCATTTCAATGTAAAACCGTAAGGTGAAGCCTTAAACGTAATAAAAATTTATGTTTCAATGTAAAAAATAATCACAATATTATTTTTTTATCCGATTCAGATACCACATAAAGGAATGAGAATGTTTAAAGGGTGAGAAAAGAGCTATAAATTTCTACATTTTGTGCCTAAACTATGATTAATGAATTACAAATAAAAATGAGATTAAATGTTATGTAAGTTAAAATATTAAGTGAACCAAATGTAATTATTACAAATTTAACAATAACATAAAAAGAAGAAAAAAAAATGAAGCATTATGTGGAGAGTCCAATGTAGTTATAACAAATTTATGAGATTTGTTATATTTTTTAAAAAAATTTAGAAGATATCAGTATAATTTATAAAAATAAGCAAAAGATGAACTTTCGTGACGGTAGTGTGTTGAAATCTAGCAATGAGTTTCTGGCAATGGCTTTCACTATGACTAATGAATTACAAATAAAAATGAGATTAAATGTTATGTAAATTAAAACATTAAGTGAACCAAATGTAATTATTACAAATTAAACAATAACATAAAAAGAAAAAAAAATGAAGTAAGTATTATGCGGAGAATCCAATGTAATTATCACCCAATGTAATTATAACGAATTTATGAGATTTGATATATTTTCTTTAAATTTTAGAAGATGCCAGTATAATTTATAAAAATAAACAGAAGAAGAACTTTGGTGATGGTAGTGTGTTGATATCTAGCAATGAGTTTCTGGCAATGGCTTTCACTTTTGTGGTGCTTAGCATTTTTTTGGTTGTTTTGGCAAAAACATCACTCACCATTAACCCTTACATGTTTGAAGTTAAAACATGCATATATATATATATATATATATATGCCTTATTATGAATCAAAGAGGGTGGGTGGTCTTATTCACACTCCATTATTGATTCTTTCTATTATCTATTTATGTGACATATAAGTGAACATATTACAACATCACATATAGTGGACTGAAAATAAAAATTCCCTTTACTAAATAAATCCAAAGAAAAAAAGAAATTAAACCCTAATCTATGAACATGACAGGTAATTTCTAGCGCATTTGTTAAAATATTTTCTTTCAATGAATTTTATTTTATTTTTGAAAAAATGACTTTATGATATTAATAGTTACCTTTTTGCATATAAGAAAAGGGGGAAATTGCAAAAAAAAAAAAAAATGAAATGGTCTTAAGATAATTATACTATTAGTGAAATCTTTTTTTGTATAAATCTGACACATAGAAAAGACTTGCACCACTAAGAAAATGAAATTATTTTTCCACTATTCAATTGAAATACAATTTTTCCTAAAGAGAAGTTACTACTACACCCATTTATTTTTTTAAAAATAATAATAATCATGTACTATTAAGGTATGTGATAAATGAGATCTACTAAATGTTGTCACTTGTTAGTGAATTAAATATACTTTCACTCTTTTTTTTTTCTTTTTTCTTTTTTCTTATCAGTGGAAAAAAAAAAAAAAAAAACCTATTTTCTGTACAGGTTCTCATATTTTATATTTTTCTAATTTTCTTTTTTGACTTTTAGAAAAATTATTTATGAGAAGATATGACAATAGTGCAGCAAGTTAAATTCACCATAATTCACAAAGTCAAATGACAAATGCAAGAGTGGACTAAAAATTAGGCTCTCATCATATTCTTTATTAGTTTAATGACTTATGATTTTGTAGTGCAAATGCAAAGTACAATCTGCTGTGAGATTTTAATAAAGTTTGACTTTCATGGCTCAAATTAAGGCAGGTGTCCTTTGCTATATATATATTACAATGTCTTGGACACAAAATCAATCATGTTCCGATCAAAAAAAAATCAATCATGTTAAATAATTTTAATTATATATATTAAATGATAAGATTTATTATAAAAAAATAATTTTATTCTAATTATTTCATTTATATTTGATATAATTGATTTTGTGATCAATTTTAATAATAAATATATTTTTAATTATCATTCATCTCAATCATAGCCCAATTTTCAATTCTCAACTAGGGAGATGCTTTTGTTGGTAAATTATCAAGTGGCCCTTAGACCATAAAGAGATGGGTGGTCTTGCGCAATTAAGTCCCGACCTGTTACTGCGTATTCTGATTAAATGACCTTTGAATCAGACTGGAGTCAACCAGCCTGTTAGTTTTCATTGGGCCAATTTGGAAGAAGCTAAGAAAAAGTTAGGTAGCGTTTGGGAGAGATTTAGAATTATGATTTGAGAATAGAGTTGTATTTTGAGTTTGTGAGTTTTAGAATTATGATTTGAGTGTAAAAAATTTATTTGGTTATGAGTTTTGAAAAGAGTTTTAAATTGAGTGATGTGACATATGATATTTGATATAAAAACTTACAACTTACAACTTATAACCAAACACACAATCTAAAATTCTATTCAAAACTTATAAAAAATTTCATAAATATTTAAAAAAAAAAAAAACCGAACACTATTCCGGTCAACCGGCTAGACAACTGGTGGGACAATCGGTAAATCCAAATTTTCCCGCCTTAGAAAATGTTTTCAAAAGTGAATGTGAAATTAATTTTTAAAAACGCTAAACAAATACCACACTCAAAAGTGTGTGGAACTATTTTTGAAAGCTCCACCAAATAGAGCCTTAATTTTTTAGATTTTTAGTTTTTTTATACAAAAAAAAAATCACAAAAAAGTCAACTTCTTTAATACAAAAAAGCCAAAAAATTATATAAAAAAAGAGAGTCAAAAAATCAATTTTTTTTAATTAATTTCTCAAAACACTACATTGAGGTTTTAAGACATTTAACACATTGACATTTTGTTAGGTAATTGAGAAACAAAGAAATTTTTAAGGATTGATTCCATGGTAAAGACTTGAAAATAAAATTTAAAGTTTCAAATTCAAGTTACTTCAAGGGTTACTGGTTTGTCCATTCATTAATTTTTGAATCTTAAAATTAGTCGAGATACACATAAATTAAACTAGACAATCAATTATGAAAAAAAATAAAGAAAGAAAGAAAGAATAACTTATTTAATGTGTGTTATGATTTTTATTTATAAAAAATATCAAGTAAATAATATTAGATGATATTCTAAGAGTATTTACTAATTTTTTCGATATTAAACATAGGGTATAAGCTCCAAGTTCAATGAAAGTTAATCTAGGTTTGCATTGTAATTCTTCAAAAGAATTGCTTCATTACCCAATGCAATATAAAAAGGAAAAGTTAAGGGTATGTTTTAATGTTGTCATTAACAAAAACCCAGATTACATATGAGGATTAGGTAGAGAGATGACATTAAAGTACAGCATAATACCATTCAGAAATCAAGAAGAATTTTAGCCTCTTTTAGACTAAAATTTATAAAAAAATAAATAAATTAAAATAGTTAATAAGACAAAATGTCACATCAAACGCATAATCATTTCATTTTTTTTCTGATAAACATCACTTCCATATACAAAAAAATTCAATCATCTTCTCAAATACAAAAATTTTAACCTATTAAAATAGTCAAAAACTAAAATAATCTACTAAAATAATAACTTTTCAAACACTCAATATATATATATATATATACATAGATATGAGTTGTAATTGGCCATTGAAGTTGATGTTCTTTGTCTCAACTCAATTCTCTTCATTTTTTTATATTTATTTTTGGTGATGTTCAATGAGAAAAGAAATGGAAAAGGTTGCTTTCACTTGTTGAAAATAATGTTAAAATACTGAATAGTAGTTGGCTCCACTTGTAATCAATTCAAGTGGTTGGTTGTTTTCAGTCTTTTTCCACAAAACTTCTTTTTAAAAAGAGAATAATATGAATTCATATATATGTTTTTAATTTATTTATTGTTTTGTTTCCCCATTGTTTTGTTTCCTTCATTGTCACTTCATTGTTGTTTTTTAACCTTTAACACAACTGAGCATGAGCACAAGTTACAATAATCGAAAAAGTATTTTGTTCAGTCTGTTGATAAGTAGTTGAACAATACATTTATTTTCCATTGATTAAAGAAAATTGTTTGAGGGTCCGAAATCAACGACTCGAATTTGGCTCGAAATCCAAAATGATGTCGTTTTGGGTTTCATTTTTTTTTTTTTTCTTCTTCTTCATTTTGAACATAGAGGCGAGAGAGAGAAACAGAGGCGACGGGCGACGGAGAGCAATGGCGGCAACGGCATGATGGCGAGAGAGATCTGTGTGTGTGGAGAGTTCCTCCTTCCTCCTCTCCTTCCTCCTTCCTCCTTTCCTTCTTTTTCTGTTCTTCTCTCTTCCCCTCATTTTTTTTTTTTATTTTGATTTTGATTTTTTTGATTTGTGTAGATTTGGTGATTTGTGAGAATTTGTGAGTTTTGATTTTTGAGTTGCTGTGTGGGTTTAATTTTTGATTTTTTTTTTTTTTTTTGAGTTTGTTTGTTTGTTGAGTTTTGAGTGAGCTCCAGAGCATCACAACAGAGAGGGGAAGGAAGAAGAGAGGGAAGGAAGAAAAGAAGAAAAGGAAAAAAAAAAAAAAAAAAAAATTCAGGGCAGTCGAGCCTTTGTCTTTTGGGCCTTGTAACGGAACTGTTGATTAAAATTGTAGGGTCGTCCAATATTTTAACAGAGCAATGATATATAATTTTACTTTTTGAGTTCTAATTGAATTTTAATAATGTGACAGGAAAGAAATAAAAAAAAAAAAGAGACTAAAATATCACATCAATGGGTGAGTCCCACCCCCTAAAACTCATTTAGAACTCTTATTTTAGACCTCTCAAATATTTTTATATTATTATTGTAGATTTTATTATTTTATTAGTCACTCATTTATGAAATAGGTATAAATTGGTAAACAAAATCAAACTTCATAATGTGGTGCAATTAAGCCTATTGCTAATAGTGTCTTGCTAAGAAGTTTAGTTTAGAAGTTCAGTGTTTTTTTTTTTTCCTAATATATTTTTTTTTTTATATGTAAGGTGCCCTTGAGGTTCTTGATAAGTGTTATAAATACATTAGTTAGCAAAATTTAAATAGTTATATATTTTTCATAGTACACATTTTTATAATAATTTACAAACATTTAAACTTCTTAATAAATTTCCTAAACTCACTGGTTAATATTTCACCAAAGCTTTTCACTTCTTATACGATTACTATTACTCAATAGCATGATAAGCCTCACTATTTTTCAAACATAAAGAATTCTACGCATATAAATTTTATTACATGGATATACTTAAAAATATGATAAATTACACTGATCTTTACTGGAGTTTGAAAAAAATATAATAAATCTTATATTGTTGATATAATTACATTGATCTCCCTTTAAATAAGGTTAAATTAATCAAAATTAATCAGATGGTGTGGAAACATAAAAATAAACAACATAAAGTAGATATTTTCATTTAAAGTATATGACAATATTATTTTTTTCGTTCATGGCTAACAAATTATTAATGAAAATGTGTCAAGTATTCTATCTGAATTAAAATCTCAAGAAAATTTAATATAATTATGTTAAAATTATAAAATTTATTATATTTTTTTAAATCTCAACGGTATAATTTACCCTAAAAAATATAATAAAATAAATCTGATAGTAAATAACAAAATTCAATCTAATTTATGGGTCGAAGTCACAGTGGTGTTTGGGAACTTAGTTCCCAAATTTTTTTCTCATTTTTTCCACTAAAAGACAAAAGTTTTGCAAAATCAAAAAAAATAAATTCAAACAAAACATCACATCCAACCCCATAATCATTTCACTTTTTCTCTCACAAACATCACATCCAACTACAAAAAAACCAAACTATCTTCTCAAACATTAAAAATTTTGTATCTAATAATATCCTACAACTAAAAAAACTTACATAAAAACTCACTTCCCAAACACCCACATAGAGTACTTGGTTTGCCTCACGTTCAAAAAAATGTAATTAATTGCCTCCAGCTCTGACTAAATATATAAATAGTATTGATGGGGGTGGTGTTGGGAATGAAAGTGACCTGTATTTCAATAAAGTGAGACTTTCCATAAACAGAAAGATTCCTATTTGCTTCTTTGAGAAAGCTCATATGGTTGAGTGCTTCACTCACTCATCATGTGTTGCACTTGCTCCACCTACACCTTTGCTAACCATTTAAATTTTTGTTGAAAATTTCACCATTAGTTTACTCCAATCCAGGCAGGACCATCCCCGTGCTGTGTCCTTGTGGAGAGAGCGGGAAAGTAGACTATTTTATTTATTAAAAAAAAAAAAAAATTATAAATATTAACGCCTCGTTTAGAAATATATTATTTTAATAATTTTTAAATTTTTTATGAAAAGATGTGTAAAAAAATAAAAAGAGTGATATGACAACTTATAGTAACTTTTTGATTAAAATGTATAATTTAGCAAAATTAATATTTTAAAAAATGATTGAAAAACAGATTTTGAAAATTAAACTAAACAAAATCTTGAAAAGTCATCATATGTGTACTGTGAAAGGAGCAAGGATTCCCTCATTGACTTTCCTACTTGACTCCTTACTTGATGGGCCATTGGATTCACGTTTTGGTCTAATTTCGATGATCCGAACCGTTTATATTTTAGAATTTGTCATGTACATCACATCTGTAAAAAATCAAATTAATCGAATATCGAAAAAATTAAAAACCGTTTATTAAAAAAAATTTAATAAACAATTTTATTATTTAATAAAACTTTTAGTTTATGTGGTTTTTGATATCCGATTGACGTGATTTTTTACAGGTATGATATATATGACAAATTTTAAAATGTGAACGGTTCGGATTATCAAAATTTGACCAAAAAATAGCCCAATAGCCCATCAAATAATAAAATAAAGTAAGGAAGTTAAGGAGGGAATCCATGCCCATGTGGAAGATGCCCAAAACCACTAACATGCCCTTCTCTGTCATTATTAAAATTGTTTTTGTTCACTCACATGACCATTGTTTTGTGAATTATTTTTAAAAACTGTTTCGAAAAGATTTATCTTGAAACTTTCAAAAAATTAACTTTCTATTAAATTTATTTTCAAAAACATTAAGACAAAAAACAAAGAAAACATTAAAATAATTCCAAAGTAAACATAGATATTTGCTTGTTTTCATGACTTATTACCTCCAAAAAAAAAAAAAAAACAAAACAAAACAAAAAAAGAAAGAAAGAAAGAAAAAGAAATTTAATAATATGTGTTTGATAAATATCAAGTTCAAGTAGAAATTGACTTGTGATACTAGAAGTCCCTTCTGGAAAATTACATTTGTGTTCAAGAATCTATCTTCATCAACATACACAGTTTAAATCTCATTTATGTTCGCATGCGATGTGTTGGGAATTCAATGATTATGGTAATAATACAGTTTTTGCTTGAGAGAGAGAGAGAGAGAGAGAGAGAGAGAGAGATCATCTTGCATTTGTATACAAAAACACAAGTTCTATTGACACCACCAGTAAAGGAAATAGGAAATCACTAAACTAAACAATTGATCCATCTACCAAATGTAGCCAACAGAACATTCTAGGTCCTCAAAATTAGGTCTAACAAAAAACCTAAATCAGATGGGCAAGAAAAGTAAAAAAATATACACAAATTACTCAGTCCATGCAATGCTTGATGATGGTTGGATCCACTTTGGTTCAATCCAGATAGAATTTTCAGACTCACAGTTCCTTGAACGCCCTTTTTTGTCAAGCAAATGCCATGATCATCACCTTCAGAGGAATCAAATGAAATGCACCATGAACCACCACGGAAGCTATCCATGCATAACCACCCAGGTACCTCTGTTGCTTTCTTGCCAGGATTCACACGATACAGTAATTCAGGAGATTTCATCACACGTAGCTTCGATCTGCACCCAATGGGAGGGCTCTCGAGTTCAGCACAACCAAATTGCCCCCGTATCGTCCTCCAGCTCCCATAATACACATATATCATTGGTTTTTTTATCTGGGGGCTGTACCATATAGGAGTTTTTTTTCATCTGTATGAGTTTGGGGAATTTTCATAATTGTGCTTCTTCTAAAACGCCGCCACACCTTTGCATCAGCGTTGTATGTTCTTATAAAACCCAATTCATCAACCCAATAAAATGATCCAGTGCTAGCACAGAACATTGCATCCTCAATTGGCACGAATTTGGTTATTCGACATTGACAATCATGGGTGGTTCAGGTAGTTTCCCCTCTGCAACAGGTACTGATTCTGAAACTATCCACATTAACAAAAGCAATGGCAAACAAAACACAATCAAGAGATGTAGGGGGTGCAGACAAAGTGAAAACTGGGGGGTGTTTATCAAGTATATCGGTCAATCTAGAGAACTCACTAGTCCAAGGCAGATCAATTCGTGCACGAGAGAATGGGTTAAAGAAGAAAAGTGAAGAGATGGGTTCTGAAGAAAACAGCAAGAGCCACCCATGTTTGGAGACAAGGCACCTAGCCCGGCTCAATTCAGGGACATTAATTGTGTAAGAACGTCTCGTGGAGGAGTCACCAAAATGCCATATAATATGAGTACTGGTGCTCATTTTTCTGGAGATGACCCAATATGGCTGAGCAGGAAGCTGGTTTTCCAGCGTGCATTGTTCTAAAGCCCAACGCCAGCTTTTACACACCCCACAAAACGAGAGATGATCCAAAAAATGAAGATGTCTCAATATCAACAGAAGAAGATCTGCAGGAAGATCAGACCAATCCTGGCTCCTACCATCCTCGGCTGTGCTAAAAACATGCTTTCTTTTGTTTTCCATCTCCAATATTATTTGCTCAAACTAAAATGTCTTTTGAGAAGCAATCTCCAAATCCAATTATTAAATTATTCTGCACAAAGAGATAATTAGTTGCTTTAGAATACAAGTACCGAATAAATAAATTGATAATTTACGGAAAGAGGAAAATTGTCCAAGTGATGTCATTGGCACTTTTGTGAAACGAAAATAAGAACTTTACATACCAATAGTACTAAGTTTTTCTATTAAAGGACAATATCATAATTAATGATATTTTTTATTTTCAAAATTAAACAGCTCGAAACATCTTTTGGCTCTGCAATCTTCTTTTTCCCAGTATTAGGGTATAATAATGGAGTTGCTTGAAAAAGTAAAAGAAAGAAAGAAAGAAGCAAAAATGTTGGGACTTGGTAGGAAAACTCAAAATAGCACATATGGAGGAAGTTTGGCTACCTTTTTCTTTCAGAAAATATATTGCTCTTCGTGAGGTACTACCACCCAAAACAATTTAAAATTTCACTATTTTTCTTATATTGATTGCTTGTTATTGCATTAATTAAGCAAAATATAAATTGGCATTTCTTAAGGAAATATAAAAACATGTAACAGAAAGAAGAAATTAAAGCTTTGTAAAGGTGGATTCAAGTGTTTGGGTCGAGAGAGCGCCTTAGCAATCAGTGGGGAGCAGTGTTTTAAAAGGCACGCTTAGGCGCACGCCTAAGCGCGAGGCGCAGCCTTGCACTTCAAACAGGTTGAGGCGAGGCGCAATATGCAAGGTGCAGCTGAGGCGATGGCTTTGTTTCGAGGCGCAAGGCGTGGGTTTCATGGGCTTTACCTATTTTTCTACTCCAATCGTTGATTAAGTGCTTTTTTTGTGGGCATACCCACAGGGATTCAAAACTCTTAAATATAAAATGACCAAATGTGGTCAAAAGAGAGTAGAAAGTAATAAAAGATTGAATGTTATGCTTTATATTTTTTGTTGAATATTATATTTCTAATTTTTAGAAGATTGAATATGATGTTTAAAGATTATTGGAAATGGTTATGATTTTTGAAATTCTATATATATTTGTTATGTCGAAAAGTTTGCCTATTTTATAATTTTGCTTTTCTTCCACTACTTGCGCTCCGCTCTGGTGTGGCGTGTGCCTCACCTCGCCTAGCCTCATGCCTCGTGCTTAGGCTATAGGAGACCTTATCGCCTCAGTGCACCTAGAACCTTTTAAAACACTAGGGAGAAATCATCAAGCGAAGGACTTCACTACAATAAATACAATGGATGTGCTCTTTACCTCACTACGTCTTTCTCTTCATTCTTTACTCTTAACCATATGCCAATTATCTTCACAATACTATCATAAATTTTTAAGTAGAGTAGACAACCCAAACCCACTAAAATAAACATTGCCATTTTCAATTTACAACAATGATATAGATGCATTTGAAATTTTCTGTTGGTTGTGGTTTCAAACAACTCCCTTATGTGTATTGAATGCCAAAACCCTAAATCAAGCTGAAACTCTGGAAACTCTAATATAGTGCTTGGTCATTGGAATGAAGGGTGGAAAGAAATAGTCATTCCATAGGAATACTCATTACCACATTTGGTTCGGTAAACAAGAAAGGAGTGTACATGCAAATGAAATCACCATTCACTAATTTAAGAGAATGACATTCCATTCCTACCCAAAATCATTCAAGCAAATCAAACATTAAATAAACCGCAATCCAAAATCTCAAGAAAACTATTAAGCTTAAATAAATTAAGAAATGAATTAGTACTTTTTGAGTAACAAAGTTTCTAAACTAGAGGTTATAAATTCATATCATTCACATTCTCGCTCAACCTAAGTGTGAACTCTGTCCCACATAAATGTGGACTTTTGCAGGCAATATAATCCTCATATATCACACAAAATTTTGCAGCGTATAGTGTTGTTGTGAATCAAAATATGTGACAAGCCTAACCAGCCCAAATCCCAGATGTGGATATGGTCTTGGGAGTGATTTCCAACCATTAGGTTTTGAAATACCTACATTTCAAATCTACAAGAAAACTCAAAACCATTGTTCTCCAATTACACAAGGTATCCTAAAAAAATTCCAGTCCAGGAAGCAAAGATTTGCAATATTCTAACATAAAACCCAATACTTGAAGATAGCTCCTGTCTATCCATTTTGCAAAATCTAGTCCTATACACTGGCATAAAAACTGAATATCTATCTATATAATACAAGATCTCATATTTTGAAATTGTCGTATGTGGCATAGTTGAGACTGAGAGTTAAAGATTGAATAAATATGTTGTTTGCCACATAATAAAAGTGCCTTTTGACCATCTCCAATGGTTACTCAAATCTATCATCAAATTTGAATTTGGTGAAAAATCACTCATTTTCCTGCTCCAACGGTTTTATCAAATACGTATCAAATCTAAGATTTCACTTTTCTTTTATGAAGATGAGGACCACTGTGCCTTTCATCAAATTACTGTTCATAACCGTTTGATTTTCACCACTAAATGTCCCCCCCGGATGTCTCTCAAATGACCACCTCAAGACAAAAATTTGCGAAAAAATTATACTGACCGGTCAACCCCCCGGTCAACCCCGTGGATGACCACCTCAAGACAAAAAATTGTGAAAAATTTGCACTGGCCAGTCGACCGGGCAGACATCTGCCCAGTTGACTGGTCTTCTGATGAAGCTTAAAAAATCTCCGTTAGAGCTCTTGATATCAAATAAAACTTTTACTCAAATTTGTAAAAAATTTGATTCTTAGAGCATCTCTAATCCTTTATCTTTAAAAAGATAAAATTTCGAAAAGATGGAGTATTGGAGACGATTTTTTTCATCAAATTTGGTGAAAAGGGAAATTTGGGATAAGAGAGAAATTTTAAAAAATATTTTGATAAAAAATTGATGAAATGATTGGATTAGCTCATATCAAATCACACTTTTTACTCAAACTTGGAATCAAATTAGATGAAAAAATTGGTGAAAGGGTTGGAGATGGTTCATGCAACAATGAGTTCCAAATAGCTAATTGACTCTCAATGAATATACATATGAATAAACAAATAAGCACATTTCAAATATCAAGAATAACCAAATTAGGCAAGGATGGGTTTTAATCCCAAGATCAAAACAACCCAAAGCCAAATTCAAGTCAGCAAAAGTTATCAAAAACAAGAAAGAAGAAAATAGAACAAACCAGCAAGTAAAGTAGATATCTTTACAAATTTCTAACTCAACAACAACAAGTGTTATGCCAATATTCACTACACAAACAAATAATTGAATTTTCAGATCAACAAACCAGAATCAATATGATTGGCCAGCTTCGCAACAGCGTTAGGGTTTGAGAGAGAGAGAGAGAGAGAGAGAGAGAGAGACGTACCTTGTGAGAAATCGTATTGTAGAGTGTGTTGTACAGAGAGTGGAGATACAGAGAGAGAGAGAGAGAGAAGTGAAGTGAGATTGGGCTTGGAAATAAACAATATATACATATGGCCGGGGTTTTTTTTTGTCCTTTGGGTTTGTCAATTGTAGAGTTCAACCCAGTCCACTTAGGTCGAGCATGAGTAATAGATTGTTTAAAGGGCAAATTATACTAACAGTCCTATAGTTTGGGACACGTATCACTTTAGTTCCTAATTTTTTAATTGTCACACATTTAATCTTAAATTTTAAATCTTATTCCAAATAAGGACAATTGAAGATATCATTGTTTAATTTCAAGGATAAAATCGTCAATTTAATAAAATATAAACTAATTTGACAAAAATAAATGTTAAAAAAATATTTTTATCCACCAATGATAAAATTATGTAGAATTGATAAAAATTAATAAAAATTACATGATTAATTTTTAAAAATTAATTTTACATGATCATTATACAAACACATAATAAAAATTAATTTGGTAAAAAAATAAATAAGTGTCCAAAAGATTTATCAATTTTACATAATTTTATTTTTAGTGAGTAGAAATAATTTTTAAAAATTCAAAAATATTTGTTTGATATTTATTTTTGTCAAATTAGTTTATATTTTATCAAGTTGACGATTTTACCCTTGAAAAATCTAATGATATCTTCAATTGTCCTTATTTGGAACAAGATTCAAAATTCAGAGTCAAATGTGTCACAATTGAAAAGTCAAGGATCAAAGTGACACAAGTCCCAAATTATAAGGACTATTAGTGTAATTCACCATTGTTTAAATTTAATTTTAAAATATAATAAATTTTAAATTACATTTAAATTTGACTGGGAGACAAATTACTAACGAGTCAAATCCGAGTAGAGCTTGAATAAGTTGATTTGTTTTATAATCTTATACACTCTTCTAAGCGATAGTAATTAAGATTTTTGACGCTGTGAGATCCACTTTGTGATACGAGATTATAAGTTTAATTCTTGTAAAAATGAGTTTGATCTTGGGATAGTGTTTATTTCTCTCCTATTATAAAATTATCTACCGTAATTGTTTATTTCTTCTCAAGTTTGAACTTGGTGATCCTTAACTTTATAACAATTGTTAAACTATTTTAGTGAATTTATAATGGCACCAGTTTAGATGACTCTATTTCCAAACCAACTACCAAACTAGAGAAATGTCAAGTGTATAAAATTATAATTGATTTATATATATAACCATAGAAAATATATTGTGTAATTGAGATATTATTTTAAGTGTAACCCAATATCATGTTCAAGATAAATGTTAACCATATAATATATTTTTTTGTACTCTTTCTGTATTCTAATTTTGTACCGTTAGCAATACTTATCAAAATAGGGGTATTAATTAACCATGCAATGCAAACATTAATTGCCAAGAACCTTTGGAACACTTGTATATATAAGAATCAGAATAAAGACTTTCATACATGTGTTTGACTCTTGTAAAAATTGTAAAACCAATCAAATGCCCTGAAAATTATTGAAAGATGCTTGAGCAAATTTTTTGTTTGCTCAATAAACAATCCGACCTCTACTCTCACTTTTTTCCATATATTTTAATTATTGAAAACTCTGTTTTCTTCCTTTCATCTTCTTCCATTGTGTATTTTCTTTTCCTCTTTCTATCCTTCTTTCCTTTGATTGTACTAACATTTTGGGAGATCTTTGGGAGGCGGCAAAATAGACTCATTAGGGCCCTTGCCATTGTGCACCAAGAATGCCATCTTTAGTCCCCATGTTGTGTGCACCTCCAAATGACAATGCATGAACCAAACTCCTACAAATTCACAACCCCAATCTAAATTAAAATTTGTAAACTAAAAACATTCTCAAGAGAGTGACAGAAAAAATGGATGTGGAATAATTAAATAAAAAGTACATGATTAGTTACCTGGATTATCTGCTCGGAATCTAATAGCAACCCATCCACCAGCCGGTACCCCAATTGTATTTCTCTCAACCGGATCAACAAGGTTGAATTTTTTTGGATCTGTCTTCGGGTTATAATTTCCAAGTCCCTTTCCAATCGCAAAGAAATTAAACCCGTGTAGATGAATCGGATGGTTCTCCGCGGCAATGATACCGGTATCTTGCAAAACAAGTTGAACCGTGGCATTATACTGAAGCGGGTACACTTTCGTCCCGTTATTGGTCGCCAAACTCGCCGGTGGAGTGCCCGTGTAATTGAATGCCACCGGCGGGTTACCCGGAAAGTCAGTAGTGAACACCCCATTAATTTTAAAGTAATGGGCCTGAAGCAGAGCGGTCTTGGGCATAACAAAAGTAACATTGTTAATATTCGCTACCACTCTGCTTCCATTTCCAGCTTTACAAGTCGGGCATGGGTTAATCCCGAGCCCGACTGTAAAGAAAAGGGAGTGATCGATTGTCAAAGGGACATTGGCCGGGTATTTCTTGGAATTGAGGGCTTTTAGAGAATCGAGGAAATTATTCGCAATTGGGGTGGCGTTTTTGGGAGGTGTGGTGGTGAAAGTGGTGGGGGAATTAGCGAGGGTGCCGGAATAGTGGAGGGTGGCGGTGGCAGTGGTGTTGTCAACGGCGATCGGGGCATCCATGAAGGGGGAAGCGGCGACGATATACTTGCCAGCGTTTCGGTCAGCGGTTAAGATGACGTTTGTGGTTTGGCCTGGGGCAATCACGATTGTGTCGATTTTGAAAGGTTTTACGTAGGTGGCGTCGACTTCTACGACTTTGAGTTGGTGGCCAGCGATCTTGAAGAAGAGTTCTTCATTGAGTCCAGCATTGATGACTCGGAGCATGTAGGTTTTTCCGCTTTGAACGCTCAGCGTAAATCCACCGCCACCTTCATACACAATTATCATTCATCAGAATAATAATGTGTCACTTACATATTTTTGTTATTACAAAACAACTTAATGAATTGTTTTTTTGAACAATAGATTAATAAATTTCCACACCATTTCATAAATTTTTGTTTATATATATCAATATTGATTAGATTATGCATTTAGAAATAATTTATAGAAAATTATTCAGAAAATAAAATGTATGAATTAGATTTACTGTAGATGTGGGCTACACCATACTTTTAAATATATAGAACACATTTTATTTTTTAGGTACTTTGGATTTGTAGCATTTAAAAGAGAAAATTAATATAAAAATAAAATTTTCATACAAAATAATGTTATACTGATATTTTTTAAATTTTCAGCTCAAGTGATGGATTCTTTGTTATTGTTTTTTAAAAAATTGTGTATGAAAATTATGTCCGTATGATATTATTATTCTTATTTAAAAAGGTAAACATTATCCAAAAAAAATTTAATATAGAATGATATGACAAATCTTAATCTTATTATTTTAAAAACAAAAACAACTATTAATGTTGTTTAAATTTTTAAAAATATTATTGTTATATTATTTTAGTGATAATTTTAAGTACCTTGTGATGGACAATTAGATATGGGTCCCGGATGTCCATTAATGGTGTGAGCATCCGAGACATTTGGAGCCAAACCCGATTTAAGAGCCTCATTGATCACAGCTTCAGTGTCCGATTTCCACCATTCACCTACAATTTTCACAGTCCAAAACTACTTCATATCCAAGTTATTACAAAAAATTAAGATTTTAGAGACCAAAATTTTGGGACAAAATTATTTTTTAGGGACTAAATAATTTTGTTATGAAAAGTGTCGTCATTATATTTTTAAAAACAAAAATTGGACATTAGTGATGAATTATTATCCTTTTGGGACCAAATTTTTTGTCTCAAAAAATAAACCATTTTGAGACCAAATTATTTTGTCCATAAAAATTATTTATTAGTGACATTTTCAAAATTTTGTCACTAAATGCCTTATTTTTGACTTTTCGGGACGATCTTTTAGCGACTATCCTAGTAACGATAGAAATTGATCCATAAATTTCTTTTGCAATAAAATTTTCACTTTTAGAGACCAAAATATTTTTTTCTAGAACTCTTATATGTTGTAATGAGTTAATGTGATTTTTTTTAATTTTTTTTGTCAATTGAAGTGATTGAAAATGTATTCCTAACCAATTGTTGGAAAATTTTGAGTCATACGTAGTTAACAATGAGATAGCTCACCTAATATGACAACTGCTTCCTTGTGGGGTTTGGGAAATGGATATGGCACACCACGCTTAGGCAATATCACTAGGCCTCCGTAGAGAGTTGCCCTTAGCCATAGGATGTGTGCATGCCAAAGAAGTGTGCCCCGTTGCCCGGTGATGGTGAAGTTGTATGTGTAGGTTTGACCTTGTTGGATCGGGCACTGTGTGATGAATGCTGGTCCATCAGCCCAACCTGTTCGGAGTTGTCGGATACCATGCCTACCACATACAAAAAA
This sequence comes from Camellia japonica, assembly GCA_030407325.1. Taxonomy (NCBI): domain Eukaryota; kingdom Viridiplantae; phylum Streptophyta; class Magnoliopsida; order Ericales; family Theaceae; genus Camellia; species Camellia japonica. The sequence goes on from JAPPVO010000016.1 coordinate 9,610,889, forward strand.
TAGTAAAATTTCTCAATTATAAGATGTACATAATAGAATTGATTAATTAGAATTTACAAGAATGAATGTGCAACATTTTGTGTTAATAATTATGTGATGCTTGATAACGCTGCCGAGTTGTTGTCTTTTGTTCAAAGAAAATAACAAACATGTATTTATTTTTTTATTTTTTTTCCAAAAACTAAAAATTTGGTACACGCAAGTTTTCGTTAAAAAATGTTTTATGGGTTGTTGGATGAGGGAGGTTGCAAGAGGGGAACGAATGGGTTGTTGGATGAGGGAGGTTGCAAGAGGGGAACCAATGAAAATTTTTCAAATGAAAATACTTTTTTTAACGTTTACAGAAAGAAAAAATGTTATTGTTTTAAAAAATTTCATACAAAATCATTCACAAAATGATATGGCAGTAATATTTTTTAATATTAACAGTTTTTTTATTGAGATTTTTATTTTAAAATTATAGACTCAAACTCAACCAAATCATTTATAGAAATTTTTTATTTGTAGTACTTATCAAAAATTTAAAATTTTATTATCATATTTTTTACAATGATAAAAATTACCGAACATATATCATTTCCATTTTTCAAAATTTTTAAACTAACAGTGAAATAGATATAAAATGACCAAATTGCCCTTAATTATTTTGCAAGTAAACAAAACCATGAGGATGAGTTGGTAAATTGAAGTCTCACCAATGGATAGAGACATTGTACTTGACATGGTTGACCACCTTGATGAGCACATTATCACCTTCTCTAGCGTACACAGTGGGCCCTGGAAACTGGCCATTGACTGTGACAATGGGCTTGGTTGAGCACAACCTAGTGGTGTTCCTCATCACCACCTGCGCACGTTATCAACACACAGCTAATTAAGTTGTAAAAAATTCAACATCATCATCATGGTCATAGGAATATACAAAAATGGGTAGATGTTAGATGGAAGAGGTTAGTTTTTTTTTTTACATATCCTCTCTGAAAATGATTTGTGGGTGTACCTTCCCATGTTTTTTTAACAATTTTTTTGTTAGATTTCTTCAACTAATATTCATTATGGAGACCAACCAACTTAACTAATATGGACTGTTTGCAGTAATTTATCTTGAATCGCAGGTATCCATCAAAATATTTTTTTTTAAAAAAAATTGAAAAATAATGTATGGTATTGATTCATTTTAATGTGGATATTATTATATAAGAGTTGAATCTGAATCATATTTTTAAAAAAATAAATAAAATCATTGATATTTTTTTGGGGTATCTAGATTTATAAATGTAAATGCCACCCAAAAGAAAAGAACAAAACAATACTACATACTCAAAATTTTACAGTAAAAATATGTACACAGAATTCATACACAGGAAAATATCCAAAAATGTAATGTATAGTCCCGATTCAACTCATGTATTGTGAGACTCACACTTAGAATGAATTTTAATCAGAGTGAATTTTCTTAATATATTTTTATGCACAAATTCTATATATATAGTATATAATATTATCTTATAATCCCAATCACACTTTACTATTCTGAATAAATGTTATAATAAAATTTCTGGGCATATAGTATTGTGATCATTGCATCAACAATGGTTTAAAACCCAAGTTACAAAACATTATTAGGATTAGAGTCACCATTGACAATACAAATTTTGTGACATCCACTGAAGTGGGAAGAAAATTCCAGGGACAAAATAATTGTTATGCATAAAACATGAGGCCTAAGCTTTGTATATTAATAGGGTATCAAATGACACTATCTTTCCATCAATTAGAAATATATATATATATATGGCTCATATTTTACTACTTTTCACCAATCATAATAGTAGAAGGTACCATGTGAATATACTCTATCCATATACAAAAATCACTCCTTTAAATCTCTTTTTACTGTATAAAATATCTCACCTCAGTTGTTCTTTTAATATATAGCATCAGTCTTCATTGATACATTGATGTATGGTGCTCTTAAAACATTATTATGAGTAATGATATAGAAATAATCAAATATATACACACAAAAATTAAATATAGAATGATGTAATTGTACTTTAAAGGATTTATCATTTTTCAAAAGAAAATCTATGACTTTTAATTACAAAGCTGTCATCTCCGTGAACCATTGTATAAATTTTTTATAAGATTAACATTTTTCATAATTTGTCCTTTGTAACATACTACCCATTATTGATCCACTAAATAAATCCATCCTAATTCAATTTCTAATTATATTCTACTTCATTTACTCTCCACAACATGATGAAGAACAAAAGATGATTTAGAATGCAATAAAAGATACATGGTGTTTAAACTATAGAAAAGTCGGTACAATGGACAAATAATGAATTATCAAAAAAAAAAAAAAATGATATAAAATTTTACCCTTAGATTTACGTTTTAGATCTAGTGATGTCAAGAAAATAATTGATTGATAATTAGAAAATATTTAATTATCAACAAATTATCTTCTTGACAGATCACTAGGTTTAGAAAGTCAGTCTAACTTTTAGGCCAGAATATGCTCAAAAAAAAAAGAAAAAAAAGAATATGATGTGGGACTATAAAACAGTCGACAAGTTAACACATTTTTATCATCATCATCATTTTTATTATGAAGAAGCATCAATATATCTCCATGCATGCACTTTGAAAAATTACTTCAGATGAGGCAATGCCATGCCAAAAGCATCGCGGATGAGTTGCCAAGACTGCATGCAGGACTCGATCTCCATAGTCATAGATATCTATGTTTTTGACTCAGCTTGAATATATTTAAAAAATAAATAAATTGATGAATGATGTGTACTTACATTGAACTTGTAGTGACGAACCCTGCATTCGACCACTGCTGGAAACAAGAATGCAGCAAGAAACAAGACTCGAATCCAAGTTTCCATCTCTCTCTTTGTCTCTCCAATAAGATTTTCTTTTCTTTTCTTTTCTAGCTCTTATTTCTTTCTTGCTTGTACCACTCAAGTATGACTGGCCAACGCAACCTTATTATATAGGTGATAGGGTCAATACATTACTGATGCCATGTCGTTTTTCCTTTGTTAGGTGAAATTGGGGGATCAATTCTTGAAAAACAAGATTTCTCTAGAAAATGTTTTAAGGATTTTTCACACCCCCATGTTTTCTTAAATGTTACATAAAGTAGTTTTTTTTTTATATTGTTTTTGTTTTTGTTTTTTTCCATGGACCGACGTAGTTTTGGAACTTAAGTTATTAAGTTTCTTAACCCCTCTAGTTTAATTAGTGCGTCAATAAGACAACATGGTTTGGTTGAAAATAAGAGCTAGCTAATAATGATCTCGTTTAAGTTCCCACATGCCTTTTAGTAATCTTGAATTAATTAATTTTGTCACGTATTATGTTGCTAAATTTAACAAAAATGAATAGAATTTGGCTTTGTTTACTTTGAACTAATCAAATTTAAAATTTGCTTGCTTAAAAATCAACCAAAATAAAATAGAATATTAAGAATTGCGACATGAAAAATAGACAAGAAATAATAAACAAAAATTATAAATCACACACACAACACGTAATCAAGATTTAGGTAATTTATTTTAAAATTAGTTTACATCTACAATTATTGCAATTTTACTATAATCTGAAAGAGTTAAAAATAAGATATAAGGACAACTATAACCCCTAGTTACATATAGCTTACAAGTGCAAGAAATACTAAAATACCTTTACTCCAACACTCCCCAATATAATCCACGCTACCCACCAGAAGAGTTATGAATTGATTCTAAAAGTTGTAATGCTATAGATTCAGAATTTTTTTACATAAAATGGTTCAATTGCTTACATTCATGCTGGTAGAGTGGATCCTATTTGAAAATCTGTTTTTGAAAATAGTGGACCCTATATTTGAAAATCTAGCCAACTTTACTTCTTTTTTTTTAAGGAAAAAAATAAATAAATAAAAAAAAATGGGCAACTCAACCTTGCAGAGAGTGAACTGAATGTATACGAAACACCCTTTGAAAAGTATCCCCACATCAATTGAAAACCTTGGAATATTTGCAGAATGGTCCAATTTTTTTAGAAATTTATCAAAGTGACTATACTTTTTAGGACTTTTTTCCATATTGCAGATGCAGTACCCAAAAGTGTAGGAATGATTAGGAACTGCCCTTTTTGCTATGTAGAGATAAAAAAAAAAAAGTGTATCTCTCCTTCCTATTTTTTTTTTTTTTTTTATAACTCAGGTATTCCCAACTCGCTGATTTTAAGGGAAGCCAGGACTAATCCTGAGGGTCCTGAAGTTAACGACCGGGCAAACCTCCAATGACCCCAAGGGGTGACTCGAACTCGAGACCTGTAAATTTTATCCTCCAGACTTTACCATTCGATCACTTGCCTTGGGGTTTCTCTGCTTCCTATTTTCATGGTCCTTTCATGCTCTGACCAAAATTACAAATCTAATCTTGCTAAAGGGAGTACAGTCCAAAAAAGAAAAAATTCTTGCTAAAAGGAATTGGTCTATATACACCAAACTAAAATACATTAATTAAGAGTATAAAAAAATCTACATATTAGCAAGAAATATAGGGTCCACCAAAGATATATTCTTATTAGAATGGCCCCTTCATGCAAATATATACACTCTTTATTTTTATTTTGTTTGGGTAATTTAATTATGTGCATATAGACCCAATAGGTTGAATTTGACAATTGCATTTTCATTAGTTTTTCTATTGATTTTTTTTTTAGTGGTTTTTTTTAAAAATTTAAAATTTTTACTTTTGTTAGTGGTTTTTTTAAAAAAAATTAAAATTTTTACTTTTAGATCTCATTTGATTTTTACCGACCTGAAAAGTAAATACCAAAAAAAAAAAATTTAATTCTAATTTTTTTTAGAAAGTTTATATTTTTTATATTTTTCTGGATTAGGCGGATCTAAAAAAAATAAAAAATATAAAAAAATTGGCATACATAATAAAAAGGGAAAATTGCAAATCAATGAGATTTTCACAAAATATTTACAAATTCATGGAGAAGTTTATAACTTTAATTATTAAAGTTTATGAAGGTTACAACTAATTTGAAATTTTTTTTTTTTAACTTTTACTAAATTGCAATTTCTCCTAATAAAAAACTTCACTAAATATTAAAAAATAATAATAATTAATCGTTGCCAAAATCGTACACAAGGTACAAAAAGTGTGTTTATGAAGAACAAATGCATAGAGAGCAGTTAAGAAGTTAAAAGTATAGATAAAAGAAAAAAAGTAGATAAGGTTTGGATTTGATTAGACAAACATGGATGACAAGAGAGAATATTTTTGTCACGTTTCCTAGTATGTTTATGTTGTTACTTTTTTTTTTTATTATTATTTTTTTCATGATTAAACCTTAGAGATTAGAAGTATATGCTTGCCCAATCCAACTCAACTCAACCCAAAGTGAAAAAATGGTTGAGAAATGGCTATCATGTCATGTATCAGCCAGCCATCAGGTGCTCTATCTAGATGCCAACAAAGACATGATGGCATTGTTTGAAAGCTAAGACTAAACCGACGGTGGGTATGTGTATAACAACAACTCATCAACCCTCTCTCTCTCTCTGTCATAGATGACTAAAGAGTAACATGGTCAACTGGTTCAGTTCAGAACTAAGTCTTCATCAAGATGGGTTGGTTGATTTGATATAGCTTTAGATATTCATGAATTCTTGCTACGCAGGGGACGCTCTTGTCAGAGGGGGTAGATCATGTTCTATATGTTCACATTGATTAAATTAAACACGAGTTCAAGATTGGATGGAAACTAGTTTTTTTGGGTGAATAGATGGAAACTAGTTTGGTTTGCTTTAGTTTTACTAAACGGGAGATTAGTATAATTATGATTGTATTTCTTTCAAATCTTTAAGAGTAGTCAATATAATTTATCGATAAAAATTGTGAGTATGAGTATTTATGATTTTATTGACAATTTTTTTGTTCGTAATTAAATATAGAGAGCTCTATTTAGAATCTCAAAAAACTTAGAATCAGTCCTAACTTTGTTTTGATTCTCTATAAAAAAAATTTTTTTGCAGAAATCAATTTTTAAGAAATGTGTATGAAATTTTGCAATATATATATTTGATTGCAACACTAAAATTGATGGTGCTAGTATAGTAGTCATGATGTGAATTGTGGTGGTGGTGGTGGTGGTGGTGGTGGTGGAGGAGGAGTGGTAAAGTGTGACGGTGGTCATGGTAACAATGGTAGTGATAGGGGGTGACGGTGTTTTGCAGATAGTGGAGGTACATAATGGCGGTGATAGGGTGGAAGTGATGGTGGCTACAACAATGATTGGGGTATGGTGATGTTATTTCTACTTTTGCCATGTCACATAGGCTTAGAAAACAACTTTTTATCGTCAAAAATTGAAAATTATTTTTTCCTACATAAACTCATTTTTTATTGGTTACATATAAATAAAATAAAATTAAATTAATCAAACAAAACGGAGTGTAAGGTAAAAAGCTCGTGTACATCGTGTGACAACTAAACAACTATGCTTGACATTTAATCATACTCTATAAATGTATGCTTTATATTTTGTAATCTTAGACATTGGATTTAGTAATAGTAGTTTTGGCATGCAAATCTTAGGATGAAATCTTGTTCCCAACCTAATCTAACCTCCCACTTGTTACATTTTTATCTTTTTTCTTTTCAGTTTTGAGTTCTGAGATAAAATGGATTATTTATTTACATTATACCAACCAAATCACATCTCTCCCAAAGTATATGCCTGAATTCTGCTTTCATATGTACCTTTTCATGGTGGTATCTCCCAAGTGCTTACAATCCATGTGTGATCCTCGATACTCTGAAAAATATATTTTGAATATCATTTTACAAAAAGATTTTTTATCTCAAATTTTTACACCATTAAGGTCAAGTTTGACAAGTTGTCAAAAAGTCAAAAAGTTACTTAAAAAATTAAAAAATTATCACTATTCACCAAAAGTCAAAAATTACGGCTGCACAACTTTCAATCCTAATTTTCCCCTACACACTAATTTATACAATTTTTTAATACACATTTTTTCATAAAGAGTCAAAAAGTTAACCCAAACATCCATATTTTTTTCCTCAATTTTTTAATCAAAAAAGACAAAAACTGCATTTAAGTTCGAATTTACACCATATTTGAGTTTTTTTTTTCCAATTGATAGCCGTGGTGGCAATGGCGATAGTGTTGGTAGAGTGGTGAGTATAGTGTAGCAGTGGCAATAGTGGTCACGTGATAGTGAAGGGGGAGTTATTAATTTAAACGAGTATCCATATTTAATCGGTTTAATTTTTTTTATTGAATTTACAAAATACAACCTTAAAATTCGTTTATGAATTTGGATAGATTTAACAAGTTTTAAATGGTTGTAACTAGATAAATTCATAATTTCAAGTTAAATTTTCCATCTCTAATCAAAATAAATCTAAACATTACAGAATATCATATCACAATCTTTTACTACCAAAAAAAAAAAAAAAAAAAAGGTTCAACACTTACTTCCAATGATTAATCTCTTTTCCATATATAACTTTTCTGCTTAGGCGGCGATGTCATGAGTTTACCATAAAAGCTTACACACCTCTTTAGGTTGTGTTGGGTTAATTAATTTGAGTACAAATTTTTAAAAGAATAATAATAAAATTTATGTGAAATATAATTATATTTTATTCATATTTTATTTATATATATATATATTTTTAAATCTCTATCTAAATTTATGAATCAAATACAAAATTATAGTTTGACAAAAAAAAACGAAGAAGAAGAAGAAGAGAGACCAATTGCATATATGATATATGATGTGAAATGTTGATGAGAGGCAGCTAATGGTAATTGTATTGGGCTCGGCTTGTCTCAAGTTGAGATCAAGATTGGATTCGTCCAGTTCGGTTTATGGGGTTTATTTTTTGGGCCCGTTTTGATAATCCGAACCGTTCAATGTGTAGAACTCGTCGAGTACTACATGGCTGTAAAAAATCACGTTGATCGGATATCAATAGCTATGTGATCAAATCAGTTTTATATAAAAACAAATAGACGGCGAAAAAATTAACGGTTGATAAAAAACTGTTTTGTTCACATAGTTATTGATATCCGATCAACGTGATTTTTTACAGACATATAGTACTTGACGAGTTCTACACATTAAACGGTTCAGATTATCAAAACGGAATCCGCGATGAGCCCCCACAGACCCAACAGCACGATCTTAAACTGGACCAAAACCACTGCCATTATATAGATTATACGATTCCAAAACAAATTAGTTGGTCGTATGTTACTTTTATCTCAACTACCCAAATGACGCAAAGGTAGGATTAATTCAACAACAAACTTAGGCATATATATCTACCTAATAGGACATCCTTACGTCTGCAAAAAGCTACGACTTTAATCCAAGACTAATAAAAACAGATGTATATATTTTGACAACACGATCACAAAATAAAATGATTATATTCTTCTGTTTAATTGTACTTTCTCTCGACTTTGGTTTTGATCGGTTGCATATAACTACCCCTAGCATAAGGAAGTACTTTGCTCTTGTTGAATGTTAATAATGAACAAATTAAAATTGTCTGTTAACTGGTTAAAAATTTTAAAAATAAGATCTATTTTTGTGTGTTAAGCTTTTGTCAATTTAGTAAGATATTGTTCGATAAAATTGAAAATTGAAAACTAAAAATTGAAAATTTAGTATGAAAAGTTGAATGCTAATTTTTCAATCTAAAACGTTGTTCGGTATGTACTGAAATTCAAGTACTAATTCAATTAAGCTATTTGATCTATACAAGTAGCTGAACTCTAAAAAATAATTAAAATTAAAATTGTCTTTTTTACTTTTTACATTGAAATATTTAATTAAATTCTTTTATCACACTAATATAATTGGTAAAGAAATTATTGTAATCGCAATTGTAACATTATATTTCAAAATTTCGAAAGATTATGATTATTAGAATTTTTGTCTCTTGTATAGGTACTAAATCATTTATGCAATAAAATAATAATTGCAAAGGTAATCAATTAAAAACTTATTTCGTATTTCATCATTTTGCTCATGTATCACCAATATCAAATAGAATCCTTTCACATGTAAGAACCATAAAAATTTATCATAAATTATCTTAGAAAAAAAATTAAATTGTTCTTTAATTCTACTAATCACTAAAAAACCATCAATGTGCAAAAATGATAATTATATTTATAACTCAATGTAAAGAGTGTAATTGCATTGCAATTTGCTCGGATAGTTTAGTATAAAATTTTATTAGCTTGCGTCGATCCCCCTCTTATTTCTAAGCTTTCTAAATTATTATAATGTTGTTGGAGATTGTTAGCAGGGCTATTCACATTGTTGAACTCTTTAAAAAATCAGTCGGTGATGCAAATTCTTCTAAGAAAATTGTATATGGTTACATAAGCAATTACAATATTCCTTTGCGTAGTAAACATATATGCAGGCATCTTCTTTAATATTGGAAACGAGTCTTTAGTACTCCAAAAGCACATTCAATCACATTCCTTAATTTAGCATTTGCTTGGTTTGAATCGCTCTTCTTTTGTTCTAGGATGACAATTATTTTGAAATTCAGATAACCAATATTGCATATTATGATAAGGTGTCATAAATCCACAAGTATGTATATATGTTGCATCACATAAGAAGTACTTCTCTGCATAAAAGAATAAAAAATTATCATAATATATAAAATGAACAATTAATATAAAATAATCACTTAACTTGGAGGAAGAATCAGAAAGTTGTTAGTTGGATCACTCATGGTCTTTTTTAGCACTCTAGAGTCATATGCTACCCCTTTCCAACCAGCCCAAACAAATGTGAACACAATATCAAAATCACATATAGCAAGTACATTTTGGTAACAATCGCCCCTTCCTCTTCCACCGTAAGAAATACAAGTTGGGTCTTGAATGACAAATTTTTTTTATCTCCAAAGAGCTAATTTCGTCACTATAGATATTTGTGAGGAAATATTTTCCTCACCGGTTTCGTCATTGAATGTTTGTCACTAAAAACTACCGTGACGAAAAATAATTTCGTTACCAATGAAATTACTTCAGTGACGAAATTTTTTGTCACCAATAAAACAACGTTTTGTTGCAAAAAATCCTCATTTTCGTCACCAAATAGTTATTCAATACCATATTTATAACTTTAGTTGACGAATAAATTTTTCACACATGTTGATCATTGATGAGGAAATAATTTCATCACAGTAAGATGTAAAATTAACGAAATTTTTCGTCTCCGAAAGTCAAAATGGGTATATTTCGTGGCAAAAATCTATATACGTGACGAAATTTTAGTCACCAAACAACAAAATCAATGAAAACTTTCATATATAATCTACAATAAATTTTATCACAAAAAATATTTATTAGCAACGAATAATCACTTTGTTATAATAAGAAGTACAAATGACGAAACAAACTCGTCATTAAACTTGTTCCATATTTTATATTTCAATTTAAATTATTATTTTACAAATATCTCTACCCATATCCCAATAACCTTTTAAATGTACTAAGAAATCCACTAACTATTATACGCCACTCTACAAAAAAATTTACTAAACAATTATATTATAAATCAAAATATATCCATCAAATAACTTTAATAATAATACATTAAGTGTAACAAAAAAAAAAAAAAAACCATCAAAGCAAATCCCAAAATAAACTAACGTGGAGTCTACAAAAAAAAATCAACACTCAATCTTGATTTGCAACTACAACTAAGTATCAGTTCAGGAAAAAAAAAATTCAACACTTGATCTTGATTTACAAGTATGCTTCCAAACATCATCAAAAACCAATCTGCAAATAAAATAAACAAGAAAAATATTAACATACTATCAATTACATTGTATACATCTCTCTATCCATGTCAATACAAATTGTGTACACAATGAGTCTAGCTTAACAACCAGAAGTTCCTTTGTACATGGCGAGCTCCTGTTAATCACATCACTAACTTAGAGCAACTCCAACATTGCTTAGCAAAAATACACAAAAGAGTAAACACATAGTTTTGTCTCTACTTTGGTTAGTGTGTATTTTAACAAGGGTCATGCTAAGTAAGAAGTAACTAATGAATCTATTTTCATTAAATACATCTTGAAATTTGTTAAATCTTAATTAATAATTAGTGAAACTGTTGTGCTTTAACTAGTATATACTAACCAACATGAGAAAAATAAAAACATAAAACAAGCGAAACTTACCAAAACAGCAATCTATGAGTTTATGGGATACCTCCTCCTCTAAATTGTCCTTTAAAACCTTGCTTCTTAAGAAACTCCATGATGCTTGATGTCATCTCCAAATGCTCCTCAAGCGACTCATTCATCTTTCCTATCACACTATTTTGTGCTTGAATTTCCACTTTTTGTGCTTGAATTTCATGTTTCTGTGTTGTAATTTCCTCTTTTTGTGACTGAATTTTCTCTTTAGTGACTGAAAGCATTACAGATAAAGGTCAATATCTTCAATATTGATTAAAGCACCGTTCAGAGCCATTAGGACTTGCCGGGAGGAATCATTCGCTGGTTTGCTGCTATTTCATCTTTAATCGAATCATTGAGCTGTACAGGTTAAATTACATTAACATCTTATCACCTAATACAATGGCATTAGATTTCTAGGTACAAATTTTACAGAAACCAAAGCAATTTTAGCTTTAGTTCACATCATGTGCAACAACATATTTTACCTTCATACGAGACAAGGAAGAGACAACAATAGGGAAATTTTGATTGATTTCTTGCATAAACTGCAAGGGATCTGAGGCATGAACAATCCTTTGGGCAGTTTGGTGCCCTAAATCTGTTGGGGAATAACAAAGTGAGCTCATTCTACAAACTCCAGTATAAGAAATTTTAACATGAATCTGCCAATGAATAATCACGGTATTTACCCTTTAATTCCCAAACATCAAGTGTATCAGATATTGTTGAAGACAGAAGATAATCCCTAAAACCATTATTTCAGAGGTTAATTCGGGTTTGCGTGCTTGCATAAGGACACAAAAGAATCTATATACTTCAGTAAAATTCTCTTAAAAAATAATGTTGCCAGTATAGTCAAGGTTCTAAGAAGGAATTTTCAACACTAAGTAAAGGCAGTCATAAAATGTTGGCAGATTTTAAATGTCACCAAAAAAACTCGTGTCACATATTATTGTTCATATTTTCTAATCATTCTCCGCAACTAATTAAATTACTTCTATTTTCAATTTCAGATTTGTGATTCATTGGAAATTAGAAAATGATACGTACAACATTTAAGGTCTATTGAAAAAAGTTCATTTCCATGCTGTAATTGTATCCTATGTATTAGTGATAGTCAATTTTCTTGTCTTACTAAATATAACAATAAAAATAATAATAGTAATCAATAAAGTATTTGTCAAAAAGTGTTAACAGTCAAACTGCTTATAGTTAAATTAGACTCTCCATACCATTTAGCAACCCACTACAGTCTTAGTAGCATAGACACAAACAAGCAGTGTCCATGTAAAACACTGCTTCAATACCTACACTTGGACATACCTAGAGACTTGAGATACTTCTTGGGTGTGTACATTATTTAAATATGCTTTGCAACTTTGGGGCCTCGACTAACACTTACTCAAACACAAGGCCAACAATTGTAGCCATACGAATAGCCTTATTAAAAGGATGAACATACCCAAAAGCACCCAACCATTATTCAAATAAATAGATAAAGGAAGAAATGCAAGACACTGGCATCATAGACATGGCTGCCACAACTCAAGTATACAATGGACATTTTTTAATTATTCCAATGTTTATACGTAATTTTCATTATTCTAATGTTCTCGCCATGTCTATGTCTTGTTTTAGTATTTATATCTATGTTGTGTCATGTTCATGCCAAGTGTCTGTGTCTTTGCTATTAAGAATCTATTTTTAAGCAAGCAGAACTTATTTTCCTATATGAGATAGGCTGTTATAGAATGAAAAAAAAGTCTATTCATGATTGCTTGAAAACATTTTCCAAACTTGAGTTTTTAGCCAAAAAAGATTCTCCATCTAGAAAATAAAAGATTATAATGGTCTCCGATAAACATACAACATCTGCTAAATATATCTAGATCATGTATAGAGAGAAAGATCAGCAATTAATGCAGCTATAGAAGTGACCAAAAGTATTTTGAAATGGAATTGCAATTGAGGCAACTATGACTATCATAAACAAACCAGAATTCTAGAGAATATGAAACCCCTAATTTCTTGGCTGAGATCTTCAGTGTGAGGATCTTCAAGAGTTACACTTGCAACTCCAACATCATATTGTTTAAGAATCTATTCCTAACTCAAATCAAAGAACTGAAACACTGTACCTATAGGAATAAGATAAGGACAATATAGATAAGTTAACAAATAACAGATCAAATTCACACATTCTGAAGTAAAATATCACAATTTAGAAATGCACAACTTTGTTGGAAAGGCATCAGAAGAAAAGTTGATTGGCACAGATCATTTTAAAGAGAAAAAGTAAAAGAAACTCCTTATCAAAGAAACAACAATAGGATATTAGGATAACTTTTTGGGATACTCATGTCACCCATAATTCAGCGTCATAGAACTGATTAATAAAAACTACAAGGTATAGTGCATAATTTCAGCTTATAGTACAATTCATATTTCTATAAATGAAGTGGAAGACGGGTTTCCAACGACACCATCTATGGAATTTCATAACCGGAAGAGAATGATAGCTAATGGGTAAGGCTTATTTTTGTTTGTTTGTGTAATGGGAATAGTTTTTCCTCTGTTCTATTGTTGGTTTTCTTTAATAATGTGCTTGTTTCAGCTCTAAGTTTGAGTGTGATTGAGGACTGAGTGGTTGCAGCCCTTTTGAGGGTTTTGTGTGCATGCATTTTCTGAACTGTATTATCTTAGCTTGTGTTGATTCCTTGTGTTTCCAGGCTCCATTAATTGAGCTCTGGTACTTGGCACCCACTACTTTGAGGATGATATATATGTCTAGATAAATCACATGCTGTTGACTTTCTATAGTGCTTTGTCACCTCTCTGTTTGGCCCTCTGTTGTCCCTCCTGTTGCAGGTGTTAGCAGACTGTTCTTTTTGGGTTTCGTTTATCCGAATCTGTTATACTGTGGATAATTTTGATTACCTATCCAATTGGGATGTAGTTGGGATGTTTTGATATATGTGGCCTGAAATATTATGTCATTTTAGATTTGTATTTGGCTTCTCTTTTGTCGGAAATGTTCTTTGAAGTATGATATGGTTTGTAAAGGCAAATTGATGTATACTTGAAGTGCTTCTTGCATGATGGGTTTGAAGAGCTACTGCTGCTATGGGTTGGAATTGCATCTCAGGTTTTTCCAGGTGGATTTGGTTTAGTTTTGGGACTCTTGGTTCACAGGTTATGGAAGCCTTTGATTTGTTTTTGTCCATCATCCTTCTGGATGGGGCTTATGGAAAATTCATAGTCTAGCTCCATTTGTTTTGTCTAGCAGTGTTTGTTTCTAGATTGGGGTGTACCGTATGCACCTTATAACTAAAGAAGAAAATGACATAACTTTATATTTTCAAAGTCATAACTGAAAAAAAAAAAAAAAAAAAAGGTCATAACCAAACAACACATGATACATAACCAAAGATCTCATGAATCATAACTAAAATAAGGTCATAACTAAAGAAGAAAATTGGTCATAACTAAAGAAGAAAATGATATAACTTAGGGGTGTGTATTGTAGAATTCCCCTAAAATGATACCTGAGCACCAAAATAAGCAAGCTCTGTTGGGTCCTCAAATGTTAGATATGGCACAGGTTCTGCGAGTGCATATATGTTAGGATCACACATCAAAACACCATCAACATCTTTCCACACCTGTAATGGATTGAAAAACAGGTTCTTATTTGTCTAGACGCTTGTATGGAAGTCGTGCAATTACAAATTATAGAACTTGAATTAAATTTTCATACAACTAGAGCTCATAAGAATACACTATTTCACAATGTTCCGTAGTATGTTATCTACAATGTTATCCCATATCCATGTATACATATGCAGATATATGAACAACTTTTGACATAAATGTATTTAGGGTAAGCACTTACTTGAATTTCTCGCAACCCCAGAGCTTTAACAATGGTTGTGGTTGTCAAATCACTACTACCCCTACTCAAGGAGAAAAGCAATGTTCCTACACCAAAAATAAATAAATTAATTGAAATCTATCATAGGCGAGGCAGTATTAAAATATAAAAAAAATTAAAAAAATCTATTATAGGTTCGGTTGCATGCCATTGATATACGACACTCCCTTCCCTTTACAATATCTCATTTGAATTCTTAAAAACTTTTATGCTCTATTACAAATAGAATAGTCATTTTATAAGAGGTTAATATACAATAAGTTTTTCAACAACATTGGGTTGATGGTTTGATGGGTTGATGGGTTGTCTCTCGGAAATATCTTCAAACACTTGACATGCAGATTTCTTGTTTGTTTCCTGTCACAAACAAGAGGGGAAATCCTAACAAAGTAGAAAGATTAGACAAATGTTTCAATCAAATAAAAAGTGAAATGATTGAATCTACATACCATATGGAGAATTACTAACAAGCAAATCATATACCACAGTAAATAAATAAACATTTAAGATGCAAAACCCTTTGTTGTTGTAGGAAATATGCAGGAAAATGAAAGCCATTACATTGAAGTTCGATGAAGTAAATAAATAAACATTTAAGGTGCAAAACTACAAAGAAGAAGACATGAACTTCGTAGATATTATAAATTGCATTACATAATGAAAAAATTGGAAAAACAAAAACAAAAACATAAAATTGATTTGGACAAGGCTAGAGAACACTTGTATATTTCAAACCCATTTCAAAACATGAATCCCATTTAGACTATTGAAACTCATAAAAAAAAGACAAATCTTAGAGTTTCTGGATTCACATCCATAAGCATGGTGTCTGTTAGATTTTTCTTTTTTCTTTTTTAAATATGAAAAAAAGGAGAAACAGGGGGGGAAAGCTCACTACCTAAGAATTTTATATATAAAAAAATCAAAAATCAAAAATCAAAACCCCCACCCAAAAATCGTTGAATCAAATGCCCTAATTCAAAACTCCCAACCAGAAATCGTTGAATTGAAATCCAAATAGTTTAATCAAATGCCCTAATTTAAGAAGGAAAAGGTTTAAGAAAAGAAAAGAAACAAACTCTAGGTTTAGAACCTTACCAAAATTGCAGGTCTAAACCTAGAGTTTGAAGGTCAAAACCCCCACCCAGAAATCGTTACCTATTATTTTTATTTTTTATTATATGTGACAAAATTTATAAATTCCTCACGAATTATTCTTATTTAGTGACGAAATTTATTTTCTTCACTAGTGTTCGTCACCATAGGTTACTTTTGTTGTAGTGGAACTTGTTGGTCAGTGGTATGATAGCAGAAACAAGTGTTCCATCAAGTGCACCTACTGCACCATTTAAAAGTACAAATTTATCAATGTGAAAACTATAAAATTTCTAATAAGTTATAGAACATTGCATATTTTATATAATTTTAATAAATGAAATTTTTCGTAACTAAAACTTATAATATTACCTTAAATATTTCTCTTAGACGACGATTATGCCGAATCTGATTTGTAGGAGGATTGTGAAGTGGGAACAATCATTTCTTTTGAGAAACTGAGCATAGCACATAACACTTCATAGAAGTACTTATGTATTTTTTATGTTGAATGATTGAATCTTCTTAACAAAACGATTTCATATATTCTGACTCAATAATATGAGAAACATGACCACTTTTTGTTCTACAAATATATGACGACTATCTTCAAGCCACCCTCTAGTCCAAAAATGACCGCACATATGTACAAATGATTTTTTTTTTCTTTTTCTTTTTCATCTTGAGCATTTCTTGGCAATGTGATTCATTTCCATCAAGAATTTCTTTCAAATATTCAACTCCTCTCAACAAAGAATCAGTATCTAACATCCTTTCTCCCCTTCTAGCACATTTTTTTCTCAAAATTTTTATTATCAAAATAATCGCAATAATCTTTAATGCACTCTTTTGCTTCTCATACAACATACTGTTGTATTTTAATAATATCCAATTACATTAACATAAAACAAAATATCAATTAAAAATACACATCAAAATTAAAACATTGCAAAAACGTTATATTTAAAACATTGCAAACAAATCCATCAATGTTAAATATATTAATTGAAAAATAAAGTTTCAACCAAACTATTATAAAATCAACTGTAATCAATGTCTTCAAAATACTCTAAACATTCTCATATTCCTAAATTCAAAATAGCCCTAATTTTTTGGCATTCACCTCTATCCAAGTCTTCCTAACTATTTCTGGTTTCTGAAGTAGCAATATCCATAGCTCTCTATGTGCCTTTCGAGCTCAAAAAAAACTACATGCAATTATATATAATGGGTCAGTCATTTCAAAAAGTTGCATCTCATCCAAAATTTGATTGCATTCTTCTATACTAGGCCCTTCAGAATTCTGTAATGTTTAAGTGTTTCAAGTAGTTGTTCATCAAGATCTCCATTTTGTTTTTCTTTTGACGTTTATTGTCAGACTTTGCCACATCCTTTGATGAAGAAGGTGTCTCAAGAAATTCATCATCAAGATTAATGCATATTTTTTATTGTGTTCCAAAGCCATCAGTAGGCAACCCTTCTTTCGATGGACCCCATGAAAATTTTTCATTTGCTCTAATACCATCAAATAATGCTCTTAACTCATTTGTATGTTGTAAACCAACATATCGAAATTATTTTGCCTCTGGATTAGCCTGTAACATTACAAGTTTGAAAATTATACACATATATATTGAACGCTTTCATGTTTTTTAAACAAATATTTTACTGTTAAAGATAGTGATACCTGTATGTACTTATCCCATTCTTGTGGACTCCAATTTATTGTGTTAGGCCTCGTTTGGGAACATGCTTTTTTAGTAATTTTTTGATTTTTTTGGCTAAAATGTGATGTAAAAAAAAACTAGTATGTTTGGGATGACTTTTTGACTTTTTACGAAAAGATGTGTAAAAAGTAGAGAAAAAATGAAATTTTTGACTTTTTGGTATGAGTTGTTGACTTTTTGATTTTTTTAGTGACTTTTTGACTAAAAAAGTCACTTGCCAAACGAGGCCTTAGTCACTGGATCATGACCATTCCCAGTTTTAGAGATTATTTTTTACCAGACTTCATACTTCTTTTTCAAATATTCCCATTGATTTTTCAACTGTTTTTGAGAAAGGTCAACATTCTTCTGTTGCTTAAAAGCTACCCGATCTTATCCCAAGATTCTTTTTTTTAAGACTACCACCATTTTTTCCAATTTTAGAAGCTTCTTCTAAACACAAATCTATGAAAAGTTTAGACAATTCTAGATCTTTCCAATTAACTGTAGTACCATCATCAGAAGCCATCGTACATGTAAAATGTCATTATACTTCATCAAAATATATTTAACATATGCATAATATATATATATATATATATTTGTAATCAATAGAAAAAGAACAAATATTACTTATGTAACTAAAATAAGTAAAATATAAATTTATAGATGAAATGAGAGCCTTAAAACTTATGAAGTAGTCTCATTATAGGTTTTTACAAAAAATTGGAGGCTTGATCAAATATATATATATATATATATTTTGACCGTGGGCTTTGTTATTGGGAATTAAAACACAACAGTTCTTCGCTATCTAAATAAAATTAATCTATAATTATGATTGATGAAATTTTCATAACTTGTTTTTATTTTTATGTTTTTTATAACAAAAAATACACTAGTTTAAGAAAAATAAACACAAAAAAGATAAAATCATATGAAAACAATGAGTATTTTTTATTTTTTATTTAAAG
Organism: Camellia japonica; assembly: GCA_030407325.1. NCBI lineage: Eukaryota > Viridiplantae > Streptophyta > Magnoliopsida > Ericales > Theaceae > Camellia > Camellia japonica. The sequence goes on from JAPPVO010000016.1 coordinate 9,629,874, forward strand.
TATTTTGTGAATTTGTTTCAAAAACAGATTTAGAAAACTCAATCAAACAATAGAATTTTTTTTTTAAAAGACTTATTACAAAAATCAGATGAATCAAGATAAAGACATAATAAAAATTTCCACAAACATATATATATATACAAACATAAACAAGTTAATACATATAAACTAAAAAAAAAAAAACTCATAAATAATGTATTCATATATATACAAGCAAGTTAAATCCAAATAAGAAAGTAATTTTCTATACTTTGGTTACCTTAATAGATTCCTTGGAAGAGCAGCCAAAATCGACCGAAAAAATGCATTGAGAAATAGCTTTTTCTAAACCCTTAGTTTTAGCGCCACATTTTTTTTTTTTTCTTTCCCACTTAGCATGTTAAGTGATGAGTATAAAGAGTTTTTTTTTACTCAAAATTGTATCCCTTTTTAAGTGGGGATTTAATTTTTTAAGTGATATCATATATGTATAATCAAACCAGCTTAATTAAGAAATCACTTAATATTTTTAGTTTTAAGAGCTGAATTGAGTTATCAAACACCCCCGAAGTGACCGAGTATTTCAATAGAAATATTATAGGATATATTAAAATATTATTATATCTTCACACTATTATATTAGTTTCAATCTATTTAATCTTATTAAAAAAAAGTCAATGTATTTATGTAAAATTTATGACACTACTAGTATTTATTCTAAATTTGAGGAGAGAATGGTGTAATTTATCCTAACTTATTTGTAGAAGCTTGAGTAAGCCTCTTGCCAGTAGCCTTATGAGGCCCAATCCAAATTAGACTGTCCAATAATATAGAATTCAGATCCAAGGCCCAGTCCAATATATACATTTGAGAGCCAAGCTCAAAACGGCCCAACTGTAAAAGTTCTCAAACCCATTCCTATGGGCTTCTTTGTTAGATTAGATCAGCCCACTTAAAAACTCATCAACTTTTTTGTTTATGAGAAAATGTGCCCCCAAAAACCATCCCCTTAGGAAGAGAAATTTTTTGATGCAAATAGGGTAGATGTCATGTGGTATCTTTCTCTTCTCTTATTAGTTGAGTGAGTGGGGGCTATATTTATGTGTTGGATGATGGGGAGACAACATGGAAAGTCATAGCGTTTGTGATTGGTTAAAGACACTATGTGACAAGCCACATGGTACCCTATTTGCACCCAATAATTTTTCCCTTAGAGCATCTCCAACGGTAAATCAGATTTTTCATCAAATTTGAGTCAAAATGACTCATTTCACCAAATCTGGTATCACATGCTCCAACGGTTCACCTTTCACCAAATTGTCCCGGGACAACCGGCCGGTCGACCGGTTAGGCAAAAAATTTTTTTTTTTTTTTTTGAATTGTTGAACTTTTTTTGAACTTTCTGAACTTTTTTCGGGACGACCGGGTGGTCGACCGGTTAGGCAAAATTTTTTTTTTTTTTTTTTTTAACGGTTTGAACTTTTTTCCTAAACTGTTTGAATCTTTTACTGGTTGACCGGTTGGTCAACCGGCTGGTCGACCGGTTGTTATAACCCAACGGTCAGTAACAGTGATTTGGTGAAATACTTCGCCTGTTCTCAGTTTGATGAAATGTTTGATGAAATCTCATTTTGATATTGATTTGGTGCAACCGTTGGAGCAGTGAACAGTAACTTTTTCATCAAATTTTGAATTTAATACTGAATTTGATGAACCGTTGGAGATGGTCTTAGGAAACACATGAATAGGTGGGGCTATCATAAATGTTAATCTATATACAGATATATCATTATTGATATTGACACATCTCTCTCACTTAAATGTGTGACATCTAAGCATTACCTCCTATTGAATCGTGTGCCATTTTCGATGATACGTATCTTGAAAAATTATAATTTTAGAAAAAAATTAGAATTTATTTAGAATATTATTGGAGGATATAGATTCAATTTTTTATAATGAAACTCAACTTTAAAATATATCTCAACCATTTAATATTTTTTCTAAATATTTTTTTTGAATAAATATTCTAAATTTCTAGTATTGCTGAATTACTTTAAAAATCTAAATGAATAAAATTATATAAAGAAAAATATACGAATCACAAAATGTTAAATTGTATGGAAAAATTGCTACTTATAGGACAGCAAAAATTAAGTACAAAGTAAAGCATTATCATGTATCTCAAGTGAATAAATGTTGCGCATCAGAAAAATTATTCATTAAAAAAAAAAAAAAAAGTATTAAGAATTTGAATTTATGGTATAAATTTAAATTTAATGTATTGTGAATCATAATTTTTTTTATATTTTTTAAAATAATTTTTAAAGTATGTATCATTGCGGAGCATGATAAGCAAGTGTAAATTCTTTTGATAAATATTATCTCTTTATGAATTTAAAATATCTTGTCTCTCTTGATTGTTTGACAACCATGGTTGAAGAAGAAGATATGTTTATGACAGATGGAACAACTGATTTCCGCAACAAACCTGCCCTTAAGAAGCAAACAGGAAGCTGGAAAGCTTGCCCTTATATTCTAGGTGCGCCCTCTCAAACTTATCTTGTTACTTTGAAACGTACAGATCAGATTCATTCTGAATGGGACCATACCATTCAAATTCTCAACACTTTTCTAAATATTTTTTTCTCCATTATATAACGTTTTTGTTCGTTTACTCACCTTATCTTTTGAAACAGGAAATGAGTGTTGTGAAAGATCGGCATACTATGGGATCAACACAAATCTAGTTAACTATCTCAAGTTTCAATTAAACCAGAGTAGTGTTGCAGCAGTTAGTAATGTCACAAACTGGTCTGGTACATGCTATGTGATACCATTCATTGATTGGAGCTTTTCTAGCAGATGCCTACTTGGGAAGATACTAGACAATTGCTAGTTTCTCAATCATCTATGTCTTTGCAAGTATCTCATTCCAAACAACAACTAACATTGCACAACGTTCATTTACTAACATTTCATTGCAGTCACACAAGTGTGTGATCAATGATATTAAAAAAGAAAAATTATATAAAAAATTTGCACATAATCATGTGGTATTCTTGTGCCTTTCCATGTCAAATAAAAAAACTTACTTATGTTGCTTAGTATTTTGAAAATGTGATTGTCACATTATTAAGGTTTAATTATGACACCCCACCTACTGGCCCAAGTAACTTGAAGAAAGTGAGTTTATCAACATGACTCAAAATGCTCACTTAGCCTGCTGGCCTAAAGTAATCTGGAAAAAAAAGTGGGTCTGCTAACATGATCGAAAATGCCTAGTTAGGAAACCTGGAAAAAGTGAATCTATCAACCTAATCCAAAATGTTTACTTAGTGGATCTTCCAAAATCACCCAAAATGCTTACTTTTTTTTGATCAGCAAATAACACTATATTGATGAATTCAGATAAAACAGAGCTTACAAGAATGCATCAACAAAGGGAAGGGTGGAGCAAGAGCAGCGGCACGAAGAAGAAAACATCTAAGCTCTGCCCCCTGTTGGAGAGATTCCAACCAACAACACAACAAACAACAAAGCAAAAACAGAACAAACAGGACAAGCACAACCTAAACAGTAAAATGCTTACTTAGTAGCAAACAAATGGTTTCTTTTGAATCCAAGAGCACTCAAACCACAATAACTTGTGACCAGACCAAAAATGTTTAGGAAAATTTACTTAGTAGGAAGTTAGTAGTGCCTTATGTATCCAGTTATGCCTTCCGGTTTGGGATGGGACCGTTAATGACCGTTACATTATGTATTCTCTATAAAAAAATAAATAAGTAATTAATATGTTTGGTTTCCGTTTTCTGAATTTAGTTTCTTAAAAATTGATTTTTTGTTTTTCGTGTTTTTTTGTTTTTTAGTTAATATTTTATAAATTTTAAGCAATTTTTTTACTTTCTTAGATGCATCTTTATTTAGATGTATCTAAATAGTAAAATATTTGTGAAAAAATATTTTTAAAAATTAATAAATACACAAAAATACGAAAAATATACTAAATTTTCGTTTTTTTTTTATATATATTTTTTGGTATTCAAGGTATTTTTTTAAAGATTGTTTTCACAAATATTATACCTTTTAAGTGTATTTATGTTAGGTGTATCTAAAAATTAAGAAAATTTGCTTAAAATATTAAAAAAATTAATTGAAAACATTAAAATACGAAAAATAAAAAAGTATAATTTTCTGAAAATTATTTTTTGAAAACCAGAACCAAACTAGCTGATTTGATGTGCCAACAATGAATTTTCATGCAAGATTATGTAATTTTCTATGGTCTTTTCATTTCAAATTAAAACATCTACTATTTTGATTCTTAAATTAAAAAATGACATTGTCGTATCATTTCAATTTATTTATTTATTTCTAATTTTATTTCATAAGAGTAACGATTATATGAATAGAAAAATTATACAGAAAATCTCTATAGAATGATGTTGCATATTTGAATCTTATCATTTCAAACCAAAATACCCATCAAGGTGTGGGTCTATTATTTTGAAAATGCCACTACGACCATATAAAAATTGTGGAAGAATAATATCACTAAATTAGACTTGGCCTTGATGATATAGTAGCGTTGAATTCAGATGCCATGTTGTTCAATAAAATTTATGAAGCATTAATAATCCTTGATTTTGTTACAGGGAATGACATTATTGACACTATCAGCTTCTCTCCACGGACTCAAACCATCCGGTGATGAAAACACTGTCTGTCACCCAACAGGTCCCCAAACTGGAATTTTCTACATGGGACTCTACCTAATAGCCCTTGGGACAGGAGGCATAAAGCCCTGCGTCTCATCCTTTGGGGCAGACCAGTTCGACGACTCTGACGAGGTTGAGAAGGAAAGCAAGAGCTCTTTCTTCAACTGGTTCTACTTCTCAATCAACATTGGGGCGCTCGTGGCCTCGACAGTGCTTGTTTGGATACAAACGAATGTTGGTTGGGGCTGGGGTTTCCGTATTCCTGCTGTGGCAATGGCAGTTGCTGTTGTGAGTTTCTTCTCAGGCACGAGGATGTATAGGAACCAGAGGCCTGGAGGGAGTTCCCTGGCTCGTCTCTGCTAAGTAATCGTTGCTTCGTTGAGGAAGTTTTAGAGTTCGAGTGCCTGATGATAATTCGTCTCTTCTGTATGAGACTGCTGAGGAAGAATCTATTGTCAAAGGAAGCCACAAGCTTGATCACACAGATCAGTTAAGGTAATAGAGTATGCAAAGCTAACTATTTGTACCAATTCAATTTTCACCTTTCAAGGTAGAAAGTACTAGCATTGCATTCTGTGAAATTTTTTCAATGTTTGTAGCATAATTTATAGGACACAATACGAACACAAAATACAGAGTTGGCAACACTGCGTTAATCCTGGATGGGACAGTGTTGCTAGTAGTGCATTATGTTTACTTTTCTCTAAAAATTTTCTGTGTTCGTGCCATAATTAATGGAAAACTATACAAATGCCATTGCATCTCACTAGGAGATTAAGGGTCAAAGTCCACCTTGACCTTGAGAGCTTCCAATGTACCAAAACCAAAACCATTGCACCTCACTTGGTAGCGACTCAAGATTTTTTTAGACCAAGGCTGAACATCAAAGCTTTTCTGACTAGCCTTTAAAAAATTGAGGTCTTTGCAATAGGAATTTCTTTACATTTTCTAGGTGGGCCCTAGGCGATGGGCTAAATAACCTAATGATTGAGCCACTTCCAACTTCACTAGAAAGCCAAGGATTCAAGTCCTCCTTATCCTGTTTACAACTTCCAATATACACAACAAAAAGATGCTGGATTGGTGACAATACATTCACCGTGAGTGAGATAGTATTGCCAGTGCCACATTCTGTTACTTTTCTATGAAATTTTCCTATTTTCGTAGCATAACTATAGATTGAACCATGGTTTTCTTACAATGCTCCATTTTTTCACTCAGTTTATTTGACAAGGCAGCTGTGGACACTCAATCTGACCATATCAAAGACTCAGTTGATGCCTGGAAACTTTGCACTGTGACCCAAGTTGAAGAACTCAAGTCCATTGTTAGGTTGCTCCCCCCATATGGGCAACTGGGATCATATTCACCACACAGTCTATAGTCAAATGAGCACCTTATTTGTCCTTCAAGGCAACACAATGGACCTTCACATGACTTCCTCATTTGAGATTCCCTCAGCCTCTCTATCCCTCTTCGACACCGTCAATGTCATCTTCTGGGTCCCAGTCTATGACCGTGTAATTGTGCCATTCACCAGAAGGCTCACCAGCCACAAAAATGGCTTCACACAGCTTCAACGAATGGTGATTGCCCTTGTCATCTCAATCTTTGCTATGTTGGCTGCAGGGACTCTAGAGCTTGTGAGGCTACAAATGGTTAGGAAAAACAATTTCAATGAGGTTAAGCATATACCTGTGTCGGTTTTTTGGCAAGTCCCACAATATTTCATCATAGGGTGTGCTGAGGTGTTCACTTTCATTGGGCAATTGGAGTTTTTCTATGAGCAATCCCCTGATGTGTTGGGTATACCTCCTTATTGGAGTGTGGGATCCAATTGATTTTGGAAAAAGAGTTTAATTTGGTTTAGTATTAATTATAATATATTTTTATATATTATGTGTGAGTGAAAATCTGACCACACTGCGATCTTAGTATCTAGCTGGAGAGCACCGGCAGAATAGATGGCACCTGACTAACCTGCAACAGAAAGAGAAAACTCCGGTGGTGGTTCGCCACCCGGGGGTACTCCGACGATCAAGTCAGTACTCAATATCTCTCAAAGATAAATCAATTATTCAACTCACAAGCTTGAGCATAAAAAGCATACCTTAGACCCACGGGGGTGCCTCTCTTTTATAGTTTACTTAATCCTAGTCCCACTAGAAGCCTGACTTCTATGGACTCCAATTTAGTGCTTACTTTGGATTTCTCAAGAGATAAGGATAAACTCCCTAAGAATATTACCCTTATCCATCCTGAAGTCTTTCTTCATCCTAGGACTCGTCCCTTATCCGCTTATCTCGGATTCCGGTATCTTCGGAGATAACCTCGGCAACTCCGAGATAACCTCGGCATAATTACCACGACACGTGGCACCTCGGCTGAGACGTCGGCGTCACCTTGCCACGTGTTGGTACTCAGAAAATATATCCCCACAACTGTCCTCTAGGTTCTATTACCTCGGCATTCTGAGGTGATGGAACCTATATCATTCCTCTCTCCAGTACGTCGGTATAAGAACTCTTCAGCCGAAATCATTCATTTCAGGCCGACATGTCTTCTTTTAAGAACAATAACTCAAGTGAACTCCTTCTTGTGCATGAGCTGTCATGCATCACTTTTCAACTGTTTTTACTTACGTGTTTTATTCTTATTGGATCGTGTCTTATGACGCGTCTGTAAACCACGTCTTTTCCTGCGTGCGCCGTTTGACGTATGCATTACTTTAGGCGCATTAAATGCTTCTGTTTTGCCGCTGTTTCAAGTTTTTGACAAAACTTGTTTTCCCTCTTTTTGCCTCTTCACTTTGCGCTTTGATTTACTTGCTTTTTCTCTCTCTAAGCTCTTTCTCTCGAATCCGCCATTGCTCAAGCTCCAAGCTCTGCAACTTCATTCGTTTTTCTGGTGAAGCTCTCGCTACTCTGTCACTTCTGTAATCATTGTCTGTCTTCGGCGAACTTTATTTCAGCCTTACTTTGCCTGGTAAGCCTATGTTCCTTTCATTCTCAATTCTTCTATGTTCTTTGCTTACTTGCTGCCATTACTGCTTTGTTCAAACCTTCGATTTGCTGAACTATTCATCTGGATGTGTCTATTCCATGATCTTGCTTATGTCTTGAACACTTGTACTGTTTCACCACTTTCTTGCCACTGTTCTTGACCCTGTATTTCTTGTATTTTTTATGCTTTTGAGAGCCCCACCTCTGTTCTTGATTTCTGAAACTTCATTCTTATTTCACTGTTTTCCAGATTTGTGCCTTCAATCTTCGTTTCCATAGATTTAGGTTTTGGGATTTGTCTGTAGATTTTACCAATCCTTAGGAAAAATTGAAACAACCCTTACCGGCATTTACCTAGGGTTTTGCCGAGGTTCCAAAAAACCCTTTAAGAACATCCTCTTTCTGAAGTCGAATACCTTTACGCCGATATCATGGGCATGTGGAAACATAGGGCAGATACCCCAACGAAACTTGAGTACTTTAGGCAAGAGTTCGCCATTCCTGTCGATGTCCATCTGAGGCTGGCTGGGGATGATGACTCTATCATGCCCACAGATAATTCGATGCCCTTTCCCATTGTAGCTTTTACTGAATGTGGACTCTGGCTTCCACTTAATCCCCTTTTTCGCGAAGTTCTCCACTACTATAAGTTGAACCCCATGCAACTTACCATTAACTCTTATCGAGTAATTAATGGTATCATAGCCTTAGCCAAACAGGAAGATGCTAAGATCACCTTAGTTGATATCCAATACTGTTATACCATGTGTGCCCTCAATTTGAAAGAAAAAGGCTACGTCTATTATCTTAAGCCGAGGTCCACAGAGTTCAAAATTGCAGCCGACCTCCCAGACTCCAACAAGGGGGCTGGAGATGACTACTTCATTACCTCGGGAAATTGGGAGTTTGCCCCAGACGAGGATGCCCATCTCTACCCTCTTCATCGATCAGTTAAAGAGGGCAAGGGTAAGAGCCCAGTGTCAACACTTAGTTGTTTCTTTTCAAGTCTTCAATACTTTGTTTGTTTCTAATGTCTGTTCTTCTTGCAGATGTTCATAAGCCACCGAAAAGCTTTCGCCAATCCTACGTCCCCGGCAAGGATTTGAAGAAACTTTTGGACTTGCCAGTACAGAAAAGGAAAGCGCCTTTGCTTCTTAACTTTATTCCAACATACAAGTCGATTTTGCCCGACGTCCCTAAAAGGAAGAAAAAGAAAAGCCTTTCTCCACCTTCTGCCACAACCCAAACTGTGTCTGTATCTCGAACAGATTAAGGATCAACATCGGATCCAGCTGACCAGCCATCAACTTCGGCTCCATACTTGATCCCAATACCTGAACGGAAACGGCGGCGCGGACTTGTCCGAACTGCTGAGATGGGTCGCCCAAAACCTGTTGCCGAAGATCTCTTAGCCGACCTCCCTACCGATGTTGACACTCAACCATCGCAAACCATGCCCCCACCGAGGCCGAAAAGAACCAAGAAAGCTCAACCAAAGGCTAAAGTAACTCAGGTTGAATCTGAGGACACTTTACCTATCTCCAAATTGGCTGAGAGCGACAAGTCTCAACCCTCTGCTGGGAAGAGGCGTGCAGAAACCCAGCCATCAGAATCCACAAAATCAAAGAAGCCGAGGTCATCGTCTGCGACGACCTCGGGGTCAAAAATACCAAAAGTCCCCTGGACGCCTAAAATCACTCTTGAAGATAAGCCCGTTTTTGCCAATGATAGTGCCGATGACATTAATGTCGCAGCCCTTAGTACTGCTCTATTGCTCCCAGGCGATCTCGAACGGAATGCCAAGATGAGTGAGTACGAGAACTATGCCCTCATGCTTCAACGTTCCGTTCAAGTAAGTCTCTTTACTTGGTAACTTGTCTTTCTGTTCCTTTTCCATACTTGTAAAATTTTTAATGACTCTTGCCTTGTATTTTTCCAGGCCATTCAGCATGCTCATTCACTCTCCATCCAATCTTTTGAGAATAGGGAGAAGTTGTCCGACATGAAGAGGGAGTTTTCTGCCCTTCAAAAGATTAATAAAAGTCTCCAATCAAAAATGAAGAAGTTGGAGGACCAGGCTGAGGCTGCTCTCAAAGCTCAGACTAAGCCGAGGAGAAGGCCGAATCTGCCGATGCTATAAAGAAGGTTGCTGAATCGCAGAAAAAAGAGGCCGAGGAAAAAATGGCTCAAGCTGAAAAGGAGCTTCAGGAGGCCCTGGCCACTAAAGATGCCGAAATCAAGGCGGCCGACGAAAAGGCTTACTCTCAGGGCATGGCCGATGTCACTGAGGAATATAAATTACAAGTCAGGCATGCATGCAACAGGGGCTTTTCCCTTGGTTGGATGTCCCTTGCCAAAAAACTTAATGTTCCTGAGGATTCGCCTCTGAGAAAGGCCGACGCCATTCCTCTTCCTTTTCCTCCACCTCCACCAGTTCAATCTCAAGATGAATCTGAGTCTGAATCTGAAGATGAGGATAAGGATGATAATAAGGCTTTAGTAAGGAAGCCCAAGGACGCGACTGAGACTAAGTCCTCTCTTCAAGATGATCAAGTCCTAGACTTGACTCATGAGGAGGAGGATGAGGAGATTGTCAAGGAGGCTACTCCTGAGCAAGCATCATCTGACGTTCCTCCAGTCGACAAAAGTATTGACGAAACTCTTGCAGAAATTGACGCTGAGCGAGCGGCAGAGAAGGTTGCCGATGTGGTTCCGCAAGAATCTTCCGAGGTCCCAACCCATCCTGCTGCTAATGCTGAAGAATCCTAATTCCGATGTCTTTCTTTTCTTTTCTTTTGTACTTTTTTGTTCTAAAAACAATGCAAGCTCCTCACATAGCCGACGTGCCCCTGTTTTCTGTTGAATGCGTAACACAACTTTCTTTCTTTGAATACTTGTATCTATCTTCTCTTGATTGCTTCTGCATGATTCTATGCTTAGAATATTTTGTATGCCTTTAATATTCTTTCTTCTTTGTGCAATCTTCTCGGGGTTACATACCTCGGGTATGATAACTGCAAGTTTTACTTCGGCAAGATATTATCCTGCAAACTTTTCATAAATTTTTAACGAGTGTAAAACATATATTTTAATTTATAAACTTTCCTCAAGTTTCAACAACTGTAAAACAATGATCTCAGCTTTCACTTTCAACCTGTAAATTGCAATAAATTTCAACAGATGTTTAAATATCATACATTGGCTTACCTTCACATTGTAAATTGCTACAAATTTCAACAAGTGTTAGATAATGATCTCTTTTTATCTCCAACTTGTAAATTGCTACAAATTTCAACAAGTGGAGATAAGGACTAATCTCGGCTTAACGTCAACTTGTAAATTGCTACAAATTTCAACAAGTGAAGATAAGGAATCATCTCGGCTTAACTTCAACTTGTAAATTGCTACAAATTTCAACAAGTGAAGATAAGGAATAATCTCGGCTTAACTTCAACTTGTAAATTGCTACAAATTTCAACAAGTGAAGATAAGGAATAATCTCGGCTTAACTTCAACTTGTAAATTGCTACAAATTTCAACAAGTGTTAACCGTCTTTGTATTCTTTCCGCCCCCAATGTGAACCTAAGTTCCACTTGGGTTCTCATTATTCATATCTTCCAGAAACAATATTTTGTATCTTTATCAATCACATGTTTTGAAGAATTCTGAAAAGATTTTATTGATGACATTGGCCAAAAACAATGCATATCTAATGATAGAAAATTTTCAAATTACAAGTGTTCCAGGGTCTAGGCAATGCTTTGCCCTCATTATCTTCAAGCTGATAGGCTCCATTGCCTAATACCGAAGTGATTCTGTAGGGTCCTTCCCAGTTTGGGCCAAGCTTGCCCTCTCTGGGATCCTTCTTGTTGCCGACAACTTTTCTCAGGACTAGGTCGCCGACTTGAAAATCCCTTGGATTGACCTTCTTGGCGTAGTCCGATATGCCCAAAGCACGTTGGGCAATTCGTCTACCCACTTTCCTTTTGCTGCTTGCAGCCTCTTCTTTATTCCATCCAAAATTATTTTGTTGGATGCTTCTGCTTGCCCATTACTTTGGGGAAAACTTTGTGTTGAAAAGTAATTCTTGATCTTGAATTTCGCACAAAAGTTCTTGATGAGTTTGCTGTCAAACTGCGTTCCGTTATCGGCAACTATAGCTCTTGGAATCCCAAATCTGGTGATGATGTTTCTCCATATAAAGTTCTTGACATCCACATCTCAGATTTTGGCAAGAGGTTCTGCCTCTATCCACTTCGTGAAGTAATCTATTGCTACCAGCAAGTATTTTCTCTGCCCAGTTACCTGGGGAAGTTGCCCAACAAGATCCATGCCCCACTGGGCAAATGGCCAAGGGCTGGATACTGGATTCAGGTCAGCAGCTGTGTCACGACCCAAACCTGCCCCTATGGGTTTAGCACCGTAACCGGCCAGTAATCCTAGATTACCGAAGGCCTACTTAGCAGTAATACAATAATACAGAGTACAGGGGCTTGGCGGAAGCCAATACAGTAAATAAACAATGTCCAATTAGCTGTGACAGTCTGTATGCCAAAAAGATTTTTCATACATTCACATATATATACGGTACAGAACAGTATACAAAACATTTACAAACATTCAGGACAGGGATCAAGTCCCTATTAACCAGTACAGTGCGGTCTATAGAGTCGATACAGTAAACAAAACAGTACAGGAGGGGGAAAACTAAAACACCCCATAGCCTAAGCTTGGCAGGCTCGGAACCTCGCAGTGAGGCACATTGGTTGGCTTGACAAAACTGGAGCTTACCCCGACGCCTCTAGCATTGGTCCGGTGCCTGTACACCTACATATATATATGAGCAGTGAACTAAAGCCCAGTGAATAACATAATGCGTAAAGGGGTTTAGAATAAATGTCCTTACAGTAGTGAAAACAGTTCATTTCAATTAGTGTTTCAGTTGTTCAGTACAATCAGTCATATGTGGTACATCCATTAGCATAACAGTACAGTAAGCAGTAGGTCTTAAAGACCGAACAGTAATGATGGCCATCAATCAGTAAACAGTAGTGGTTCCACAAGGGAACCGACAGAGATCTCTGTAACAGTGACAGTAAACAGTAGGTGCTAAGGACGCCACAGTACAGTTCAGAAATAAAGGACATACATTCATTCAGTAATCAATATCAGTTCAGTAAACAGTTCAGTTCAGTGTTCAGAAAATAATCATTTGAACATATCTTTACACAGTTGTTACTCACAGAGTTCTGGGCTACAGTGAACTAGAGCGTCTCATCGGGATGCCAACCCTATACAGTTAACAGATTGAACACACACTAAGTTTCACAGTTGGGGAAAGATAATAATTAAATCCCTAATTTGCCTCGATGTGTTCTACATCTATATCCTCTTTAAGATGCCTTAAATATGCCCTAGGAATGCCTAGGATGGAAAGAGGATGCAAAGATGCACTTTTGAACACTTTACAAAATTTGCTGAAAACAGGGGTCTCGCTCGAGCGAGGATTCCTTCGCTCGAGCGGACATGCAAACAAAGGAGCTCCACTCGAGCGTGAATTCCATCGCTCGAGCGGACTGTGTGCTACAGTAAAAATACTGGATGCTCAGAATTCACACTCGATGCTCGCTCGACCCTCGCTTGAGCGTAAGACACAAGTCCTCGCTCGAGCGTGAGTTTCCTCGCTCGAGCGGACTGTGAACTCATGCAAAGTATTGGATGCACCCATTTCACGCTCGAGCGTAGCTTTCCTCGCTCGAGCGGAAGACACGATCACGGAGTGTACGCTCGAGCGTGGACTTCCTCGCTCGAGCGTAGGCCTAAAATCTGGAAATTCCAGACTTGAGTCCCAAGCTCAAAATCAAGTTTAAATGCAAAATTTTCGATCATCTTGGGCTAAAAACCTAGAAAACACTTGTAAACACTTAAAACAACATGATTCAAAGCTCAATTTGAGAAATCAAAGCCCAAGGGTGTTTAATTCAAACTCAATTTCAAACCAATTTTCATAAACATGAAGAACATGCAACATGCATGGATTCAAATCATTTCAAAGCTTCAATTTGATGCTCTAGTGAGCCAATTGTTCCAAAAACAAGGTGAAAACATGGACCATTGCAACATCATGAACATGTATGTGAGGAATGATGAATTACAACCTCAAAACTTGCTAATATGCACATGCATGCAACAATTAAGCTTCAATTCAACATGCTAGAATCAATTCATGACTTGGCTCTCCAAATTGACACAACCCAAGCAACAAAATGACTAGAATTCACAATTAAGAAGATGAGTGCCCTACCTTAAGCCTTCAATGCAAGACTAGAGGTTCAAACTAGGCAAGTCTCCTACAATTCTTCAAGTCTACAAGCCAACTCCCTAGATGGAACTCAAATTCTCTCATTCTCCCTCTCTTGGTCGGCTAGAGCAAAGAAAATGGGCTGAGGAAATGTTTTTGATCAAGTGTGTACAAGACTCAACATATAATTAAACAAGGGTCCACTCACAATGGCAATAAGGTAAATAGGCTAACTCTTGAAATGGCTTATTCTAATCTAATTTAATCATACCAAATCACTTTTCCAATAATTATACCATAAAATCACATAAATTATGACGATCATGAAATGCCAGTCGGTTTCCGGTTCGGCCGCCGATAAGGCCTTCAATTTGTAGTTTAAACACAGAAAACTAAACAGATAATTAAACACTCAAACAGATAAACATGCAATTAGACAGATACAGTCAATCGATTCAGTTTCAGATCTCGGTCAGTCAGTCCAGTATTTTAATCAGTTCAATTACTTCTTATAAGCAGTCTCAGTTTAACAGTAATCGGTAATCAATCAGTCATTAATCGGTAAAGAGTATGAGGGTTGTTACAGTCTCCCCTCCTTATAAAGAGTTTAGTCCTCTAAACTCGAGTTACCTTCATTCTGGAAGAAAACAGGGTTCAGTGGGAACAGTTCAGGATATCTCTTAGCCATGTCATCTTCCCTTTCCCAAGTAGCATACACGCCACCATGGTTTTGCCAGTCAACTTTCACTAACGGGATCTCTTTGTTCCTCAATTTCTTAATCCGTCTGTTTATAACCTGTATAGGCCGTTCCTCGTAAGTGTGGTCGTCACTCAACACTACACAAGTAGGCTCGATCACATGGAATGGATCCCGGAGATAATCTCTCAACATCGAAATGTGGAAGACGTTATGCATATGCTCCATTTCAGGAGGAAGCGCAACTTGATACGCCACCGGATTGATTTTCTCAATGATCTCATACGGTCCGACATATCTTGGCGCTAACTTGCCTTTGACTCCAAACGAGTCTGGCCTTTCATCGGTGTCACTTTCACAAAAACGTGATCACCCACTTCATATTCTCTGTCTCGCCTTCTGACATCTGCATAACTTTTCTGTCGGCTCTGTGCAGTTTTCAGTCTCTGTTGTATCAATTTCACTTTCTCAGTTGTTTCATAAACAATCTCGGGTCCAAGCAAGGGCCCATCTCCAACTTCTGCCCAGCAAATCGGAGATCTACATTTTCTGCCATACAATGCCTCAAAAGGCGCCATACCAATACTTGAGTGGTAACTGTTGTTGTAGGCGAATTCAACTAATGGCAAATGACTTTCCCAGTTTCCCTGAAAATCAAGGACACACATTTGTAGTAGATCCTCAAGAGTCTAGATGGTTTTTCTGACTGACCATCTGTCTGAGGATGGTAGGCACTACTCAGTCTCAGTACAGTACCCAATGCAGTCTGTAGGCTCTGCCAGAATCTCGATGTAAACTTTGAATCCCTGTCAGAAACAATGGACACAGGCACTCCATGCAGTCTAACGATTTCATCAATATAAATTACAGCCAACTTGTCCGCATTATAAATTGTCTTGACAGGTAAGAAGTGAGCAGATTTGGTCAGTCTATCAACAATAACCCAAATTGAATCCATACCTTTTCTAGAGCGGGGCAATCCAATGATAAAATCCATTGTGATATGCTCCCATTTCCACTCCGGTATGGGTAAGGGTTGCAGTAAGCCTGTGGGTCGCTGATGTTCCGCTTTGACTTGTTGGCAATGAAGACATTTTGACACAAAGTCGGCAATTTCTTTCTTTATTCCGGGCCACCAAAAATTCAGTTTCAAATCTTGATACACCTTTGTGTTTCCTGGATGGATAGAAAATTTCGAGTTGTGGCCCTCTTGCAGAACTCTTCTTTTCAATTCATAATCATTCGGTACGCACAGTCTTTCTTGAAATTTCAGTACATTACCTTTAAATTTGAACCCTGGCCTCGGTTTAGATTCCCTTTCTTCGATGATCTTCTTCAAGAAGTCATCCTGTTGCTGTTTCTCCTTAATTTCTTCAATCAGTGCCGGTTGTGCAGAAATAGCAGCTATTGTCCCACCTTGTTCTTTCAAAACAATTTCAATTTCAGATTTTTCAAGGTCACAAAGCAACTCTTTCTGTCCAGTGAGCAAACAAGCTAAATTTGCAATCGACTTCCGGCTCAGTGCATCGGCAACGGTATTGGCTTTCCCCGGGTGATACAGAATCTGTAGGTCATAATCTTTGATCAATTCTAGCCATCTCCGTTGTCTCATATTCAGTTCCTTCTGGGTGAAGAAATACTTCAGACTCTTGTGATCGGTATATACCTCACATGTTGCCCCATACAGGTAGTGACGCCAGATTTTCAGTGCAAACACTACTGCAGCTAGTTTCAGATCATGGGTTGGGTAGTTCTTTTCATGTGGTCTCAGTTGTCGAGAAGCATAAGCAATAACTCTCCCATTCTGCATTAAAACACATCCCAAACCCTTATGAGAAGCATCACTAAATACAGTATAACCATCCGTACCTGAAGGTAAGGTAAGAACCGGTGCAGTCACCAATCGGGTTTTTAATTCTTGGAATACTGATTCCCTTTGGTCAGTCCAGTCAAATGATATCCCCTTCTGAGTTAACTGAGTCAATGGTAAGGCAATTTTGGAGAAATCTTTGACAAATCTTCTGTAATATCCAGCCAATCCCAAAAAGCTTCGGACTTCTGTCACATTTGTTGGTCTAGGCCAGTTCACTACAGCTTCAATTTTCTGTGGATCAACAGAAATTCCATCTTTGCTAACAACATGCCCAAAAACATAACATGATCAAGCCAAAACTCACATTTAGACAATTTAGCATACAGTTTCTGTTCTCTTAGGGTCTGCAGGGCAAGTCTCAGATGATGTTCATGTTGTTCTATACTTTTGGAGTAAATCAATATGTCATCAATGAATACCACAATAAAGTCGTCAAGGTACGGTTTAAAGATTCTATTCATGAGGTCCATAAATGCTGCAGGTGCATTGGTAACTCCAAAAGGCATAACTAAAAATTCGTAATGTTCATACCTCATTCTAAAAGCAGTTTATCAATGTCTTCTGGTTTAACTTTCAGTTGATGATACCCCGATCTGAGATCAATCTTGGAAAACACTTGAGCACCCTGTAACTGATCAAATAAGTCATCAATACGCGGTAATGGATATTTATTTTTCACAGTTACCTTGTTCAGTTCACGGTAATCAATGCATAGTCTCAGTGAGCCGTCTTTCTTCTTTACAAACAAAACCGGTGCGCCCCACGGTGAAGTACTAGGCCTGATAAACTTCTTGACTAACAGTTCTTGCAGTTGCACTTTCAATTCCTTCAATTCAGTTGGAGCCATTCGATAAGGAGCTTTCGATACGGCTGCGTTCCCGAAATCACATCAACGGTGAATTCAATCTCCCTGTCAATCAAATCCCCTGGCAGATCATCTGGAAATACATCTGGAATTCTCTGACTATAGGAATACAGTTCACATCAGCTTTAATATTATCATCAGTAGATACAGTCAGTACGGAACATAGATATCCTTTACATCCTTTTCTAATCAATTTAACAGCTTTCACAGAAGAAATCAAATATGGAAGAAGTACTACTCCAACCCCATTAAACACAAATTCGGGTAAGTCAGGTGGACGGAAGACAACTTGCTTTGTCACACAGTCAATAGTAGCGTGATATTTTTGTAACCAGTCTATCCCTAATATTACGTCAAAGTGATCAATGTTCAATGGCAGTAAATCAATAAACAGATGCATATCCCCAACAATAATTTCACAAGCAGGATACATATATGCACATGTCATGGATCCCCCAACAGGTGATGATACAGCTAACAGATAATTCATGGGCTCTAAGGGTCTATTCAATTTCCGTGAAAAAGCATACGACACATAAGAATGTGTAGACCCTGAATCAATCAGTACATATGCATTTTGAGCACAGATAGAGAGGATACCTGACACAACGGTTTCAGTATTTTGCACGTCTCCCGGTACTAGGGCGAACACTCGGCCCTGCCTCATAGGCTCTTTCCCGGTAGCTTTGGGGTTAGGCTTTGGTGCTACAGTTGATGCTGCGGCACTTGGTGCAGCTTTACCACTGGCCTGCGGAGCAGAAGGGCAGTCTTTAACCATGTGGCCCACCTTGCCACACCTGTAACAGGCTCCAGATATTTTGTAACAAACCCCTTTGTGCTTCCTGCCACATTCAGAACAAGATGGAATGGAACCACTCCCTTGACTGGGGCTGGTTGTTGACCCCGTATTCTGTTTCTTATTTGATGGGTTATGCTTGCCTTTCTTGAACTTAAAATTCTGCCTTTTACCACGCCATTCAGACGCTGGTGATTCAGATTGTTTCACAGCTTCGATGTTCGATTCAGCCATCAAAGCTCAGTCAAGTACACCTACAAAGGTCGGTAGCTTTAAAACACTAATTCTGTCCAGTATTGCAACATTCAGGCCGCCTTCGAATTTTCTGGCCTTCTTATAGTTAGTGTCCACCATATGCGGTGCATATCTAGCAAGCTCAGTGAACTTTGTTTCATATTCAGCCACGGACATCGTGCCCTGTCTCAGTTGTTCAAATTCAGTTACTTTTCTGTCCCTGACACATTGGGGAAAATACTTTTCAAAGAAGGACTCCTTAAACTGAGCCCAAGTCACTACAGTGTTGGTGTCACGGACCAGCATCCACCACCTTTTGCCCTCTTCTTGCAAGGTGAAGGTAGCTAACAATACTTTACTTGTAATGACCCGGAACCGTGTGTCACAATTATCAGTAGTTAATTATGCATTTATATGATTTAATTAAAGAGTATTGTTTGAATTAGCAAAATATCTGTTGGAATGACAACTTTGGGAAGGAAATTGATGACTATAAGGGGTTCAGAAAACGAAATTGAACGCGTCTATGTGGTACCGGGAATTTTTAGAACCTTTTGGTAGAATAAAATTGAGGACTGAATTCCGTCTGAATCGCTAAGGCTTGTTTGGCTAAGTTATTGGCATAAGTGTTTAGATATGCTATGGGAACAAGGGCCTTGTTTGGCTTTGGCACAAATATGTTTATATGGATATATATGCTTAAGATAAAGATGTTGACTTCATTTGACTCAAAAACCAAAGAGAGAAAAATCTGAGAGAGAGAGAGAGTTCGGGGAAAGAGAAGAAAAGGGAGAACAAGAGAAAGGAAAAGGGGGAAAATTAAGCTTCTTAAGTGATTAAGGTAAGGATTCTCGTTAAACTCTTGAAGTAGATCATTGATTCTTGCATGTTGAACTTAAGGTCATGGTTTAGGATGGTTTGGTTCATGTTTATTTGGCTTAAAGGAGGTTCTTCCTCATAACCTCCATGGAAGTATGAAATGAAGCTTAAAAGTGTATGTTCATGGTTCTTCAACTTAGTTCATGAGTTTGATCTTGTTTATGGTCCATATGGGTTTTGAATTGAAGTTATGATGTTTAATTTAAAAGAGTTTTCAAGTGTGTTGGAACTTGGTCTTCATGTAGTTGAAATGGATTTTGTAAAGAAAGGATGAAGTGTAGGAGAAGAACCAGAGTTTCAGGTTTTCGCATGGTCCGCTCGAGCGGAGGGAAGACCGCTCGAGCGTAGAAATCACCCTTCCAGCAGTTTTCGGACAGTTTACAGTCCGCTCGAGCGTACAAGTGGGCGCTCGAGCGGGAAGGCTATTTTCAGGAAATTTTGGGGGAAATGAACTACATGATTTCTACATGTTAATTGCATCATTTATCACCTTATGAGCATGAAACGGGTATGAATTACATGAATTACATGAGATTGAAATGAAATGAATGAACATGAAATAAAGTAAAGAAAGGAATGAAGTGCATGATTAATGTATATTGAGAAATGTGCTATAATGTTATTGTTACAGGTCAAATTGAGAAGACCGTGCCATCGGTTTCGGAAACCCTCTGTAAGTGACATTTCTGTAAAGATATGTTATTATGAAATTATGTTCTAAAAGTGCTATGATATGATACGTTTTGAAATGAGAATGTTTCTGTGAACGAATGTTCTATTGCAAACCTAGTATGGCATCCATAGTCAGTTGAGTCATGGGGGCGAGAACATGCAGGCCCATGCGTCATGAGTCATGGGAGACGGCATGGAAGGACAAGCCCATGACCAGTTTACGAGATCTCGGTATGTGTTTAATCGGTGTCCGGGACCGGTTACTCTAGTCGTTAGTCGACACATGTTATGTTCTATGGAGTATGCCATTATGTATGTTCTTATAATGACGAATGACTGAAGTATGTTTATGACTGTTTTATTATGGTTTTATGAAAATGTCAGACTTCGTTCACTAACCCTTTACTTTAATGTTACTTGCTGAGCTTTAGCTCATTGTTTGTATTTATGTATTTATAGGTGAGCACTCTGGGAGCCAAGCCTAGGCGGAGTCTCGGATCGAGCCGCCGTTTTGAAAGCCTATCGTTTTGAGTGCTCCGAGCCGGAGCTAGGCCTGGAAGGCCGTTTTGAGAGCTTGTCTTGTTAATTGTATTTGTGGCTGAGGCCTTTACGTATATAAGTTTTGTATATGAATTCTTGTTACATGTTTTGTAATGAATGTGGGTAATTAACTCATTTTTGGCATGTAAATGTATGTTCATATAAGTGCACAGCTCTTTGGACTATTGTATTTTATTTTCGCTTCCGCGAGCCCCGTTTAATTATGTTATGTACAAGAAGGCCTTTGGTAATCTAAGATTACTGGCCGGTCTCGTCACCGAACCTCTCGGGGCGGGTTTGGGGCGTGACAGAGTGGTATCAGAGCGCACGAGTTAATTTACCCACACACGTGTCCATATGAGCTGTTAGGTGCATTAGAAAAGATATAGAGCATAGCATGAGCATATGTGCATGTGTGTGTGTTTCGGTATATGAGAAACCAGAATTGAATGATGATGAGGCAGTAAAGGAAACAGTATATAGAAAATGAAATGTTGTATTTGCTATGGGTTCTATAGACAATGGAAGATACCAATGCAAGAAACGTAGATGAAACAGAACCGTCTGATGCAAGAATGAATCGATTAGAAAGAATGGTAGAAGTTTTGACTAGGTTGGTTAGACAGCAGCTAGAACAAAACCAACAACCACAGCAGAGACAGCCATTTCCGCCTCCTCCACCACCACCAGTGCAAGTAGAACAGATGAACAATGATGACATTATCAGTTTGACACAGAAATACAAGAAATTGAAACCACCAGAGTTTGCAGGGGGTATTGAACCCTTAAAGGCAGAGGCTTGGGTCTTAGAAACAGAAAAGATTTTCGAAGTATTTCCGTGTAATGATGTTTACAAAGTGTTGTTAGCAACCTTTACTCTGACAGAAGAAGCTAGACGATGGTGGATGTTGGTACGGGATCAGAATAGGGATTTGACCTGGGATCGATTTAAAGAGATCTTTTATGAAAAGTATTCCCCACAATGCATGAGAGACAGGAAAATATCTGAATTTGAGCAGCTGAAGCAAGGTGCAATGTCAGTAGCAGAATATGAAAGTAAATTCACCGAACTAGCTCGTTACGCTCCTCATATGGTTGATACCGAATATAAAAAGGCAAGGAAATTTGAGGGTGGTCTACAGGTTGAAGTGCTTGACCGAGTAAATGTGCTAAAATTGGAGAAATATGTTGATGTACTGGATAGGGCTCTGATGTCCAAGACAAATATTGCGGCTTTGAAAATGTCCAAATCAACGACAATGACTGACAGGGAGGGTAAGACATTTAAGAGACAGAAAGTGGAAGTGATTAGTGAATCAGTGGGCTCCGTAAATGATAAATCGAATCTAACCATTAATGATACTACAAAGGGAGGTGTGCCTACGTGTAAAGACTGTGGGAAACAGCATTGGGGTATTTGCCGCCGTGGATCTGGAGCCTGTTACAAATGTGGACAGAAGGGACACCTAGCTAAAACTTGTCCACAAGTTTACTTACGGAATGAGAGACCTATTGCTAGTGGAGTTAACTCAACAACGACACCGATGACGATTGCAACGTCTGCTTCCGAGGGGAATGCTTTCAGGCAAGCAAGAGTTTATAGCTTAGTTCCCGAAAAGACACAAAATACTGGAAAAGCGAAGACAGGTATGACTTTATTACTTAGTAAGATAGCATTATTACCTATGCGATGGAGATTATTGAACGTGGAATATTTAACTGATGATAGAACGAATTTTCTTTATTATTACCTTTGCTATGGATTGTTATGTTATGATATCACCTTTGCATGGATGGAACATTTATGACGGGGGAAATTAAGAATGTGTAACTCAGATTTCTGATTGAATTTTTGTCAGAATAAGTTAAGTTTGGAGGACCAAACTTCTTAAGGTGGGGAGAGTGTAATGACCCGGAACCGTGTGTCACAATTATCAGTAGTTAATTATGCATTTATATGATTTAATTGAAGAGTATTGTTTGAATTAGCAAAATATCTGTTGGAATGACAACTTTGGGACGGAAATTGATGACTATAAGGGGTTCAGAAAACGAAATTGAACGCGTCTATGTGGTACCGGGAATTTTTAGAACCTTTTGGTAGAATAAAATTGAGGACTGAATTCCGTCTGAATCGCTAAGGCTTGTTTGGCTAAGTTATTGGCATAAGTGTTTAGATATGCTATGGGAACAAGGGCCTTGTTTGGCTTTGGCACAAATATGTTTATATGGATATATATGCTTAAGATAAAGATGTTGACTTCATTTGACTCAAAAACCAAAGAGAGAAAAATCTGAGAGAGAGAGAGAGTTCGGGGAAAGAGAAGAAAAGGGAGAACAAGAGAAAGGAAAAGGGGGAAAATTAAGCTTCTTAAGTGATTAAGGTAAGGATTCTCGTTAAACTCTTGAAGTAGATCATTGATTCTTGCATGTTGAAGTTAAGGTCATGGTTTAGGATGGTTTGGTTCATGTTTATTTGGCTTAAAGGAGGTTCTTCCTCATAACCTCCATGGAAGTATGAAATGAAGCTTAAAAGTGTATGTTCATGGTTCTTCAACTTAGTTCATGAGTTTGATCTTGTTTATGGTCCATATGGGTTTTGAATTGAAGTTATGATGTTTAATTTAAAAGAGTTTTCAAGTGTGTTGGAACTTGGTCTTCATGTAGTTGAAATGGATTTTGTAAAGAAAGGATGAAGTGTAGGAGAAGAACCAGAGTTTCAGGTTTTCGCATGGTCCGCTCGAGCGGAGGGAAGACCGCTCGAGCGTAGAAATCACCCTTCCAGCAGTTTTCGGACAGTTTACAGTCCGCTCGAGCGTACAAGTGGGCGCTCGAGCGGGAAGGCTATTTTCAGGAAATTTTGGGGGAAATGAACTACATGATTTCTACATGTTAATTGCATCATTTATCACCTTATGAGCATGAAACGGGTATGAATTACATGAATTACATGAGATTGAAATGAAATGAATGAACATGAAATAAAGTAAAGAAAGGAATGAAGTGCATGATTAATGTATATTGAGAAATGTGCTATAATGTTATTGTTGCAGGTCAAATTGAGAAGACCGTGCCATCGGTTTCGGAAACCCTCTGTAAGTGACATTTCTGTAAAGATATGTTATTATGAAATTATGTTCTAAAAGTGCTATGATATGATACGTTTTGAAATGAGAATGTTTCTGTGAACGAATGTTCTATTGCAAACCTAGTATGGCATCCATAGTCAGTTGAGTCATGGGGGCGAGAACATGCAGGCCCATGCGTCATGAGTCATGGGGGACGGCATGGAAGGACAAGCCCATGACCAGTTTACGAGATCTCGGTATGTGTTTAATCGGTGTCCGGGACCGGTTACTCTAGTCGTTAGTCGACACATGTTATGTTCTATGGAGTATGCCATTATGTATGTTCTTATAATGACGAATGACTGAAGTATGTTTATGACTGTTTTATTATGGTTTTATGAAAATGTCAGACTTCGTTCACTAACCCTTTACTTTAATGTTACTTGCTGAGCTTTAGCTCATTGTTTGTATTTATGTATTTATAGGTGAGCACTCTGGGAGCCAAGCCTAGGCGGAGTCTCGGATCGAGCCGCCGTTTTGAAAGCCTACCGTTTTGAGTGCTCCGAGCCGGAGCTAGGCCTGGAAGGCCGTTTTGAGAGCTTGTCTTGTTAAATTGTATTTGTGGCTGAGGCCTTTACGTATATAAGTTTTGTATATGAATTCTTGTTACATGTTTTGTAATGAATGTGGGTAATTAACTCATTTTTGGCATGTAAATGTATGTTCATATAAGTGCACAGCTCTTTGGACTATTGTATTTTATTTTCGCTTCCGCGAGCCCCGTTTAATTATGTTATGTACAAGAAGGCCTTTGGTAATCTAAGATTACTGGCCGGTCTCGTCACCGAACCTCTCGGGGCGGGTTTGGGGCGTGACATTACTTGCTTCCGAGCACGGAAACACCTCAAATAACTTTTCAGTCTCAAGCACCCAAGCTTCAGGCTTTAACGGTTCGAGGCCTCCCTGAAAGGATGGCGGTTTCATCTTGCTGAACTTATGGGTGAGAGCAATTATGTTCCCATCATTGACATTCACATTTGGTTCCGGCTGTACCGGAGGAGGAGGTGGGGGCTGTTGATTCTGTTGTTGCTCAAGTCTGGCAGTTATCAGTTCCATCATCCTTTCCATTCTTGCCATTCTCGCCTCGGTGGATGAGGACTCAGATTCATTTGCATTATCCATTTCGTTATAAGCAGTTATAACAATTATAAGCATATACAGTTGCATACTTAAACAGTTTAACACATTAGCATATATTCAGTCATGTCATAACCACACACTTTTCATGCTCATGTAATGCCCTAATTGCTTTTCTAGGACACCCTATAGCTCAGTTGGACACGTGTGTGCGGTATAACTCGTGGTTAAGTATCGCTCTGATACCACTCTGTCACGAACCAAACCCGCCCCTATGGGTTTAGCACCGTAACCGACTAGTAATCCTAGATTACCGAAGGCCTGCTTAGCAGTAATACAATAATACAAAGTACAGGGGCTTGGTGGAAGCCAATACAGTAAATAAACAATGTCCAATGAGCTGTGACAGTCTGTATGCCAAAAAGATTTTTCATACATTCACATATATATACGGTACAGAATAGTATGCAAAACATTTACAAACATTCAGGACAGGGATCAAGTCCCTATTAACCAGTACAGTGCGGTCTATACAGTCTATACAGTAAACAAAACAGTACAAGAGGGGGAAACTAAAACACCCCATAGCCTAAGCTTGGCAGGCTCGGAACCTCGCAGTGAGGCACATTGGTTGGCTTGACAAAACTGGAGCTTACCCCGACGCCTCTAGCATTGGTCCGGTGCCTGTACACCTACATATATATATGAGCAGTGAGCTAAAGCCCAGTGAATAACATAATGCGTAAAGGGGTTTAGAATGAATGTCCTTACAGTAGTGAAAACAGTTCATTTCAATTAGTGTTTCAGTTGTTCAGTACAATCAGTCATATGTGGTACATCCATTAGCATAACAGTACAGTA
Organism: Camellia japonica; assembly: GCA_030407325.1. Lineage (NCBI taxonomy): Eukaryota > Viridiplantae > Streptophyta > Magnoliopsida > Ericales > Theaceae > Camellia > Camellia japonica. Next base: position 9,655,500 of record JAPPVO010000016.1, read on the forward strand.
AGCAGTAGGTCTTAAAGACCGAACAGTAATGATGGCCATCAATCAGTAAACAGTAGTGGTTCCACAAGGGAACCGACAGAGATCTCTGTAACAGTGACAGTAAACAGTAGGTGCTAAGGACGCCACAGTACAGTTCAGAAATAAAGGACATACATTCATTCAGTAATCAATATCAGTTCAGTAAACAGTTCAGTTCAGTGTTCAGAAAATAATCATTTGAACATATCTTTACACAGTTGTTACTCACAGAGTTCTGGGCTACAGTGAACTAGAGCGTCTCCTCGGGATGCCAACCCTATACAGTTAACAGATTGAACACACACTAAGTTTCGCAGTTGGGGAAAGATAATAATTAAATCCCTAATTTGCCTCGGTGTGTTCTACATCTATATCCTCTTTAAGATGCCTTAAATATGCCCTAGGAATGCCTAGGATGGAAAGAGGATGCAAAGATGCACTTTTGAACACTTTACAAAATTTGCTGAAAACAGGGGTCTCGCTCGAGCGAGGATTCCTTCGCTCGAGCGGACATGCAGACAAAGGAACTCCGCTCGAGCGTGAATTCCGTCGCTCGAGCGGACTGTGTGCTACAGTAAAAATACTGGATGCTCAGAATTCACGCTCGATGCTCGCTCGACCCTCGCTTGAGCGTAAGACACAAGTCCTCGCTCGAGCGTGAGTTTCCTCGCTCGAGCGGACTGTGAACTCATGCAAAGTACTGGATGCACCCATTTCACGCTCGAGCGTAGCTTTCCTCGCTCGAGCGGAAGGCACGATCACAGAGTGTACGCTCGAGCGTGGACTTCCTCGCTCGAGCGTAGGCCCAAAATCTGGAAATTCCAAATTTGAGTCCCAAGCTCAAAATCAAGTTTAAATGCAAAATTTTCGATCATCTTGGGCTAAAAACCTAGAAAACACTTGTAAACACTTAAAACAACATGATTCAAAGCTCAATTTGAGAAATCAAAGCCCAAGGGTGTTTAATTCAAACTCAATTTCAAACCAATTTTCATAAACATGAAGAACATGCAACATGCATGGATTCAAATCATTTCAAAGCTTCAATTTGATGCTCTAGTGAGCCAATTGTTCCAAAAACAAGGTGAAAACATGGACCATTGCAACATTATGAACATACATGTGAGGAATGATGAATTACAACCTCAAAACTTGCTAATATGCACATGCATGCAACAATTAAGCTTCAATTCAACATGCTAGAATCAATTCATGACTTGGCTCTCCAAATTGACACAACCCAAGCAACAAAATGACTAGAATTCACAATTAAGAAGATGAGTGCCCTACCTTAAGCCTTCCATGCAAGACTAGAGGTTCAAACTAGGCAAGTCTCCTACAATTCTTCAAGTCTACAAGCCAACTCCCTAGATGGAACTCAAATTCTCTCCTTCTCCCTCTTTTGGTCGGCTAGAGCAAAGAAAATGGGCTGAGGAAATGTTTTTGATCAAGTGTGTACAAGACTCAACATATAATTAAACAAGGGTCCACTCACAATGGCAATAAGGTAAATAGGCTAACTCTTGAAATGGCTTATTCTAATCTAATTTAATCATACCAAATCACTTTTCCAATAATTATACCATAAAATCACATAAATTATGACGATCATGAAATACCAATCGGTTTCCGGTTTGGCCGCCGATAAGGCCTTCAATTTGTAGTTTAAACACAGAAAACTGAACAGATAATTAAACACTCAAACAGATAAACATGCAATTAGACAGATACAGTCAATCGATTTAGTTTCAGATCTCGGTCAGTCAGTCCAGTATTTTAATCAGTTCAATTACTTCTCATAAGCAGTCTCAGTTTAACAGTAATCGGTAATCAATCAGTCATTAATCGATAAACAGTATGAGGGTTGTTACAAGCTGGCTGGTGTATCAAAGGTGCAAACCTTTGGCATTGTTCGCACTTCTTTACGTATGCTTCTGCATCTTTTTGCATGTAGGGCCACCAATACCCCTGGGTAATGGCCCTGTGAGCTAGTGATCTACCCCCAGTGTGGCTTTCACAAACTCCTTCATGAATTTCATATAAAAAATCCTCAACCTGCAAAGGGTGTAAGCACCTTAAAAGGGGTCCAGTGAAGGACCTTCTGTAGAGGTGTCCGTCTGCTGTCAGACTGAATCTTGCCGACTTTAATCTGATTTTGTGTGCCTCCTTGCGGTCTTCTGGCAGCTTTCCTTCTTTTAGAAATGCAACAATTGTATCCATCCCGCTTGGTCCCATGTCCACACACATTGCTTCTTGCTCTGTGTTCGGTGGTTCTATGCTCGGGCCCGACAAATAATCAATCATTATTGTTCTTGTTTTTCTAGTTTGTATTGAACTTGCCAAGTTGGCCAATGCGTCGGCGTGGCTGTTATCATCTCGGCTGACCTGAAGTAGTCGGCAGTTCTGAAATAAGGCTGCCAATCTGATGACTTCTTTTGCATATGCCGACATCCTCTCGTCTCTGGCTGCGAATTCTCCTGTTGACTGGTTAACAATAAGTTGTGAATCACAAAAGACTATTACCTCATCAGCTTCTCCTGCTGCTGCCAGTTTCAGCCCTGCAATTAGTGCTTCGTATTCTGCTTCGTTGTTTGAGGCCTTGAACCCCAAACGGATGGATTGTTCTACTATTTCTCCATCTGGAGATATCAGTAGTACTCCTGCCCCCGCTCCTTACCGGTTTGAACTTCCATCGACAAACAGTCTGAAGGAGTCGCCGATGTAGATGCTGCAGGGTCTGAGTTTTTCCTTCCTTTGTTCTTTTGTCTTTGGCTGGGCTTCTCCTTGCTTGCTTGGACAACGTTTGTCTTGGCTCAACGGAGCCTGATGTTTGATGGATTCCGAGGTGAACTCGGCCACGAAGTCGGCCAAAACTTGGCCCTTAATTGCTGTTCTCGGCCTGAACTCCAGGTCATACTGGCCCAAGGCCACTGCCCATCTTGCTATTCTTCCAGTTAAGTCTCCTTGCTGCAACAAGGGTTTCAGAGGGTGCTCTGTTAGCACTACAATCTTGTGCGCCTGAAAGTAGTGGTTCAACTTCTTTGAAGCCATCACTAAGCCAGCATTAATTTCTCTAGTGGTAGATACCTTGTTTCTGCGTTGGCCAAGGTTTTGCTTACATAGTAAACAGCCTTTTGCTCCCCTTTTTCTTCTCGGATTAACACCGCACTTACTGCGTGTTCTGAAACTGCTAAGTACAAAAACAGCTCTTCCCCAGGTTCAGGTGTTGAGAGGACTGGAGCCGTAGTCAGATACTTTTTTAGGTCGGCCAACGCGGCCTCACATTCCTCTGTCCAAAGGAAATCCGTGACTTTCTTTACCAGGTTGAAGAAAAGTTTGCATTTGTCTGAGTTTCGGCTTATGAACCTGTTTAGGGCTGCGGCCCTTCCGGTAAGCATCTGTACCTGTTTTGCCGATGTCGGGCTCTGTAAATCTAGGATGGCCTTGATCTGATCTGGGCTGGCCTCAATGCCCCTTCTTGTCACCAGGTACCCCAAGAACTTACTAGATCCAACTCTAAATGCGCACTTCGATACGTTGAGTCGGAGCCGATATGTTTTGAGGATTTCAAAGACCTCTTTTAGGTCGGAAAGATGACCCCTAGGCTCCTTGGTCTTTACGACCATGTCATCGATGTAGACTTCTACTGTTTGGCCAATCAAATGTCTGAACATCTTGGTTACCAACCTTTGGTAAGTTGCCCCCGCGTTTTTCAGCCCAAAGGGCATTACTCTGTAACAGTATAGGCCTTTTGGGGTGATAAACGCTGTCTTTTCTTCATCTGGAGGGTACATGGCTATCTAGTGGTACCCCCTATAAGCATCTAGGAAGCTCATCCTTCCATGTCCAGATGTGGCGTCCACCAACTGGTCAATCTTGGGTAGAGGAAAGCTATCTTTGGGACAGGCTTTGTTTAGGCTTGTAAAATCTACACAGACCCTCCATTTACCGTTCTTTTTCTTTACTACCACAGTGTTTGATAGCCATGTCGGATAATTGACTTCTCTGATAGCCCTGGCCTCCAGAAGTCTGTCTACTTCCTCCTCTACTGCTTCGACGTGCATCAACGTCGGTCTTCTGGCTCGCTGTATTATAGGCTTGGCTGACCTGTCGACGTTCAGTTTGTGGCATGTGACCTCGGGGTCAATGCCAGGGATCTCATAAGGTGTCCAAGCGAACACCTCAATGTTTGTTCTTAAAAAAGCTTCCAGCTCTCTTTCGTCTTCTTCGGCTAAGCCCGAGCCGAGAAGAAAGAAGCGTTCTTCGTCGCCCTCCTGGACGAGGATTTTTTTCAGTGCTTCTTCACTTTTCTCGGCCGGCTCCTTGCCGACATCATCTAGGACCTCCATGTCCTCGTCTTCGATTTCTGCCTTCTCTGGTTCTTGGATGTTGCAGGTTGATTTCATTGCTGCCATGGAGCAAGTTTTTGCCTGCAGTTGATCCCCTCTGATTTCTTCAATCCCAAGCTCTGTTGGGAACCGCAATAGTTGATGCAATGTTGAGGGAACTGCCCCCATTGCATGCAACCATGGCCTTCCCAAGATGATGTTGTATGGTGAGGGCGTGTCAATCACAATGAATTCTGTCTTGATTTTCTTTGTGCCGGCTTGTACTTCCAAGCTTGTTACGCCTAGTGGCCACGTCGGCGTTCCATTGAAGCCGACCATTGGGCCATTGGATCCCTCCATGTCATCTGGGTGAAGGCCCAGCTCCTTGTAACATCTAACGTACATGATGTCACAAGAGCTGCCTTGATCAATCAGGATGCGTTTCACTTGGCACTCCCCGACCTGGAGGGATACTACCAAGGCATCATTATGCAGATGCTGGACCATCTCTAGGTTGGCCTCAGTAAAAGCTATTATCGGTCCCTGGCATTCTTCAAACCGAGGTCTTTTTTGTCCGACCTGGTTCACGTGCTGTAGGTGTCTTACCTTTTGGGTTTCCCCCCGTATGTCGTTTTCGTTACCTGTGAGTGAATTACATTAACCACCCGTGGACCCCCTGCCTGTGGTTGCTGTGCTGGGGAAGGCGGGGCTGCTGGTGCTTGAGGCAATCTTGCCTGTTCCTCTCTTGTTCTGGCCTCATCGACAAGGTCCCTCAGATGGCCTTGTCTCACTAAGTCCTCTAAGTGTGCTCTTAGGGCTCCGTAACCCTGAGTTGGGTGCCCCTCTTCATTGTGGTAGGCACAACGCCTACCAACGTTCATTCCCATGTATTCTCCTGGGGCCTTTGCCGGTGCCCTGAAATAGGGCTGATTTCGAATTTGATCTAGGACTTTGTGGACGAGAATTCGGAATACAGTCGTCACTGCTTGCTTACCCCTCAACTCTGTTTCCGATTTGTTGAATCCGCTGTTACCTCGGCCTCGCTTCGGCGAGTCGTTCCTTTTTTCCTGCTTTACCTCCTTATTCCCTGATGTATCCTCCTCGGCTCTGGCATACTTCTCGATTCTTGCCATGAGCTCTTCCATGCTTTTTGGTAATGTCTTTGCCAAAGATTTCTGAAGTGGACAATCATCTTTCAGGCCGTTCTTGAAAGAAATGACCGCTACTTCCTGGTTGCATTCGGGTATTCGGTTGAACACCTCATAGTACCTTTTTGCATAGGCCCTAAGGCCTTCATCCTTGCTGATCTTTAGAGCCATCAATGCGTCCACCCTCAATGGCTGTAATTTGTTTGTCACGAACCTGGCCACAAACATCTCGGCCAGGCCTTCCCAAGTCTTCACGCTTCCCTTTGGGAGCTTGTGGAACCAATCTAATGCAATCTCCCCGAAGGATGAGGGGAACACTTTGCAGAGCAACGGCTCGTTCCCGCTATATAATGCCATTGAGTTCAAGTATAATCTAACATGGAAGTTAGGGTCTGACTTACCATCGTATACTTGAAACCTCGGCATACTGAATCTCTTCGGCGCCTCGAACTTGTCTAATTCTACCGAGAATGGCGTCCTCGGCTTGTCGGGTGAGGTTACCTCGGCATCTCCGTTCTGTTGCCTCCTCTTGAGGTAGTTTCTCAAGTCCTCTCTGCTCCGTCCAGGAGCTCGGCTATCTGCTGACTTCAGTTTCTTCGGCATACTACTATCGGCTTCGTGGTGGGCCCTTTTCGATCTCTCCCCATGAGTTGTGTCAAAGCATAACGCCTGCCCTTGAACATGTCTATGTTTCTTGGGTTCTGCGTCCTTTGTGTGATATGTCTTTTGGGACTCTTCTCTCCTCGGCTCCTCTCGTCCAACTTCCCTGGAAGGTCGGTGAGAGTGCCTTCCACTCCTAGTGTGCTGAGGGGCTTCAGGAATTGTTTTCTGCCCTTGCTTCTGGGCATTGGTTGCTGGCATTGGTGTGTCCTGCAGCGGGTATGGCAGCTGCATGACGTTGTTTTGCATCATGAAGTTGACGACTGATTGTAGGTCTGCTAGCTTGTCTGCCATCTCTTTTACCTCTTCATCTCTCCGTAGGCACCTGTCCCTCCATACCTGGAGGTTGTCTTCGTTGTAGTATCTGCTCTGATCCGCCTTCTTTGAAGTGTCGCCCTCCTGGCCGACATCTTTCGCTCCGTGATGAGTTTTTGTGTTGCGGTTGTCTCCTTCGATATCGAGGTCAATAGGCCTTTCACTCCCAGCGGGAGTGCCGTCCCCAATCTTTTCTTTCTGTGCGTTACTGGGCATCTATTCGTCTTTCTTTCCCACAGACGCGCCAAATTGTGTGAGTGAAAATCTGACCACACTGCAATCTTAGTATCCAGCTAGAGAGCACCGGCAGAATAGATGGCACCTGACTAACCTGCAACAGAAAGAGAAAACTCCGGTGGTGGTTCGCCACCCGGGGATACTTCGACGATCAAGTTAGTACTCAATATCTCTCAAAGATAAATCAATTATTCAACTCACAAGCTTGAGCATAAAAAGCATACCTTAGACCCACGGGGGTGCCTCTCTTTTATAGTTTACTTAATCCTAGTCCCACTAGAAGCCTGACTTCTATGGACTCCAATTTAGTGCTTACTTTGGATTTCTCAAGAGATAAGGATAAACTCCCTAAGAATATTACCCTTATCCATCCTGAAGTCTTTCTTCATCCTAGGACTCTTGTCCCTTATCCGCTTATCTCGGATTCCGGTATCTTCGGAGATAACCTCGGCAACTCCGAGATAACCTCGGCATAACTACCACGACACGTGGCACCTCGGCTGACACGTCGGCGTCACCTTGCCACGTGTTGGTACTTAGAAAATATATCCCCACATATTATATTTAATTTGTGGAGACCCAATCCAATTTGGAAACAACTAAGGTTTGATAATAAATCCTAGATTCACAATATTTTAGGGTTTGTTTTTGCTCATCCCAAGGTGAAGAGAACGGCTGCTACACATACTCCACTTTGGTGAAATCAATTATTTGGGTGTGTGAACAGTGGAATTAATTTGGGTGGTTCTTTGCTTCGTTTTCGGTGTTGATTTGGTTCGTTATTTTGGATCTTCTACAACTCTGGTTCTGAAGATTTTTGTTCATCTATTTGGTGAGATCTTTCCTCTTGTTTATTTGTGATTATTTGGAATTTACCTAAGGGTGGTTTTGTGAGACCATTAGTGTCTCGTTTGTAATCGTTTGGAACTTATTTGGTTGATAGTGGAATCGGATTTCGATCCCGTGGACGTACCTCACATTGAGGGAATCACGTAAAAATTCTTGTGTTGCTTCTGATTTAATTTTTCCACATTAGTTTTTATTCCTATTGATTGATTTACTTGTGGGGAATCACATATTTTCCCTAACAACTGGTATCAGAGCTTACGGTTTATTTGGGTTTATTTATTCGTGTAAATCAATGGAGGGGAATGTGGGTCGTATGTCTAGCTTCAATGGAAGCAATTGGGTAACTTGGAAAACTAAAATGGAGGACCTATTATTTTGTAAAGATTTGTATGGGCCAATTGAAGGTGATAGTGGCAAACCTGATAATATGAAAGACGATGAATGGAAGAGGCTTAATCGAAAAGCCGTTGGTGTTATCCGTCAATGGATTGATGACAGTGTGTTTCATCATGTTGCTACTGAAACTTCAGCACATGATTTATGGAAAAAGTTAGAAGGCCTTTATGATAGGAAATCAGCCACAAATAAAACTTTTCTGTTTCGTAAGTTGGTTAATTTAAAATATAAAGAAGGCAGTCCTATTCCGAAACATCTGAATGAAATAAACAGTATTGTTAACCAACTTGCTTCTATGAAAATTGTTTTTGATGATGAGTTGCAGGCTTTGATACTACTTAGTTCTTTGCCTGAAAGTTGGGAGACTTTGGTTGTGACCGTTAGTAATTCGGCGCCCGATGGAGTTGTCACAATAGGCCAAGTCACTAGTAGCCTGTTGAATGAAGAAACTAGAAGAAAATCAGCGGGTTCCTCTCATTCAAAAGCATTTGTTGTGAGAGGCCGAAGTAAAACAAGGGGGAGGAGTAAGACTCCTCATGGTCGTGATCAAAGCCGTGACAAATCAAAAGATTGTTCTTTTTCAAAGAAAGACATTGAGTGCTATTATTGCCATGAGAAAGGGCACATGAAGCGAGAATGCCGAAAGCTCAAGAACAAGGAGAAAAGGCGTGACAAAAGTGTGGATAAGAAGCAAGAAGACACAACGGCAATTACTGCCGATGATCTCATGGTCGTTTGTGAAGATGATTGTATCAATTTTGTGGGCCAAGAGAGCAATTGGGTGATTGATTCCGGTGCTTCTTTTCATGTGACTTCTTGAGTTGATTTCTTCACTACCTACACCAAAGGAGATTATGGTTCTGTTCGAATGGGTAATGAAGGTTTGTCCAAGATTATTGGCATGGGTGATGTTTGCTTGGAAACAAATTTGGGCTGCAAGTTGTTGCTTAAAGATGTGAGGCATGTTCCCGACATTCGCCTCAATTTGATCTCTACTGGGAAGCTAGATGATGAAGGCTTCAACAACAAATTTGGTGATGGAATATGGAAGCTCACAAAGGGTTCTTTGGTGGTGGCTAAGTGCAAGAAGACTCATACACTTTATTCGATGCAAGGAAAAATTTGTAAACGTGTTGTCAATACACTTGAAGATGATATTTCTACCGAATTGTGGCACAAGCGGCTTGGCCACATGAGTGAAAAGGGGCTGCAAGTATTGTTCAAGAAAGAGTTTCTACCCGGTTTGAAAGATACACATCTCAAAACTTGTGTTCATTGTTTGGCGGATAAACAACATAGAGTTTCTTCTCATAAAAATGTTGCTTCTAGAAAAGAAAATGTTTTGGAGTTGATTCATTCGGATGTTTGTGGTCCTTTAAAAGTTAGAACACATAGTGGTGCACTTTATTTTGTTACTTTCATTGATGATTATTCAAGGAAAGTTTGGGCTTTTTTACTAAAAACTAAAGATCAAGTTCTAGAAGTATTTAAGCATTTTCAGGCCATAGTTGAAAGAGAAACAGGGCAGAAATTGAAGTGCATCCGATCAGACAATGGTGGTGAATACATTGGGCCATTTGATGAGTATTGTCGCAGCCAAGGTATTCGACACCAAAAGACAGTTAAGAAGACTCCTCAACAAAATGGCGTTGCCGAGAGGATGAACCGCACCATTGTGGAAAGAACAAGGTGTTTGCTTTCACAAGCTAAATTGCCAAGATCTTTTTGGGGTGAGGCAATGAAGACAGCAATTGATGTGATCAATTTGTCTCCTTCCTATCCTTTGAATGGTGATGTTCCAGAAAGAGTTTGGACCGGTAAAGATGTGTCTTATGAGCACTTGAGAGTGTTTGGTTGTCGAGCTTTTGTTCACATTCCAAAGGATGAGAGGTCCAAGCTTGATAGTAAGTCAAGACAATGTATTTTTCTTGGCTATGGGCGTGATGAATTTGGGTATAGATTGTGGGATCCGATCGACAAGAAAGTCATTCGAAGCCGTGACGTTGTGTTTCTTGAAGACCAAACAATTGAAGACTTTGGCAAAGGTGATCAACCGGAGCCAAAAACTAGTGATCTCATTAACATGGATCCATCTCCTTCATCTTCAGTTGATGATGAAAATGGGGGAGATGTACAGCCACCCATTGAAGATGTGGAGGATGATGCTAATCCTAATGAAGTTGAGCCAGAAATTGAGGAAGAGCATCCAACTCAAGAACTGCCACCACAACTTGAGTTAAAAAAATCTACAAGGGACCGACAACCTTCAAGAAAGTATCCTCCCAATGAATTTGTGTTGATTTCCGATCAAGGGGAGCCTGAGAGCTACCAAGAAGCAATTGAGCATGCAAAGAAAGGTGATTGGAAAAAGACCATGGACAAGGAGATGAATTCCTTGCGCCAAAACTAGACTTATGATTTAGTGAAGTTGCCTAAAGGGAGGAAAATTCTAAAAAATAAGTGGGTTTTCAAATTGAAGAATGATGGCAAGAATCTGAGGTACAAAGCATGTCTTGTTGTGAAAGGCTTTGGGCAAAAGAAAGATATTGACTTTGACGAGATTTTCTCACCGGTTGTAAAGATGTCTTCTATTCGGGTTGTACTTGGCATGGCTGCAAGTATGAACCTTGAACTTGAGCAACTTGATGTGAAGACCGCATTTCTTCATGATGATCTTGAAGAAGAAATTTACATGGAGCAACCGGAAGGTTTTGTGGGAAAAGGGACAGAGAAATTTGTTTGCAAATTGAAGAAAAGTTTGTATGGTCTCAAGCAAGCCCCGCGGCAATGGTACAAAAAATTTGACTCTTTCATGATAAATAATGGTTTTTCTAAAACCACTTCGGACCATTGTGTGTTTGTGAAAAATTTCCAAGATGGAAAATTTATTATTCTTTTGCTTCATGTTGATGACATGTTAATTGTGGGTCAAGATTCTATCATGATAAACAGGTTGAAATTAGAGTTGAGCAAGTCTTTTGCTATGAAAGATTTGGGACCGGCAAAGCAAATACTTGGTATGAAAATTGTTCGTGATCGCAAAGAGGGGCTGATTTGGTTGTCTCAAGAAAGCTATATTGAGAAAGTTCTTGAGAGGTTCAACATGAATAAAGCAAAGCTGGTTGGTTGTCCACTTGTGGGTGACTTCAAACTTAGTTCGAATCAATGTCCTACAAGTGATAAAGACAAAGAAGAGATGTTGAAAGTTCCTTATGCTTCAGCAGTTGGTTCTTTGATGTACGCCATGGTTTGTACAAGGCCGGATATTGCTCATGCCGTTGGTGTGGTGAGTCGTTTTCTCTCTAATCCGGGTAAAGAACATTGGGCAGCGGTAAAATAGATTCTAAGGTATCTTCGAGGGATTTCGAATATGTGTTTGTGTTTTGGGGACGGTAAGCCGATGCTTGATGGGTTCACAGATTCTGACATGGCCGGTGATATTGATTCTAGGAAATCTACTTCGGGGTATTTGATGACTTTTGCAGGGGGAGCTGTGGCATGGCAATCTAAATTACAAAAATGTGTTGCTCTCTCAACTACCGATTATGGTTGAAGAAATTTTTGCAAGAGTTGGATTTGAAGCAAGAAAAGTATGTGCTTTATTGTGATAGTCAAAGTGCTATTCATTTGAGTAAAAATTCTACTTTTCATTCGAGATCGAAACACATTGATGTGAGATACCACTAGATTCGTGATGTGTTAGATTCGAAATTGTTGCAACTCGAAAAGGTTCACACAGATGATAATATTTCGGATATGTTGATAAAGACTTTGTCGAGGGACAAACATTTAAAGTGTCGAACTTTGACGGGTATGGTTGATTTCTCTACCTAAGTCGGTAGGGGGAGAATTGTTGGGTATACCTCCTTATTGGAGTGTGGGACCCAATTGGTTTTGGAAAAAGAGTTTAATTTGGTCTAGTATTAATTATAATATATTTTTATATATTATATTTAATTTGTGGAGACCCAATCCAATTTGGAAACAACTAAGGTTTAATAATAAATCCTAGATTCACAATATTTTAGGGTTTGTTTTTTCTCATCCCGAGGTGAAGAGAACGGCTGCTACACATACTCTACTTTGGTGAAATCAATTATTTGGGTGTGTGAACAGTGGAATTAATTTGGGTGGTTCTTTGCTTCGTTTTCGGTGTTGATTTGGTTCGTTATTTTGGATCTTCTACAACTCTGGTTCTGAAGATTTTTGTTCATCTATTTGGTGAGATCTTTCCTCTTGTTTATTTGTGATTATTTGGAATTCACCTAAGGGTGGTTTTGTGAGATCATTAGTGTCTCGTTTGTAATCGTTTGGAACTTATTTGGTTGATAGTGGAATCAGATTTCGATCCCGTGGACGTACCTTACATTGAGGGAACCACGTAAAAATTCTTGTGTTGCTTCTGATTTAATTTTTCCACATTAATTTTTATTCCATTGATTGATTTACTTGTGGGGAATCACATATTTTTCTTAACATGATGCCATGAGAAGCCTCTGCTCAGCTCTCTCGCTATTGACAGTCGCACTTGGGAACTATTTGAGTACACTGCTTGTCAATGTTGTCACTGATGTGAGCACTAGGCATGGCAAGCCCGGTTGGATACCGGATAATCTGAATTATGGTCATCTTCACTTCTTCTTCTGGCTTTTGGCTGTGTTGAGTGTAGTGAATTTGGGATTTTTTCTTTTGGTTGCAAGGTGGTACACTTATAAGAAGGCAGTTGGTCCATCCACTCATATAACACCTTGATCTGGTGCATTTCTTTGACAACTAATGGCATGTCTAGGAAGTATGTCACCCAGCACGCATAGGATTATGTTTTGTTATTGTGATGAATTGTTTTCAATAATCTGAGAAGTTGGTTCTTTGTGTTTAATTTCAATGTAGAATTTGCCATCTTCATTGAGAAAACTGAATTTAGCAACTTATTTCATATCTTGAGACTGCCTGTAAATGAATTGTTTCAAATTTGTTTCAATGGTCTTTGATCCCTCAAGATCATGATGTAAAATAGTAAATGCAACTAGTAAATTATTGATGTAGCTTCCCATTAGAACCTAAGATAAATGAAATTAACACATGGGACTCACTTCAAATGGTATTGACAAGGGCACAGAGTTATTTTTCAGTCATGAATTCAAATGTCTCTAAAGAACTAGTTGAACCAAGAATGGAAATCTTGATCTCCACTCCCAAAGCATGCAATATAAATAATAAAAAAGATAAACTACCAATAGGTTCTAATAATTATACTTAATTTATATTAAGTCCTATTGAAAGTCAGTCCTACTTAAATCATCGTTAAAAATAATTTTTTGTGATAATTTTTTGAATGTGACTAAAAATTGACAATTAATGATTTTTTTGTCACGATTTTTATAAACTGTCACTAAAATTTATAATTAGTGATATTTTTCTGTGACGAATTTTTTAAATTGTCACTAAAAATTGAAAATTAATGACTTTTTTGTGACGATTTATTTAAATTGTTGCTAAAATTTATAATTAGTAACAATTTTTTGTAACAAATTTTTTAAATTGTTAAAATTAATAATTTGTGATTTTTTTAATATTGTTTAATAAAAATGTCATTAATTTTTACAGGACCTATTAGACAATAAATTTACTTATTAAGACCTATAGATATGCTTTCCATAAAAAATTGGGTTCATTTAGAGCCATTCATGCAAGCACTAAGACCTCATTTGGTAACCTTCTGTTTTAGTCAAAAAATTATTATAAATTGTCACATCACTCTCTCTATTTTTTTGTACATCTTTTTATAAAAGTTAAAAAATTATTAAAATATATGTTCTCAAACGAGGTTTTATTGATGGGATTTGAGATTAAACTTTATAAATATGTTGGAGAGTGGGCTGCTATTTAGTGATAGATTGGGAAACAAAAGGGGAAGATAGAGTAGAGCAAGAATAAAGTACGTGATGCAGAATTTCAAATAACTGTTATTATGCTCTTTCAAATTTATTTCTCAAATTCAATATTAAAATTTATATCTAAACTATCATATTTAAATTGTTATTCTTTTTGAATAATTAGTACTCAATCATTTTATTTCAAATTCATAAAATTCAAACACAACATAAGGAAACAAGATTCTCTTGGTGATGATTTAGATTTAAAAAGATAAATAAATAAAATAAAAAATTGCAGGCATGACATGTTCAACAATTGTTGCCCAAGATGCATGAAGTATAGTTTCACATGCCTTTTATATTGTCAGAAGTGCCAAATTTTTCAAAGTCCATTTGATCAAAGTTGATTTCATATTTTTGTATCCAAAACACATGAGCTTCCACATTCTTATATCTATCTAACCATGAAGAAAACATCAACAAAACTAAATACCTACACTATACATCTACATATGAAATATTAAATATAAACAAGAAACATAATATAGTCAGAGATTCTTTGTTTATGATCTTTTTTATATAACCATTAAAAAGAAAGTCTTGTTTCTCTAAAGGTTAATATAAAAATAACATTATCACATCATTTTTATAGTTTTTTTTTTTTTTTTTTTTTTGGTATAAATTTTGGGAAATTTTATCCATAAATCCCATTTTGAGGAATGGTGATCCATTTAGTCCCATTGATTTTGAAAAGGTAAATTTAATATATTATTTAAAAATTAGATTTACGGTTATACCCTTATTTCTATTATATTCCTTTTCTTTTTTTCTTTTGTGCTAGAAAGGTAGGTATACAATATATGGGAATCAAATTTTGGATAAATTTTATATAAAAAAAATATTGTTTGGAAAATATTTTAAAGGAAATACAAAAATGACTTAAAATATTAGATTATTCAAACATTTCAAAAGGATATGGGATTTTTCAAATATTTCAGAAGGAGTACAAAAACTACTTGGTAAATTTTGGCCAAATATTTAATGTAACACTCAAGCGTTACACTAAAAAAAATCTTAGTGTAATATCTTAATGTAATACATAAAAAAAACTGTTTACTGTACTTTTTTCACACGTAACACTCCAATATAACACTCCAAAAAAACTCCTTAGCATAATGCTCTAATGTAACACACAAAAAAAAAATTTATTGTAACATTCTAATGTAATAGACAAAAAAACTCCTTATGTTATGTTTGGTTGGGGGATTTGAGGAGGGATTTGAAAAGAGAAATGAAAAAAATAAGTGAAATATGAATAAAACATACATGTATTTCACCTAGTTTTATACGCCTTTTCCCTTTCCCTTTTCAAATCTCTCCCCAAATCTCCCAACCAAACACAGCATTAGTGTATTTTTCCCAAACGTAACACTCTAATATAACATTCCAAAAAAACTCTTTAGTGTAACACTCTAATGTATCACACAAAAAAAAAAATTTAGCATACTTTTCCTAAATGTAACACTCTAATATAATACTCTAAAAAACTCCTTAATCTAACACTCTAATATAACTCACAAAAACTCCTCAATGTAATATTCTAATATAACACACAAAAACACTCTTTAGTGTACTTTTTTCAAATATAACACTTCACTATAACACTCCAAAAAATTCCTTAGCTTAATATTTTAATGTAACATACAAAAAAAAATTCTTTAGTGTACTTTTCCCAAACGTAACGTTCCAATGTATTAGTATATTTTTTTTAAACGTAACACTTTAATGTAATACTAAAAAATAAAAGAATGTGAGATTCTTCAAACCATTCCGAAAGAAGTACAAATATTTCTTAGTAAGTTTTGGGCAAATGTATAATTTTAAATTATGAGTGTTACATTTAGAAAAAGTACACTAATGAGTTTTTTTAGTGTTTTTGTGTGTTACATTGGGGTATGTTACATTAGAATATTACGTTTTAGATTACACTGATTGGAGTATTACATTTAGAAAAAGTACACTAAGGATTTTTTTTTTTTTTTGGTTACATTAGAGCGTTACATTTGGAAAAAAAAATACATCAAAGAGTTTTTTTTTTAGTGTTACGTTTGGCAAAAGTACACCAAGAAGTTTTTTAGTGTGTTAAATTGATGTATTACGTTATTGGAATGTTACATTAGAGTGTTAGGTTCTTGTTCATGACGTGGGATTTGTTCTAGAATGAGGGAAAATCTAAAACTTCTATAGTACAAATTGTCTAAATGTGTAATTTTACAATTTGAGAAATCCACTTTTATTCCTAAAAAATTAAATTCAAACATGAAAGTGACTATCCTTTTATATAATTCCCACTTTAATAGGAACCTTTGGATAAATTAAAAAAAAAAAAAAAACTAAACAGTTCATAAAAACATATTTTAAAATTTATTGATGATTCATCTTAAATTTTTTATAAAATATAAGTTCTTTACCAACTAATTCACATGACATGCCATTGGGTTATGAGCCTCTTTTTTTTCTTTTTTTTTTTTTTTTTTTTAATCTTTTTCTTTCCTTCTTTGTTCTTTTTAATCTCCCCCCATTAAGGAAGCATGTTTGGCTGTTTTCTCTGTAACTTTTTGACTTAAGAGGCAAGTATGTTTTTTGATCATATAGCTTTTACATTTATGGGGAGGAAAAGGCAAAACATATGCTCAAGTTTGCTGAATTATTATGCTGATGAGTTTGATTCCTTTGATTTCCCAATAGGACAAAAGAAAACTTCATTTTCTTTGAGAAATAATCATTGCTAGGCTTTGATTTTCTCTGTTTTGGTGATGGGATTTCAAGCCAACTTACCTTTAAACTACTACTTTGTGCCTTACTTGGTCAAAGTTCTTTTTTTTATATATATATATTTTTTTTATGTTATATTTGGATTTTAGATTTATAGAAAATGAATGAAAAAAATAGGCAAATTATATTTAACTCTTATCACTTCATTTTCTCCTTATCTTTTTCAAATTTTTTTTATAATATTTTTATTTATAAATTTATAATTCAAACATAATATAATAAACTCAATGTACACTTAAAATGTTCATTATATTATTTCAAAAAATGTTGGGCAGCTATATCAACACAGTGGTTAAAAAAAATAAACATGAGAGTCTTATTATGCGTTAATTGTCAAAAAACTTATGTTGATGTAAAAACACTCGAACTTGCAAATGATTGTGCATATCTAAAATTTATTCATAAAGCCTTATACACAATGGCATGCTCTTTGGCGTCATCAGAGAAGAAGGGAGGGGGAAATTGGGCAGCTTAAAAGCACTACTTTTAGTCCTTTAAACTCGAGAACAGCACAAAAATGACACAAATGATTTATTTCTCAAGTTTGTTAAAGAACAATGTTATTCAATCTCATTCATTGATTGAAGCATATTATAAGGAAAATTGTTACTCATTTACAAGGAAACAAAAACAAACTCTCAAACAAATTCTCCGAGTGATCTCTTCATCATTGACCAATTACAGTTACAGAATAAAACCCACAATAAATAAAAGTAGAAGCAAAAAATTAAAAATAAATAAATAAGAATTGAATGAGGAGATAAACTGATCTCTTCTGAATTACCCATAATTCCGTTACATGGGTGCTAAATATTATGATTTAGTAGCCTTTTCTATTAGTTTTTCAGGCCAAAGTTTTCAGCATTGGATCTTCCCCTGTATGGATATGAAGCTTTGGGGCATTGTATTTCACCTGTTTCACGATGATCAGTTAATCTGTCCAACTAGAACAGGGTCTCAAGGTTGGCATGATTGCAGGAAGAGAAGCAGAGACACTGGCATTAACAGATCCACGGCTTGTTCAAACACTCCAGCTTCTATCATAACACTTCAAAGTTCCTATGCTTTGTTTGCAGAAGCTGCTTTCTACCTTGATCAACACCCTATAAACTCGGTTTTTTCATAGCCCCAGATCAACGACCACTGATACCTGCCGCTCCAAGAACCCTCCCCTTTCAGCAAACCCAAACTAGACTTAAATTGAAACTCCGTAACCAAGACGGGTAAGTGAACTCTAGAACCCTGGAAGAACCAACAAGCATTTACTGCAAAAAGATAGAGAGAAACCAAATCAGGTGGATGTATAAAGGAGAGAGAGAGAGAGAGAGATCATACACTAGCCTTAAGTTTGCTAGTAATTTTCCACATTTCAAGTCAATTAACTGAATTCTAAGAAAAACAAAATGTGTTTGATTCATTGCATTATTATTTTCCTTGTTAGTGAGGTAGATATAGCATATTTGTTACATAGACATATTAACAGGCCACAAATTCTCTGAAGACTGAATGACTAACAACAATGAACTCAGCAAGGAACAAACTATGATTGCTTGCAAGAAGCACTCACATCAAAGCCAATTTACACTACCTAACCCACATGGATTTGAAACTTTCAAATCATACCTAATGAAAAAAAGGTATAAATTTGCACAGATGTGAAACTTTCATCTGTGCAGAAGAACATTGTCTTCCGAGTGAAAGTCCAATTCTTGCTAGCATAATTCCAAGAGTGATTTCATATACTAAACGGGACCTAGTGTTGAAGCAATGAAGCACTTGCTAAAGGCAGGGCATTCACATTACAGACACAAAGCGGTTTCCATAGGGAAACCATAATGAGGTGAGATGAGCACTGCTCATGGAGCATTAACAGTGTCCATTAATGAGGATATACTAACTTCTTGTTTTGTCTTTAGACCCACAAGAAACTAAGCACTAGAAATTGATTAGTTGATAACTATAAAACGCGACAAACAACCAGGTCATATCAAAACCGATCAAACTGTAACAAACAAGAAGACAAACTCCCAGACATTTCAGGTGAACATTCCCTGAAACAATGCTTTAAACATTCGCCACTTAGCAACTGTGACAGAGCAGCAAAAGGTACCAATATGGGGTCCAAGCAAGCATATTTGACACACTCTGTGGCAACATAAATGTTTCATTACAAAACAAGAAAGGGAAAAAAAAAAAAAATGCATTAACAACAGTATGACCAGAGAGAGACAAAAGGAATACAACTTTTTTTTTTCTCCTGTTATTTAGAGTAATTAAAGAAGCATGCTAATAGCACACTTGTTATCTAAGCAATCATCAAGAATACGTAGGCATGAGTGATTACACAGCAAATGCAGCAAATTAAACGCTAAACCAAAGAAAACAATAGGACCTTTGGATTTTCAGTACAGTCGCAATACGCTCCTCGCAATTGAATATGAGTTATTCGGTTTGTTCTTCACCGGTCCAGCTCTTCGATTGCTGCTCCTCATGGGCGTCAAGTAGAACCTCAAGAGGCCATTTTCAATGTCGTTTGGGGAGTACCTAGCGCTCCGATTACGCTCCAAAACAAAATCATCTCTCTTCTTTCTACCATGCCCATTGGTCTCAATACTCTGCTTTCTCACACTTCCAAATGATCCACCATTGCTATAAGAAGTCCTCGAGCTCACACTACTATTACTTCGAAACACCTTTCTGTTTAATCCCCCTCTCACGTCACCATTACTTTCCCTCCTAAACTCTTGCCAAGACTCCGAAAATGATCTCTCAACCCCATTTCCTCTACTATTATTATACCTGTCTTCCTCCTCATCTTTGCTACCTCCATTTCGTCGGTGTATAAAACCCCAAATCTTACTCCACCGGCGAGACTTCTTTGAACCCTTTCCTTCCCCATTCCCAATTACAGAAGCATTGTCCCTAAAACCCAATTCAAAGGTCTCAGAACAGTCATCTCTCAAGGAATTCGAATTCAAATCCCTCAAATCTCTCTCACCCACCAACAATTTAGTCCCGTGAATGTAATCAATTGTCGCCGGAGACACTTTAGCATTCGAAACAGCTTTCAATTCTTCATTATCCGCCACCATCTTCTTCATTGAGTTAGACCGGTCCAAGCTCTTCCTCCGCCGCGAGGACGAGTCAGAGTAATACTCCCGAGTTTGTACAGACCCACCAGGGATTGGTTCGTTCTCATTGATACAATTCATGGGTTCTTCGATTGGAATTTGATTATCGGACCTCGAAACGAGACCCACCGGAGAATCCTCCACCACCGAGAGCATCGGTGGAATCCGAGGAAAGCTCCGGCCGATCAAATACCCATCCCAGGAAGCTCTAGGCTCGTCGAAAGAGTAACGAGGATCCGCGTCGAGGGAGAACCGAGGATCGGTATCGCAGGATCGTCGGCCGAACCCGTAATCGGCGATTTCCGACTGGGTTTCGCGGTACTGCCGCGAAATCGGCTTCTCTACAGGCAATGCCGCCGATTCTCCGCCGGTATTTCGCTTCTTGAGCTTCTGCTTTTGCCTCCAATTGTGCCATTTCTTGCTGAATACCGAAGCAGCGGACCAGAAACCTTTGAAATCCATGCCAGAGGGCTTCTTCACCTGTGAATCGAGATCTATGTGGTCCTTCATTGTCTTGATTTCCTCTTCATCATCTCTTTCTTCCACAAAATTCGCTACATTTGGCTCTTCGGAGACCAAAATTTCATCATCATCATTATCGTCGTCGTTGTCGTTGTCATCGTCATCGTCATCGTCATCATCGCCATTGTCGTTCTGGTCCTCCTCTTTGGACTCAAGCACTGGACCAGTTAGGGTTTTAGGTTCAACTTCAATGGACTCAATGCTGAAGAGAGACCATAGAGTGTTCCGAGCCCTAACATCACATGACTTGCGTTGGGGCTCGAATACTCCAGAAAAGCCCTCGTTTTTTGAGGCGGAGAACGACTTCGTGCGGCGGAGCTCCGGGAAGAAGGAAGAAGAGGGTTTGGTGGGGACTCGGAAGATGGCTTTAATTGCGGCGGCGGCGGCGGAGGAAGGGGCGGCGGCGTTGGAGGGACGGCGGGAGGAGGAGGCGGAGGAAGGGTCGAGGGTTACGAGGCGCTCGCAGAGGCATGAGGGGCAGAAGCCGGTGAATTGCTCGGTTGGGTGGCGGTCGCAGCTGAAGGAGGAGCGGTGGGGCTGCAACGGCGGCGGTGGTGGTGGTTGTTCGGTGCTGGGATTCATTGCCGGCGGTGGTGGACTCCAATTCCCACTCTGCTCATGTTAATGCATTGAGAGAGAGAGAGAGAGAGAGAGAGAGAGAGAGAGAGATTTGGGTTCCAATGGAGTGAGAAAGCAAGTGAAAGAAAGTAGAGAGAATGGAAGAGAAAGAACGAGAAAATATAAAGGAAAAAAGGAAAAGGAAAAAGAACATTTTTTCTCTCTCTCACTTGCTAGGGCTCCACTTTTCCGTTAAGATGCTTTTCTTTTCTCTACGGGCACCCATGTATGAAAGTACGAATTTACCATTTATGTATTCCTACAATCAAGTTTTAGGACTTGTTTAAAAATGGATTATTTTAATAATTTTTAAATTTTTATCAAAAGATATAGAAAAAAGTAAAAATCATTATTTAATAATTTATAGTAATTTTTTTTGACCAAAATATCTAGTTTTCAAAGTTTAAGAATGACTTCAATGAAGGAAATTCAAAAATGAAGTTTAAGAACGATTTTTAGAGGTAAGTATGGTCCGGATTGGTTTAGATTGAGGTAAAATCATGACCAATTCATTATCTACGGTTCCTGAAAAATTGAAACCTAGGACTGAGTGAGAAATCCGTATAATTCGTAATCTGATCCAGTCCAGTCTAATCCAATAGGTTTTGATTGATTTTTTGAATCTGTGATTCGATTCCGTATTGAAATTTTAAAAATCCGTAAGCTATGGATCGGTTCCGGATTGGAACCGATCCGAACCGTATACAAATAGTCTATATTTATAATATAGACCCTCCCACATAATATCATTTCTTATTCTATATAAAAGCTAAACCCTTATTCCATGTTGTTGCTGTGTTGTTGCTATGCTTTTGTTTGTTTGTTGTTTCTATTCATGGAGTTTTGTTGCTTTTGTTTGTGTCGGCAAAAATCTGGTTTGGGTCAAATCGATAGAGAAACCAAAATTTTACAAATAACAAATAGATCAAGCAATTGTGGTTGGTGACCTATGCCTTGACAAATTCAAGGGCTTCTTTGGAGATAATTGATAGAAATGAACAAATTAAAAACTGATATTGTATTGCTGAAATTGTTACTTGTTACAAAGATTTGAACAAGAACAAAAACAAAAATACAAAAGAACCAAGAAAAAGTTTACTAATTACAAGAATCAGAAAACTATCAAAGAAACACTAAATTAAAAACTACTCCTAGAGAGAATAAACTACTCCTATAATATGTCAAAGTAATCTACTCCTAATTGAACTCATATTGAGTGTTGATGATTGATTCTCTACTGCTCGTCTTCTTCTAGTCAATTTATAGGCATTGATCTTCGAGTAACTACACTAAGGCAGGTTTCCAATCCATATGCACAGCTAATAGAAGTTACAACTCCCTCATTTATGCCACATGTTTGCAGCTTGACTCTGCTTGCCCCCTTTTGGAAGACGACTAAGTCTTACAATATCGGACTTCCATAGTTCTGAATCTGATTCTACAAGTTCAATGTGAAATAGATAAACACCAAAGAGTCACAATCTGACAAATCTTTTGAAAAATCGATTTTGAATCAAAAATGCCAAAAATGGACTGCTTTGCCAGACACAGAGTCACCACTTAAATATTTTTTAAGAAATTTAGGAAACCCACGACTCGTGCCAAAGGCCACGTGTCCGTCATCACCAATATTGTCTCGGCTCGGGAACTTAGGTACGAGAAAGAAGGTCATGAATTAAGCAATCCCGCTCGCCCAATCAAAGTTTGGCTTCTACTAATCATGATATAAATCTTATGTACATTATATGCTCTTGTTCCGTTTATTAGGCTACCATTACTATGCTAGACTAAATTGCAAGAATTGGAACATTTCGATCTCATGTTTGTTTTCGAAAAGAGTTTTGAATATGTACCACTTGAAAAAGTGATCGCATAAGAACATTTACTCAAATTATTCCAATTCAAGCAATTAGCCTTCATCCACAGACATTCAAGCAATTCATCAATTAAGCATTTAGTCTCATGGCAAGCATGCTAGACATGGCAACAATCACACTCATGCAATATGCTAAAGCGAGTAAAGGCTCACCTAGTACTCCAAGCCAAAAAGATGAAAGAGTTAGGAAAAATGTGTGATACTAACTATGCAATATGACTAATGCAACATAAGCGATATGCAATTACTAGGCTCGGCTACTAATATGGCATATGAATCAATTTGATAGAATGCGGTTTAAGCACCTTTTCAAAAAAGTATTTAAACTAATAATGCAAGTTAGAATGATGAACCGAGCCTCGGTGCATGTAATACAAATGGATGCAAACATGAAGTATGTTAAATAAAACATGATGTCCCTAAACTAACCATCATAAGCTAATAAATAAAAGGAAAAAAAGATGTGGGGTTGAAAGACATACACATTATTACAACATTGCGCTCTCACGAATGAACTGACTAATTAGCTAAACTAATTAACTAGCTATTACAACAAATGAATAATTAGCTAAACTACTTAACTAATTATTACAAACCGAATTAGCTAATTAATTAACTAATCTAGCTAATTAATCATTCTAGCTAATTAAGATAATTACAACACGAGACAAATTAACTATTCTAACTAATTAAGTACAAAGCCACTAGTTTAAGCACAACACTAATATATACAACACAGCTCCCAAGGATCGATGGAAGGCTCATGCATGGATGCGGTTTCCTATCGAAAAAGGCCACTTTTTCTGCTGCTGAATGCCTCTGTTGCACAATAGAACACTTACACCAATTTCCACCTCCAGACTCTGCTAGGGGAGTACACTGCTGGATTTTTCATTGGTGGCTGGCAGAGGGCCTGCCGTCCACTGATGATGGCCTGCCGGCCACTGCTAACTGGACTTCCCTACTGCAACAGAGAGCAAATAGTGTAGAAACAGTGTATTTTCAAGGATTTGTTTGCATAATTTACCCCTTCTTATCATTTGAACAGCTCAAAGGAGTACTAAACTTAGTTCACAGACCATCAATCTATGCAATTTCATTGCATGATGGCCTATGAACCAAAGTGTGCAAGTTCAATAAATGTAACAAAATGAGACTCTCAAAACCACCTCCCTGTCATGAAAGATCAAGGAAAGGAGTTGATAATGAATCTTGAACCGTTTTCATCACTAAAGAGTATGAAACGATTCAAGACTCAAGAATTCAATTAACGTCCGATTGAACCCAAACAAGTTATTATCTTGCACCTTTTTTAGCCTCAATTTTATTAATCTATTTTAATTACCAACCATTCTTTAACCAATTAAGTTCAAAGAGTGAATTTAAGTCCTCTAATGGAAAGAGGGCTCAAACCAAGAGTTGCTTTAGGCATGAAAGATACATCATACCATTGGTAATGAACTCCCAAAGGGATTAAACCATTAAGCATGATATCTTAATCTCATGCTTAAACAAACAAGTAATTTGAAACCACTTTCAAAGCAAAGCAAAGCAAAAACCAAGAGAGGAGGGAGGTTACAGAGGTGATTAAGAAGCCATAAATAAATGCAATTAACTCAAATAAGATGGTGTCTAATGCCTAAAATACCAAATTCATGAGAACAATTACACTACAAGCATGTAAAACAAAGCTCAAATGCAACAAACACTTAGGGTGTGTTTGGTAACGTTTACGTTTTCAGTTTATATTTTTAAAAAATTTATAAACTGATTTTTGTTTATTTTTAGAAAAACATAAACTACAAACGCATTTGATAATTGATAAAATATTTTTAAAAATTTAAAATATAAAAAAGAGTGAGAAATGGCAAGTGGCGGCGGAAGACGGTGATGGAAAGTGGTGACGGTGGGTGGTGGGTAGTGGGTAGCTGGTGGTGGTGGGTGGTGGCGGGTGGTGGTGGTGGTGGTGGGTGGTGGTGGTGGCGGGTGGTGGTGGTGGGTGGTGGTGGTGGTGGTGGCAGGTGGTAGGTGGTGGTGGTGGCAGGTGGGTGACGGATAGCGGATGGTGGTGGTGGCGGGTGTTGGGTGGTGGTGGTAGGTGGGTAGCAGATGGCGGGTGGTGGTGGCAGGTGGATGGCGGATGGTGGTGGTGGTGGCGGTGGCAGGTGGGTGGTAGTGGCGGTGGTGATGGTGGGTGGGTGACGGTGGCGGGTGATGGGTGGTGTGGCAGATGGGTGGCGGATGGTGGGTGGTGGTGGGTGGTGGCGGATGGATGGTGGGTGGTAATGGTGGGTGGTAATGGTAGGTAACGGTGACGGTGACGGTGACGGTGACGGATGGTGGGTGGTAGCGAGTAGGTGGTAGTGGTGGTGGTGGCGGTGGCGGTGGCGGTGGCAGGTGGGTGGCGGGTGGTGGTGGTGGGTGGTGGTGGGTGGGTGACGGTGGCGGGTGATGGGTGGTGGTGGCGGGTGGTGGTGGTGGGTGTGGTGGTGGCAGGTGGGTGGGTGGTGGTGGCAGGTGGGTGGCGAGTGGGTGGTAGGTGATGGGTGGTGGTGGCGGGTGGTGGCAAGTGGGTGGTGGTGGTGGGTGGCTAGTGGTGGATAGTGGTGGCAAGTGGGTAGTGAGTGATGGTGGCAAGTAGGTAGCGGGTGATGGTGGCGGACAGTAGATGGTAGTGGCAGGTGGTGGGTTGTGGCGGGTGGATGGCAAGTGGGTAATGGGTGGTAGGTGGTGGTGGTGGCGAGGGGTGAGTGGTGGTGGCGAGTGGGTGGCAGGTGGGTGGTGGGTGGTGGTGGCGGAAGACGGTGGTGGAAAATGGTAGTGAGTAGTGGCTAGTATTGGGTGGTAAAAAAAAAAAAAACTGAAAACTCAAAATGGAAACACATTTTTTGTGCTTTCATTTTTTGGCCAAATTTATAAACTGAGACCACTGATTTATAAATTAAAAAGTTTACTAAACAAGTTTTTATTTGAGTTTTTTAAATTTTTGTAAATATAAACAGAAAACTGAAAATGTAAGTGTTACCAAACGGCACCTTAGAAATAGTTCTAAAACAGTCTAAAAACAGTCCTAAAACATGCTGGAATTAAGACAAAAAATGGCTAGATTAATAAGCTAAAACATGGATCATGCTAGGCTAATAAGCAAAACACAAGGAGGAAAGGCTAACCCCTTCAATTTTGGACTTTAAACATGATTTTACTCACTGAAATAACTCTAAAAATCAATGTTTAAAATCTCAAAAAAAAAAAATAGTGCAAATGTGGGAAACACAAGGGTAAAGGCCTTGAAAGTAAGGTATAAAGAAGGGCGAACCACCCCTCAACCTTTATTGGCCTTAAAACCCAAGTTTTAGTCCAAAAATACAGAGTTTTTATAGCCCAAAAACAGTTGGAAAATATCAAGAAAAAAAGTGACTACAACAAGCAAAGAGGTAAAGCTTTATACCTCTTGAAGAGGAAAGCCAATTCCAAGCAATAAAACAAGACCAACACACTCTCAAGAGCTCAAACAAGGCTCTAAGATACCTCAACTCAAAGATGAAGAGGTTTTGTTAAGAGTGTATATGCAAAGGTGAAGAGTGTATAGACTATGGTTAAGAAATTTGCGAGAGAGAGAGAGAGAGAGAGAGAGAGAGAATTGTAGAGAGAGAAAAAAAAATTTGTTCCAAAATTTTTCTAACCCCAAAGCAAGAGGAGACTCTTTATATATAGCAAACATGAATCTCCCTCATAAACATCTAGCCATACACGTGGGAGCAGATGCATGCATCTGTGCAAACAGCTGGCACAGCTGTCACAAAAAAAGACATTGGTGGCCGATAGGCCACATCAATGGCCGGCAACCGAGAGTGATGGCCGGCAGCCCAAAGCAGTGGTCGGTAGGCCACCAGGGGTTGTAAGCTTGAAAATCCAAGGTTTGGTCCAAAAATAAGGCAACAATAGTGCAAGGTTTGAAAGGCTCAAAGCTGTGACATTTCGCTGAGGACTTCGAGCACTTGACAAGCATATGCACTCATCATTGGGTGTGCAAGCGATGACGTCCAAGTCGTAAGGCCGTCAAAAATAAGGTGTCTACAACGTTGTACCACCTATTAGCCCACTATTTGCAAAGTTGTTGTGTGTATCTTGCATTTCAATAAAACAAACAATAATAACAATAATAATATAAATATAAATATTTTTATAAATATATGTGGCCATAATTTTATGTTAAAATAATTTATGGTCTAAATCGACAGACCAAAATCAACAGGCCACAATTAATGAAATTAGATTTGGTTATAATCGACAAGCCACCATAAATTAAACGGACTTAGCCATAATTAACAAGTCATAATCTACAAAAAATTATTTTTTGGTGCCAACAATGCCCCACTCATTTAAGGTAAAAGTGATTTTTGCAAGTGATTTTTGCCTTCAATGAATTAAAAGACAAAATCTGGGCCAACTAATATGACATTTTTTAACCATTGTTGTTTTGCAAACCATATCATAAATATTAACTTCTGATGTGATCCATATATCCACGGTGGATGTTAGATTCCAAAACTCACATGGTTGAATAAAATAAAAAAAACGTAAATTTTGACACTTTGAACAATGTCAAAAAATTCACATTCAACAAATGTGAGTTGTTCATAATTTTCAACCACTTTTGGCCTAGAATCATGCCCTCCATGATCATAATTTTCAACTCTTTGGCTTAAAATTATGCCCCCAAAGTAAATCTTTACCATCATTTTGTGATAGATTTTTAACATATTTCGGGAGAATGGACTATTTTTTAATTTTAGCCATTAATAGCCTATGAAAACTCTCCAAAGTCATGTTATCTTCATGACTTGGTGTGTTCATCCCTCGAGCCATATTATTTTCATACTTTGGCTCTTCATGAATAATGGTTTGCATTTTATGAGCCAACTTGAAATTAAATATGGCGTTCAGTTCTTCAAACAATTCGTGCTTTTCATGTGGAAGCATGCTTTCCAATAATTGTTATGTTCGAAGAAGAAGAGCATTTTTTATTTTTATGAATGAGCCACTAGTTTGGCCCAAGTTTGAATCTCCATGCATATTCGTTTGCTCCTTCTTTGCCATCACTCCAAATTAGACAAGTCTCACTAGGCGTGCCAAAATATGTTAGCAAAAATTTGGTTTGGGTCAAATCACAAAGAAAATTCAACAGAGAAACCAAAATTTTACAAACAACAAATAGATCAAGCAATTGTGGTTGGTGACCTATGCCTTGACAAATTCAAGGACTTCTTTGGAGGTAATTGATAGAAAGGAACAAATTAAAAACTGATATTGTATTGCTGAAATTGTTACTTGTTACAAAGATTTGAACAAGAACAAAAATAAAAATACAAAAGAACCAGGAAAAAGTTTACTAATTACAAGAATCAGAAAACTATCAAAGAAACACTAAATTAAAACTACTCCTAGAGAGAATAAACTACTCCTATAATATGTTAAAGTAATCTACTCCTAATTGAGCTCATATTGAGTGTTGATGATTGACTCTCTACTGCTCGTCTTCTTCTAGTCAATTTATAGGCATTGATCTTCGAGTAACTGCACCAAGGCACTTTTCCAATCCATATGCACAGTTAATAGAAGTTATGAGACACCCCCACTTTTGGGCATCATATTTTAATATAAATAATTCAACATGGTTAAGTATTAAGTTCAAATATAACAGTTAAAGAAGTACGTTCCAAAGCTTAATCTTAATACAACCCCAAATGTTTGATTTCTTACACAATTCTCCGGACATCGTTACGTTAATACATAAAATTTCATCAAAATAGATAAGAAGGTGGGCAAGACGGGCCTTAATGGCCAAGCTAAGATGGATCTAAGTGAACCATGGCTGAATTTTGGCATCTTCGACAAAACCTTCCCTTAGATTTTCTCTTTCTTCATCACCTGGTATGAAATGCCATGAGCTGCAAAGCCTAATAGGATACAAGAAACCCAAAAACTAGCCACTTCTTATAGTTTGAAACTTATGCAATAATAACACAGTGAAGTTATTTAACAACATTTAAAAATATACAATCATCACGAAAAAGATAACAGTGCAGCGAGAACAACTTATATATATAGACATGATTCATCACGAATATATTCACAATGCAAATGACAAGTTATCATAGAGTTCATAACATAATCTCAATTAATTATAAATTTGGTGAGCCTAAGGTGACTCCTCATGGAGTACCGTACTACCCAACCATTGACCCTGGCCAGGGACTATTCTGTACCTCCTCTTGATCGCAAGGCACTGGACCTAAGGATGTTACACTCAGGGCGTATCATCAGTAGTCCGTCTCAAGAGAACTGGCTTCCAGAGGTACTTCCTCTATGTGAGACCCTCACTGCCACCCTTATCCCAAAACCAAATCCATGAGGTCAGAATACAATCCGGGACATGTCAAGGCTTCGCAAGCTAAATAATCACATTTCCTTAGAACCAAGGCGCACTATGTACTGTAGACGTCCCCGAACGTCCCGGGAGGGAAATCCCGTTCTGTTCATTTGGGCTCACTACAGTTCAGAACTCAATGTCACGGTCTTGTATCTAATCTCGTAAAGTGCAATGCAAGACCGATGAATCATCAAAGAGTCCAAATCCGGCAAATCGTTTTTGAAAACAGATTTTTTGAAAGAAGTGCCAAACATGGACTGCTTTGCCAGATACAGAGTCGCCACCTAAATATTTATTTTGGGGGAATTTAGGAAACCCTGACTCGTTGCCTAAGGCCACGTGTCCGTCATCACCAAAGTTGCCTCGGCTCGGGAACTTGGATACGATTGGGGAAGGTCACTTCGTGAGCACCCCCGCTCGCCCGATCAAAGATCGGCCTCTACTAACCATGATATCGAGTTTTGAAAATGTTATGTGTTCTTATTCCGGTTATTAGCCTAGAATTACTATGTGATGCGCACAGCATACAAGTATAGACTGGGTCGCCTGAATTGGAACAAAACATTTTATGTTTGTTTTTTAAAGCGGTTTACTACTCGCAAGTAGGCTAAAATACAGATTTTGCCACCCTCGAGTGGGCTTAGAAAACATGGTGATTTGCCACTATCAAGCGGGCTTAAAACTCACAGTCAATGCATTATTCCAATTCAGATAATCCAACCTTCACCCACAGTCATTCAGGCAGGTATATCACATAAGCACATAGCCTCATGGTAAAGCATGCTATCATGGCAACACTCACACGCATGCAAGGATACTAAAGCATAAAAACTTGCCGAGTACTCCAAGCCAAAACAGAAACTAGTTAGTGAACATGCATGAATCCTAACTATGCTGAAATGCTTAATGCAACACATGCAAAAATGCAACCTAGATAGGCTCGGCTATTCTAAACATGGCATATGAAATGTGACAGATAACATGTATTCAACTTGGAATTGAAATACCATGCAGTTAGTATGATGCGCCGAGCCCGGTGCATATAATACAGATGAATGAATGCACGCATGCATAGCATAAGGTATGCTAATTTAAATATGCCCTAATACTAACCATTGAAAGCAGGTAAATAAAAGGGAGAAAGAAGTGGGGGTTGGAAGACATATACACACTTACACACACTTATTACACAATTGCCCTCGCTCGGAGGGTCCGAAAAAATAATACAGACCAAATAATGAATCAACTATCCTAGCTAATTAATTATTACAAAACTTCTAATTAATTAACAAATTAATTACAAAAATAGCCTAAATATGAAACTAAAGAGACCACCGCAGCTCCGCCCCGGAATGCGTGGATGATGCATGCTCGATTTGCCTTGCTTGGAAACCCGTTACCATGCCACTGTTGCCTCTGTTTGCACTGTTCTGCACCTCTGAGGGATGTAAAAATTCTTGAGGCACCTCTGAACCATTCCCTGATTATTTTGGAGTGCCACCGGCCAATGAAAAGCGCCACTGACCATGTAAATGTGATCATCGACCATAAATTGGATCACCGACTGGACTCTGATGGTCGGTCGACACTGAAAGTGGCCGGCCGGCCATTTATTCCTGCAGAATCCTGTTTTTGCTGCAGCAGTGGACAGACAGTGCATGGCAAGGAAATTTCAAAACAATGTATGCATGGCCACTCTCCCTATCATGCTATGGACTCAAGGGAGTATGGCCCTCGGTACTCGGGCCACCAATCATGCATTCCAATGCATGATGGCCAAAGGTACCAAGTTTGCAAATCAATGTAAATGCATGCGACAAAACAAATGAATGCTTCACGCCCTATCATGTTGAGATCAAGGGCATCGGCGACCGAGGGGTGAGGCACGTTTCGTCACTTCAAGTACGAACGCACCTCATTCCTCATGTTTGGTTTAACACCCCAAACCAAACACAATGCAATGCATGTATGCAATATGGCTCGAGTATGCAATATGAGTCTAAGTGGGCAAAGCATGCCAAATGCAATGCAAACTAAACATGCAAATATGCAATGCGCCAAGCATGCAAGATGCAATGCAATGCAACATAACATGCAAACAATATGGCAATGCAATAGATATACAATACTATGATGCAACCTAGATAAGCAATTATGGAAAGAGGATAGACATGCAACAATGCACAAATGCATGACCTATGGACTTGTACTAAGATGGAGGAGCCTCAGCCGCACCCCAAAACAGTGGCCAAAAGCTATG
Source organism: Camellia japonica (assembly GCA_030407325.1). Lineage (NCBI taxonomy): Eukaryota > Viridiplantae > Streptophyta > Magnoliopsida > Ericales > Theaceae > Camellia > Camellia japonica. The sequence goes on from JAPPVO010000016.1 coordinate 9,687,002, forward strand.
GAAATGATAGATAAATGCTCATGCAAACATGTACACCAATGGGCCTAAAGCTAAGGCACAAAAGGTAACTTTCAAGAACGCCCAAAAGATGATAAACATGGACACTAGACCAACATGTTAAACTCTGAAAGTGTATAGAGGATGATGCCAAATCAACCATGTTATGCAAGTAAGACATGCAATAATGACCAAAACTTGAAGCCAACAAAGGGGCCCAAACCATAGCTATGTCAACCAAACCCCAAAGGACCAAAATGACTTAAAACAGTCCTAAGGCACTCCAAAACAAGACTAAAGCATGCATAGATCATGGTTAAAACATGCTAAGAAATGGATGCAAAACAAAGGGGGATTTAAGGCCACAAAGAGGGCACTCTACTATAACCACCCCAACCACATATGGCATGGACTAATCAATGAAAAACAGAGTTTTAACATGCAAAAAGGAGCCCCAAAACCCACTGATATGGCAACCCAAAGCCTCAAACACATAGGCATGCACAATGACTCATTTTAAGGCACAAAAGAGCATCTCTTCAAAGCATGGAAAGGATGATGAATGCAAGCATAAAAGCATGGATTATGGACTGAAATAGCATGGAAAATGATTCTAAATCACTGAAACAACCCAACTAAAGCATGCTAATGACTCACACACTCAAGGCTCACCAGCCAAAATGCATGGTGGCTATACCAAACATGGCAAACATGATTGAATCAGTACCCAACAGACCTCAAGCATGATGAAATATGACCAAAAGCTTCATGAAGTCAAGCTAGAACATGCAAGCATGGAGGGGCAAATGCATGGCACATGTTATGACAATAAAAAGGGTTACTAGACAAGTGTATGATACATGTAATGGACCATCAATCCGACCAAAAACAGAGATATAATGTGACCAAATAACACCCAAAAACCTCTGAAATGGAGCTAAGTAAAGCTAAGCATGTATGCTACCCTTATGAGCCAAAAACATAAACAAATGAGACACAAAGGGAGAGGGGTGTCCCTCCCCTATACAAGACTTCAAGACCCCTTCACCACCACTGAAAATCCACTGGATTTCAGTGGTGAGAAGGCCAATACACAAAAGGTTCCAAAGCTCAACAAAGAAGGCACAAAATGGGCCAAACAAGGCCTAAGAGGGGAAGGTCGACCCCCAACACCAAAATGACCTTAATGAAACATCTTAAATATCAAAAAATAGAACTTTTATCAGTTATACACAAAGCTCAAAACAGCATGCAAAGTGGGTTAAAAGCTAGTGCAAGAATGGAGAATATAAAGTAATTATGCTCACCCTTGAAGAACACTTGAAGAACAGCAACCTCAGGCCCCTTTTCTGATCAAAACCAGCTTAAAAGCTCTAAGAACAACCTTCCAACACCTCAATAACCCAAGTATGGTGTAATATTAGGTGCCTTAGTGCAAAACTAAGAACAAAACACCCTTTTAGCCCCTCTAACACACACAAATGAAGAGAGAGAGGGAGATATAGAGAGAGAAAGTTGTATATATCATATATCTCTGGTTTGTGCTGAACCTCTTCAAAGGAGAGGGAAGGCTCTCTTATATAGAGCAAGATAAAGACCTAAGCTTCTTAAAGAAGCTAAACAAAAGGGGTCAAGGGGGTCAAGCTTCTTGAGGAAGCTAAGACAAAGGGTCAAGCTTCCTCAAGAAGCTAAGGCAAAGGGTGCAAGCTTCTCCAAGAAGCTTAGAACAAAAAGGGTGCAAAGGGTGCAAGTCCTCCATACACGTGTATGGAGGACAGATCTGTGTGCTCCAGCTGGCACAGCTGGCATGCACAATGCCTAAAAAAGGCAAAAAAGAAGCCCCGGCCAGAAAATATGGCCGATTGACCAAATCAAAGGCCGGCCGACCACCAAAGGTGCCGACCGGCCATCACCAATGGCCGGTGGCAAGAGAACATGGTCGGTGACATCATGCCAAGGCCAGTGCATTTCAAGGGTAGCTAACAAGCTACTCTCTACCCTCAGAAGCAAAAACCAACAAGTGTTTGGTCCAACCAAGCACAAGATAGTCAAGTCGAGAGATCCTGAGGCAAGGCGCGCAGCCGAGACCTCCGAGAACTCAAAACGAACACGAACATGAATGATCACCGAGCGTTCAAACGGTGACGTCCAAGTCTTGAGGACGGTCAAAAATGGGGTGTCTACAGTTGCCCCTCTTTGACAGAACTCGAAAGTCATAACAATGACGGGAGTGAATGTCAGAGACCAGAGACGACCCATTTTTGACAAGGCCGAAGACTTAAACAAAGCATACAAGCTACAGATAAAGATATGCACCCGGAGGCAGGGGCAAAATGCAAAACAATGCACAAAGCCGAGCGTAACTTATGATCATGCAAAGAAAGCTGTAACGAAGCATAACATGCAATAGCTTTAAGCAAGAACCAACTACATTACAATGCAGAAGGGATGTTAGAGAATTATTCAATTCTCACTACGTCTCACACGGAGAATATACAATACATGTCCGGTTCGTCTGGTCGCGCCAGCTTCAAATGAACCGTACATACAATATCGTGCCTGTAAGAGAAAGGAAACTTAACAGATACAATATTGTTAGCAGTATGCATAACAATGCAATTGAAAGTGCGCGACAACGCAAACCGAGTGGGAAGCATAACAATGCGACTTGGGGCAAGCATAACAATGCTATGAAGGCACAAACACATGTAAGTAAAGGACACGTGACAACGTGCACAATGTGTGAAGATGTAGACACATGTAAGTAAAGCACACGTGACAACGCATACAATGTGTATGATGAGGAACTTGAACACATGTGAGTAAAGTATACATGACAACGCATACAATGTGTATAAAAGAAACTTGAACACATATAAGTAAAGCGATACGCGACAACGCATGCAATGTGTATAAAAAGGAACTTGAGCACATGTGAGTAAAGCGATACGCGACAACGCATGCAATGTGTATAAAAGGAACTTGAACACGTGTGAGTAAAGTAATACGCGACAACGCATGCAATGTGTATAAAAGGAACTTGAACACATATAAGTAAAGCATAACGCGACAACGCATGCAATGTGTATAGGAACTTGAACACATATAATTAAAGCATAACGCGACAACGCATGCAATGTGTATAAAAGGAACTTGAACACATGTGAGTAAAGCAATACGCGACAACGCATGCAATGTGTATAAAAGGAACTTGAACACATATAAGTAAAGCATAACGCGACCACGCATGCAATGTGTCTAAAAGGAACTTGAACACATATAAGTAAAGCATAACGCGACAACGCATGCAATGTGTATGGGAGGAAAAATGGGGCATATTCAACTGAAGCATGGTAAAGGCATGTTATTCATGATGTTGAGATGCAAATTCAGAACAAGACGAGGCACTGTGTAATACGAGATGCGTAACGAGCGTTCTTTTAAAGCCAAAACGAAACAACGTAATACGACATGATTGAAACGATTTGTGGAATTCGCAATATACAAAAAGGTTACGAGAAGGAATACTCCTCGCACGCACCGAGCATTGCTCATAGAAGACATAGCTTGAGGTCAACTCGAAGGTCTACTAATGTTCCAAAAGTGTGCTTCCTTGCACTGCCTTGAGTAATGAAGGTGCCAAACCACATCATTGACTCAAACAAGGGTGCGGGATGCATCGACCGCAAGGGGAGGTTACCGGTATCAATCCCGATACTCTGCTGCCCTGCCCTCCTTTTGCTTTATTTTCCTTTTTTACCGTTAGTTTTAAGCACATTGCACTGCCTCAGGCAGGTTTTACTTTTTCAAGATTGTGTATTTTTGCAAAAGACATGATGGAAATGAAACAGCTATTTTGTTCAAAAAGGTGTTACATTTGTACTTTCCACGCATCGCATCGCGTGGCATCACATAACAATGTGAATGAATTTGAACTTTGTTTGAAAATTAAGCACTTGCATCGAAATAATCAGGTAGTGAACCGACTAACAACTCGATAAGCAAAACAAAGAAACTCGATGAGCTAACCAAGTGCGAGTACAACTCGATAAGCAAAACAAAGACTCGAAGAAATGAAATACAACTCGATAAGCAAATGTACAACAACTCGATAAGCAAATGGGCATGACTCCGCAAAAATCATCATTGGAGGGCATTGGAATTGGTGCTAGTCCCCAAATTCTTAGCATGTTCAACACATAAACAGCTCAGGGAACAAGAAGGAAGACCACCGGCCACAAGGGAAAGCCATCGGCCCCAAGAAATGGCCATCGGCCAACAGCTTTGACCCATCGACCAAAAGTGGTGGTCGGTCGGCACTATTTTTGGCCTGCTGGCCATGGATGGCAAGAACCACCAGAATGCTGACAGCTGTCTTCCACTCACACCTTATCCCCTACAAAAAGCCTCAACTTCGTAGTTTTTCTCAATTCAACACTGATTTGCTCCAAATAGAAGAGTTTCTTGCCCAAAATCTCATAGCTTGGATTGCCAACTTGGATGGCTCGGAAAGGCTGAATTTCTGGGGGTTCGGCATAAACACACTAGTCACTCTGAGTCGTACTCCGCTGCACTTTCCGTTCCTCCATGCCGCGGCAAGGTTTTGGAACCCGGTAACACATGTCTTTAGCTTTGCCGGGCAAGAGGTATGTCCTACCTTCGAAAATTTCCAAGTTTTGATGGAATCCGAGCACAACGAAGAAATCTTGCCCCAACTTCGCTTCGGCCACGCCCAAGCTTTAGGGCGAATGTGTGGGCTCACAATGCATGACACTCGATCTTTGATTAGTGACGGAATGCTGGATGTTTCGAGTTTGATTTGCCGGTTTTCTGATGTCGGTGACCGCGGAGACCTCCGAGAACTCAAAACGAACACGAACATGGATGATCACCGAGCGTTCAAACGGTGACGTCCAAGTCTTGAGGACGGTCAAAAATGGGATGTCTACATGTACCAACAAAACATCGGCATGCCTTTTCCTTGTATTCATCCACGTACATATGGTCACAAAACCTCCCATTTCATTTTCCCCATATTACAGTTATAACAGCTCTTGATGAAAATACACATATCATGATTCATTCCAACTGATCAAGCCTTATTAAGTGCATGCAAGACAAAATATGTAAAAACGAGGCAATACAAAAAGGTTTTAAGCCATCACTAACTTGATTCCAGATTCTGAATAGTTTCCAACAAACTGTCCTCTCAAATAAAAATATAGAAATGATAGTAAATAATATTTAAAAATTTTGAGTTTTGGTGGAGTTATATATTATTAAGTTGGGAACATTTTTTAGGAAGGGCTCGAAATCATTTGGCCACTAGAAGATGTCCAAATAAATTAAAAGCAGTAGATAGCTCTAGATTCACTAACTTGATTCCAGATGCTGAATAGTTTCTAGCAAACTGTCCTCTCAAATAAAAATATAGAAATGATAGTAAATAATATTTAAAAATTTTAATTTTTGGTGGAGTTATATATTATTAAGTTGGGAACATTTTTGAAGTAAGGCTCGAAGTCTTTTGGCCACTGGAAGATATCGAAATAAATTAAAAATAGTAGCTCACTCTAGAATCATTGCATTTTTGAAAAACAGACATATCTCTCTCAATGCTTAATAAAAAATTATGAAACTAGTAGCACTTGAAAGGTAACTTAAAAACCTAACTTTTCCAATTTGAATCACTTGGAAATTCATTCTGTAGAATAAATGGTGACCTGGTAAAGTCAGCATTGTTGTTGTCTCCAAGCAGCAATGAAGTTTAAAAAATGTGTTTTGGCCATAAAACGTTGTCAAATAATTTTTCCGATCACCATGAAAACATGTTAAACCAACTCCAGTAGCTTTAGATTTTCAAGAGAGTAAATAAGTGATTTATTTCATGGTTTTGAAGTGAAAACGGATTCTTTCCTTCATGTGTTATAAGACATATCAGATTATTTTGCATTCATTTTCCAAAACTTAAAGAAGTGGAGTATTTCTAAGTATCATACTGTTAGCACCTTCTACTTGAAGGCTGCATGGTTGGCATTGGCAACACCTTGCGCCAATGTCTAACCAAGGCCATGGCATGATGGTAGCATGCCAAGACAGCAAGGTGAAAAGTTGACAAAGTGCTGAGGCAGTAGCACACAACCCTTGGCCAAAGTATGGGCAGCAGTTGCACAGATGCAAGGCATTAACATGACCCAAATGTAGGTTGCAGCATACTTGGAGGTTGAAAGCAATCAATATGCAAGACTTGGTCTGGTGGCCAATACAACCAAATTCGTGGCTGACTTGATGAGGCAAACAACATGGCAGTTATCAGCAGTTATGCATGTCTGTTAGTAGCAGTTACCTATGTTGGGCAAAGGCAAGGCAAGCCTAAAAATTAGGAACCAAGGCTGGAAAACAGCAGCAGTTATTAGCAGTTAGTCCCATAATTGTTCCTAAGTCCCTAAGCAGCTGGGGGTGTCAACTGTCATGCCACTTGGCATGCTTTCCTTGTAATGCTGGTTGTATGTTTGTAACTGATTGTAAGCCTATATAAGGCATAGCCATGGAACTAAAAAATAACTAAGTATTGTAAAAGTTTCCATAGGCACTCTTTTGTATTGTTGGTGCAATTAATAAAGGTTGGGAATTTTCCTGTAATCTCTTGTTGCCTACTCTCTCTTACTTGTTCTAACACTTGTATGGGTGTGTAATGTTAATTGGCTGAGACTAAGTGCTGTAACTTAGTACCATTACAAGCTGAAAATTTAAAACAAAAATTGACCCTGTAACAATTAGTATTAGAGCCAGGTTATGCTCTAATGGTTTCTGGCATGGATGCCTTGAAAGAAAGAGTAACGCAGTTGGAAAATCTCGTGGGTGAACCTACTAATGAGAACCGCTCACTGACGGATCGATTGGATGTTGTGGCCTCAAGGTTTCTTGCCCTTGAGACCTTGACAGCAGATCGATTCAAGGAGGTGTTGACAGATATGCTTGCCATTTCGGATTCTTAGAAGGACAAGTTAGAGGAAGTTATGGATGAACTAACCCTTCTAAAGAAGGCTGTTTGTGGGCATACGAATTCTAATAAGACTCCTTCGAAAATCAAAGTTCCAGACCCTAAAGCTTTCGGTGGAAATCGAAGTGCCGAGGAACTTGAGAATTTTCTGTGGGATATGAAGCAATACTTTAAGACTGCTCATGTGCCAGAAGGAGAGAAAGTTACAATCACAAACATGTACCTTACTGGTGACGCTAAAATTTGGTGGCGTACACGTGTTGGGGATGATGCTCGGCCAGAGATCTCAACATGGGAGACTCTTAAGAAGGAAATGAAAAACAATTCCTTCTCTGCAACATATCTTGGGTTGCAAAAGACGCCTTGAAACAGTTGAAGCATTCCGAATCGATGAGAGAATATGTGAAAGAATTCAATTCGTTGATGCTTGACATCAAGAACATGTCGGAGGAAGATAAACTCTTCAACTTTATGTTTGGGTTGCAGAATTGGGCCCAGTTGGAACTTCAGAGACTCGGTGTCAAAGATTTTCCTTCTGCCATGGCTGCAGCAGATAGGTTGCTTGACTACAAGTTAAGCAAGGAACCCACATCTAAAACCAGCAAAACCAAGAAAAAAGGGAAAGAGAAAAAGTCTGGTTTCAAGAAGGGCAAAGACGGTTCCAAATACAAGCAAAAAGGGGAATCTTCCCAGAACAATGGTGGGAAATCTAACAAAGGGTGCTTCATCTATGATGGACCCCATAGAGCGAAGGATTGTCCTAAGTGTGAGAGACTTAACGCTATGGTTGCTGAAATGATAAGGCGGGATCTGACTCAGATGGCCCTACTCGAGTCAACCCCTTGTAATTGCTGAATGTAATTAGTGCAAAAAAGAACCCCTTATCCAATTTAATGTACATAAAGGTAGTGATGGACGGTATTGAAGTGTTTGTAATGGTGGACACTGGAGCCACCCATAACTTTGTGTCTGAAAGGGTACTGCAGTCCCTAAAATTGAAGATTGTCCAGAATCCAAGCAGAATCAAGACAGTGAATTCTACAGCCCAACTGGTGCATGGGATGGCTCGGGATGTGAAGGTAACAGTGGGTGAATGGACTGGACAACTAAATTTGATGGCAGTCCCATTAGATGACTTTGATGTTATTCTTGGGAATGATTTCTTTATGGCTGCAAAAGTGGCATTGATTCCATATTTGGATGGGTTGTTGATTTCAGATGAGAATCAACCTTGTTTTGTGTCGGGCTCTACTCGACCAGACAAGAAAAATGGGGCAAAGAAGAAAGATGAGATGATGTCGGCCGTGCAAGTACTTAACGGACTAAGGAAGGGCGAGGAAACATTCCTAGCAACATTGATTAAAATAAAGCCTGACCTTACTATGGAAGTACCAGATGCAGCGGCTGATGTCTTGGCGGAGTTCATTGATGTAATGCCTCTAGAGTTGCCTAAATCTCTCCCTCCTCGGCGTGCCACTGATCACAAAATCGAATTGGTGCCTAAAGAGAAGCCTCCTGCCAAGGCACCCTACCGAATGTCGCCGTTGGAACTTACTGAATTAAGAAAGCAATTGTCGGAGTTATTGGAAGCCGGTTTAGTCCAGCCCTCCAAAGCCCCATACGGTGCCCCAGTGTTGTTCCAAAAGAAACAAGACGGATCATTGTGGATGTGCGTGGATTATCGGGCCCTAAATAAGGTAACTATCAGAAATAAATATCATGTCCCTTTGGTGGCTGATCTGTTCGACCGTCTTAGCAAGGCCACTTTCTTCACAAAATTGGACATTCGCTCGGGGTATTGGCAAGTTCGGGTTGCGAAAGGAGACGAGGCAAAGACCACTTGTGTAACTAGATATGGTTCTTTTGAATTTTTAGTTATGTCTTTTGGCCTTACTAATGCTCCTGCGACATTCTGTAATTTAATGAATGATGTTTTTAACGATTATGTTGATCGGTTTGTAATTGTTTACTTGGATGACATTGTAATTTATAGTGAAACATTACAAGACCATTTGACCCATCTCAGAAAAGTATTCTCCCGATTGCGGGAAAATAAACTCTATATAAAGAAGGAGAAATGCGAATTTACTCAAAAAGAAATTAAGTTTCTTGGGCATATTATTTTCCAAGGCCATGTCAAAATGGATGGAAAGAAGGTGCAGGTTATTATGGAATGGTCTTCACCCACCAATGTTGCGGAGCTGCGATCCTTCTTGGGTTTGGCATATTACTATCGGAAGTTTATTGAGGGATATTCAAAGAAGGCTACTCCCCTCACTAATTTGCTGAAGAAAGATCACAAATGGCATTGGTCCGCTAATTGTCAAGTGGCCTTTGACAAATTGAAAAATGCAGTGGCAAATGAACCAGTCTTGCGACTGCCTAACTTTAAGTTGCCTTTCGAAGTACACACGGATGCCTCAAACAAAGCGCTCAGAGGGGTATTGGTGCAAGAAGGACACACTGTGGCCTTTAAAAGCAGAAAACTGAATACTGCTAAGAAGAATTATTCAGCCCATGAGAAAGAGATGACGGCGATAGTACATTGCCTTCTCACTTAGAGGGTTTATCTGTTGGAATCTAAGTTTCTAGTTCTTACTGATAATGTGGCTAATACATTCTTCAAAACTCAGAAAAAGTTGTCTCCAAGGCAGGCCCGTTGGCAGGAATTCCTTGAAGAATATGACTTTGAGTGGCGACACAAGCCTAGATGACATAATCTAGTCATTGATGCCTTAAGCCGGAAGGAGATAGTTGAATACGTGGCTGCTATTTCCAACATTGAATCACAATTGCAAGAAAGGATCAGGGATAGTGCTGGAATTGACTCAGAGTATCAACGGTTGGTACAGCAAGTAAAGGATGTAATTGCTTGTCAGTATTGGCTTGAAGATGGTCTTCTCCATGACAAAGGAGATAGACTATATGTCCTTAGTGTTGGGGGACTATGAATGGAACTTCTTAGAAACAAGCATGATCCGCATTGGATTGGTCATCCAGGACAACAACGTATGATGGCACTTCTGTCGCGTTCATATGTTTGGCCAAAAATGGAAATGGACGTAGAGGCTTATGTCAAAACTTGCATGGTATGCTAATTGGACAAGATCGAAAAAAAGAAGGCGGCTGGGTTATCGCAACCATTGTCGATCCCTGAGAAGCATTGGGTTTCGATATCCATGGACTTCATCTCTGGATTTTCTAAAATTAATGAGATGTGTTCCATTATGGTAATTGTTGACCGTTTTTCTAAGTATGTTGTCTTTATCCCTACTCCTCATGCTTGTCCTGCTAATATTGCTTCTAATTTATTTTATAAGTATGTTGTAAAATACTTTGGCTTGCTTGAGGACATAATTAGCGACAGGGACACCCGTTTACAAGAAGGTTTTGGACTGTGCTCTTTAATTTGTTGGGTTCAGAATTAAAGTTCTCCACAGCAAATCACCCTCAGACGGATGGCCAGACCGAGAGGATAAACGGATTGCTGGAGAAGTATCTCCGACATTATGTGACTACAAGTCAAAAGAATTGGGTCGAATTATTGGATAGCGCACAGTTTTGCTACAATTTGCATAATCATCTACAACCGGGATGAGTCCGTTAGAATTGGCCACGAGACAGCAGCCCCTAACTCCTCACGAAGTGGCTAAAACAAGCTCTGGTGGTAGATGCCCAATAGCATACAGGTTTGCAAGGACCAAACAAGAGTTGCTAGAGGAACCACAAGACAGTTTGGCTAAAGCAAGCAAAAGAATAAAAAAGTATGCTGACAAAAGGAGGCGACCCTTGGAGTTCAAAGTGGGAGACAAAGTGCTACTAAAGCTTACTCCTCAAATTTGGAAGAAGATGAGCAGTAAGACAGTGCACCGTGGCTTAATTCCGAAATATGATGGCCCTTTTGAAATCTTAAAACGTGTGGGCAATGTTGCATACAGGCTAGTATTGCCTGATCAGTTGAAAATCCACCCAACTTTCAATGTTAGTTTTTTGAAACCTTTTCATGAGGATCAAACAAACTTGACAAGGAAACAGGCTCGGAGAGCACCTCCAGTGATCAGAAAGCAGTTTGACAGGGAGGTAGAACGGATTCTGGATCACAAGACCGAGGGTTAAAGCAAAAAGAATCGAAGGATCCATTACTTAGTGAGGTGGAAGGATTCCCCAGAATTTGATGCAAGTTGGGAAAAAGATGTAACATTGTGGCAGTTCGAAAAACAAGTCGAAGAGTACTTAAAGACACTACCAACGAGGACGTTGGCTTCTTCTAGTGGGGGTGGTTTGTTAGCACCTTCTACTTGAAGGCTTCATGGTTGGCATTGGCAACACCTTGCGCCAATGTCCAACCAAGACCATGGCATGATGGTGGCATGCCAAGACAACAAGGTGAAAAGTTGACAAAGTGCTAAGGCAGCAGAACACAACCTTGGCCAAAGTATGGGCAGCAGTTGCACAGATGCAAGGCATTAACATGACCCAAATGTGGGCTACAACATACTTGGGGGTTGAAAGCAATCAGTATGCAAGACTTGGTCTGGTGGCCAAGACAACCAAATTCGTGGCTGACTTGATGAGGCAAACAACATGGTAGTTATCAGCAGTTATGCATGTCTGTTGGTGGCAGTTACCTATGTTGGGCAAAGACAAGGCAAGCTTGGAAATCAAGAACCAAGGCTGGAAAACAGCAGAAGTTATTAGCAAGTCCCAAAATTGTTCCTAAGTCCCTAGGCAGTTGGGTGTGTCAACTGTCATGCCACTTGGCATGCTTTCCTTGTAATGCTGGTTGTATGTTTGTAACTGATTGTAATGCTGGTTATATGTTTGTAACTGATTGTAAGCCTATATAAGGCATAGCCATGGAACTCGAAAATAACTAAGTATTGTAAGAGTTTCCATAGGCACTCCTTTGTATTGTTGGTGCAATTAATAAAGGTTGAGAATTTTCCTGTAATCTCTTGCTGCCTACTCTCTCTTACTTGTTCCTACACTTGTGTGGGTGTGTATTGTTAATTGGTTGAGACTAAGTGCTGTAACTTAATGCCATTACAGGCTGAAAATTTAAAACATAAATTGACCTTGTAACACCTACCATAGTGAAGCTTTGAAGTGCTCTCAAGTGATGAGTCCTTCTTCTCTTTCCTTCCTACTTATTCCTCTCTTTCTCTCTTTTCATTCTCTCACTTTCTACTCTCTAGCTCCAACAGAAAATTTTAAGTGGGGAGTTGGGGAAGCTTGTGTTACATTTATAGACCAAAATGAGAGGGAGAGCTTGGAGAAAATGCTTGGTAAAAGTGTCCTTGCATGCATGGCCATTGGGGGATTGTCTACCCAACAAATACACCTATGACAACCCATTTCTTCACTCAAATGTAAGAAAAGGCTGATCAAGCATGCTAAGAGGGCTGCATTTTTTTGGAGATGAATCTTCATAAAGACAAAATCAACCCTTCCCCATGAGGGTTGACTTGGCCGGCCTACTTCTACCTATTTTCTTTTTCTTTTCTTTTTTTTTTTTTAAAAAAAATATATACACATTCATGAATAAGACAATCAAGTGAGAACAAAATTCTAGATTGCCTTAAGAAGGTTCCTTAATCTAATTGTGAGGATTAGTGTTAATTAGAATTTAATTTAATCAAGACCTCTAACCAATGATTAATTTAAAGTATGCCAAACTTTTATATCTTTTGCATTAAATTAGAATAACTTTTCAAGAAAAAGATAATTTTTATTTAATAATTTGTTACAAAATTCCTGAGCCTTACAAGTTCCAACTCCCTCATTTGTGTCACACGTTGAACCACCAACTAGCCCACTATTTGCAAAGTTGTTGTATGTATCTTGCATTTCAATAAAACAAAAAAAAAAATTATTATTATTATTATAAATATTTGTATAAATATATGTGGTCATAATTTTATGTTAAAAATAATTTATGTTCTAAATCGACAGACCAACATCGATAAACCACAATCAATGAAATTAGATTTAACCATAATCGACAAGCCACCATAAATTAAACAGGACTTGGCCATAATTAACAAGTCATAATCGACAGAAAATTATCTTTTGGTGCCAACAATTTGTCTAAAATCAATTTTTTATTACTTTTGTTTGATGCTATGTTTAGTTTTAATACATAGAAGAACTCTGCTTTGTGTAATGTGTATCTAGTTTTATTGATTTTGTTTGTTGCTTTTGTTTGTTGTTTTTGTTCGGATTACAGATTTCATGGATTCTTTACTCAGCCCTAACAATTTCAATGAATAAAGTTTAAATTCAAAAAACAATTGTTAAACCTTACCCAAAAAAATCATTTTCACTATGCCAAATTTATTGTAAAAAAACTAATAAAATCAAATTTAGTTCAAATTTTGGCAAAGTCTTTTTCTTTTTTTTTTCTTTTTTTTTTTAATATGAGTCACATTTTCAAATGAACAAAATTTAATCTCCAACCTTAGCACTAAATTTTTATTTCTAGCAATGTAATTTCAAAATGTGATATATATATTTCTTCATTTGATTCTTATCATTCAAAAATAACTTTAAATTCGATGTAGCTCAATCAATACCAATTATATTACACGGTGGTTTCTCTACATGTATGTATATATTGTTTTTTCTCACTTTTTATACTATCATTTAGCTTTCTTGCGTTTTCTATTTTCTCTTTTGTTTTTTCAGGCTTTCTTTTTCTCATCATCTCTTCTTTATTTTCCGTCAAAATGATGGAAGGGGGTGGGGTTTCAACGGGATTTGTGAATTTGGGGGGCATGATGCTTCCACCTAGGCAAAACAGGAGGAGCTTTTAATTGCATAATGCTCTCTTTTTTTAGTTTACATCATTTTGTCTGTGTAGATATCAATTTAGTTCGGTACTATTGCACTCAATTTAAGTCTTATTTAGAAATTAAATATTTTAGTTAAAAAGTTATTATAATTTATTACATTATTTTTTTATTTTTCTATATATTTTTTTGTAAAAAATTATTAAATAGTCTGTTCCCAAACAAGGCCTTAGTTGTTAATATATTCATCATGTATTCTTGATATAAATTCAAAAAATTAAAAAAATAAACAAGAATAACTCCTTATCCTTCTTCACCAACTTTTATTTTTATTTATTAAAAATTCAAATCCTTCAATATGTACTTTCAATAAATCTCTTTAGCATGAAAAATATATACTTTGAAAGAATCTCAAAGATAAAATACATACAACGGCGATGGAGAAGGAAAGGGAGAAAAAGAAAAAAGGTCAATTAAGATTATTAAGGGTAAAAAAATAATTTTATGAAAGGGTCAAATTATAATTTTACATTACTCATTGGCACAATGAAGCATGTCTTGGTTTGGTATATGGGTTAGGGATGGGCTGTCACGACCCAACCCTGGTTGCTTAGAACTGGATTCATAACTTATAAATAATTCTAATCACATGGGTTGGGCTAAAATAGTCATAAAAAAACAAAATAAACTTTTTAGTTCCAGGTTAAAAGTTGTCACATCTAAATCATAATCATTTCATTTTTTCTCTACAAAAGTCAAAAAAATTATAAAAAAAAACATTCGAAACTAAAAAAACTAAAAAGCCAAAAAGCCAACTCACATGTCATCAATGTAAAAATAAATATTGATGTAATTATGTCAAAATTACAGATTTTCTTATATTGTTTTCAAACCACAAACAAGATCAGTATTAATTTACTAAAGTTGTAAGTTCGAATCAATTATGAATAATTGGGGTTGATGGTTTATTATGTAGTTTAGACTTTGTATATTGTTTATATTTGTTAACTCTTCAAATGTCATTTGAAAATATGAATGATCAAAGGATTGCCATCCCAAAAACATCATAACATGATTATTAATCATAAGAATATTTGTATTCTGGTTTTTCATGAGGAAAAAACTTCATAGACCCATAAGGGTCATGATGATACATTGGTGAACTTAGCTAATAAAATTGAAGAGCCAAAATTAATAATCTTTCTTATTATCATTTCAATTATCAATAAAACTTGCATTATATATTGACATTTACCTTTATTTTAAAGATTTGATAATACTTTAGTGGCCTATCAACTTTAATGTTAAGGTTTTTTATTCTTTTTAATGTCTTTCTATATATGCATAAATTTGAATCTCTTCTCTTTAAGGATTCTCTCTTAAAAATCAAAAATATCTGCTATAAAAACATAATATATATAACATTATTGTGAAAGAAAGAAATTTTGTACTGTGACAACACACCCTTTGAGGTGTTAAATAATATGAATTAATTGATGGGTTTTTGAGGCCAACTTTGCTATTGTTTACTTTATAAATTACTTTCTATTATGGAGAATGAAATATACATCATATTATGAATTTAACTTTTCTTCTTTTTTTTTCATGCTAATGGGAAGTAGTGTATAAAGTAAACTATTAAGTGTTAAAAAAAAATCATTTTTAATTGATAAATTAAGTCCCCAGCTTCCCCAGCTTCAGACTCCATGAGCCATGTCTGCCCACTTTCAATTGCTAAATAACTCACACCTTCAAAATTATTCGTGTGTTTGATTTTAATTTTTTAGATTTAATTTTTTGAAAATTAAATTTTTTATTTTTCCTATTTTTTTATTTTTAGTAAATATTTTTAAAATTTTAAGCAATTTTTTTACTTTTTTAGATGTACTTTACTTAAATGTATCTAAAAAACAAAATATTTGTAAAAATAAATATTTTAAAAAATAAATAAATACACAATAATACGAAAATGTACTGAATTTTCATAATTTTTTTATATTTTTTGGTATTTAGTGAATTTTTTTAATATTTTTTTCATGAATATTATACTTTTTAAGTATATTTATGTTAAGTGTATCTAAAAATTAAAAATAATTGCTTAGAATATTAAAAATAAAATCAGTAAAAATAAAATAACAAGAAAATAAAAAAAAATTAATTTTTTGAAAAGTAAATTTTAAAAATTCAAACCAAACTGATTAATGTTATTCTAATTAGTCAAGTCTACACTCATAAAAAGTTATGAGTCAAAACATTAAGAAGTAAGGAAAATGAATAATCCTCCTAAAAAAAATCCCCCTAATCCCCCTAATTTCCATTTTTGGCAAACTGTTTTTTCTTTTTTTTTCTGTTTTCTTTTTTTTTTTTTTTTTTTTACTTGAAATGGAAAATCGGGGGATTCGGGGAGGCCCCCTTTCGGGGGATGAATCAGCGCCCAAGAAGTAAATTCCTAATTGAAATTTTTATCCTGCACTCTTTTTTGAGAAAATCATCAAAACTTAAGGTCAGTAACTAATTAATATATACAATATAAAATAATAATAATAAAAATAAACTCACAGCCTCACATGGAAAAAGAGAGAGAGACATACATGTATTTGTGCATAGATTGTAGCAATTACCCAAAATGAGAGAGATAGGGGTGAGCAAGATTTGAATTAGGATTAATTCGTTATTTACGGTTTCTAAAATATTAGAATCAATCCAATTTGTTTAAATCGTGAAACCAATCTGAATCAATCTATTTAAACACAAATTGAATCGGTTTAAGATTACGAATTTACATAATTAAATAACAAAAAAAAAAGAGGAGAGAGAGTAGAAAAAGTGCATGGCATGAGGCAGAAAGTGATATCATGTCCTCAACCTTTACCTTTCTTTTATGGGTAAATTATATTGACACTATCTGAAATTTGATTTAATTATATTTTATTTTTTGACGTTTTAAAAATTATATTTTTACTTTTATAATTAATAGTCTCATTTCATAAATTTTTTTACTTATATAAAAAGTTACAACTCTTTATAAAAAAAATAGGAAAAATTACATTTAAAAAAAAGTAAAATAAAGAAAATGAAAGGAAAAAAAATAGATGAGGTAAAGCAAAGTAACGAAAGAGAGAGTGTATAAGTTCAATGTCTTCATTTCATCTAAATAATTATAATAACAAGAAATTAGTATAATTTTTCAAATATTTTTGTCTAAATAATTACAATAACAAAAAATTAATATAATTTTTCAAATATCAAAAATCATATATATTAAACTCCAACCTCAAAGGTATAAATGTAATTTACCTTTCTTTTATTTTATGCATACACAAAGATTCAATATTTGTCTCACTTCCTCTATCTATCTATTCTCCCCACAGTCTAGTCACTTGTCTTTTTATAGTTCTGTTTTGTTTTATTTATTTGACCAAATAACCTCTAAATCCATAGTGGATGCAGGATTTTAGTGGAATATTATAATAAATAAATAAAAAAGATTTGAGACAAAAATTCTCACCCCTGTGGGTTGTGGGCCCATTTTCTATTTTCATTTTCAAAACCATCATATCTATATGGGCATACTTACTTGGGCATGCATACTTATATGCAATAGATGTTCTTTTCAAAGCAATCTTTCTCCATGTTACAAATTTGCGATTTCACACATTAATTATTAAATACCTAGATGTCCATGTTTAGTGAGCCTAGTTGTCCATGTTTGTTTTATGGCACCAATTACTCTGTCAATTATTTTTTCCACCTCAAATTATTGGTTTAATTTTGATATTTATATATTTTAATTGAGCCAATAAATAATGTATTTTTATTAAAAAAAATCATAAATTAAAATATCTCAATTAATTCTTGTAGATAAAATCATTAAAATTGTTTTAAAATGTCTAAAATAGTAAAAATGAACTAATAATTTAGAATAGAGAGTATATTTTGTAGTTATTAGATCTTAAACTCTTTGATACATTAAAAAATGATCTAAATTTTTTTATCTCAAAATATTCTTAATTATTATATAATTGTAAATGTTTTAAAAAGAGTAAAACAGAAGTATTTAAATAAATTAATGAATTATTGGCCCATCCAACATGCATAGAATCTATAAAGATACCTTAACGCTATACAAACTATGGCTACTCATAGAACCCTATATGGATTTAATAGTTATGACAAAAGGGACAGACCAAATCCACTAATGAAAACTCATAATGCCTCCGCTTGGGAGGAAAAAACTCGGGATTTTTTAGTTATTTTAGTCATAAATAAATAAATAAATAAATTTTTTAATTTAATAAAACAAAATATCACATCTAATTCATAATCATTATATTTTTTCTCTTATAAAAGTCAAAAAATTAATCACAAACGAGACTTTTTAATCTCAGGTTAAAATAACCAAAAAAATCAAAAAGTTAAAAAATTAACCCACATCACAGACGAACCCAATGTAATATAGTATACTATTCTTCTTCCATATTATCATCCTTCTTAAAATTTTAATAATTTGAAAGAAAATAGTAGGATAAGAGAAGTTATATAGAATAGTCATAGGAATCTTAATACACTCAATGACAAAATATTTTTATTTATTGGGTAAATTCTTAATCTTGATATTGGCATTTTTAATAGGTTGAACGGGATTAAAAATATCGAATTAAGAGATGAAATTATTAGAGTTTTAGTGTTAGATTAGGTATATAAGATAAATTACGTTTGTTTTTGCACTAATATATTCATATTAGTTAGTTGAAATTAAATTTAAGAAATTACATAAAAATAGTCATTATAGAAAAAGTGACTTTATTATTTTTTATAAAATGAGGGTAAAAGGGTCTTTAACCATTCAATCCCATAGGATTCAATTACTCTACTCTCCTTTTTTTTTTTCATTCAAACAAGATTTATGTAGAATTGCTAATCCAAAAGAATAGCATGTGGATTCACACCAAAGCTTTTGTTGGAGGGGGTGTTCTTATTTGATCAATCACATTCTCTAATCTCTTTATGTCAGGTTCATTTTTTCAGAAAAATAGACTAACATATATAAAGAGATCCTTAGTACTCTTAAAAGCATGCAAAGCCTAAGATTTTGCTTTCTTTTTGTTCCTCTCTCTCAATGGCAATTTTTTAAAGCTTATCTTCCATTCTTTTGTGAGGAACTGCAGATTCATATGGTCAGAGAGTAATAGAGTTTTTGTACTCTCTCTGAGCTTCATGCAGTGTGAATGAGCTTTCCTTCCTTTCTTTAATTTTTGTCATTTTCTCAATGAAAAGAACAAGAGGAAATACCCTTTCAACATTTAAACATGGAACATTATATATGTATATATATATATATTAGAAAGTTATGCACATGTGATGCGTATACAGAAATAAAAAATAGTTGTAATTCTCTTCTAAGAAAAGAAGAAAAAAAAATTGAATGTAGATGGAAGAAGAAGTTTTTTGAAGTATCAATATTTAAAATAAAATTTAATCAGTTATATAGAGATAATTTAGACATGAAAAAATGATAGCTCACGATAAATAAATAAAAATAAATAATAATGATAAGATGCCCATAGTAATATGGGAATCCATGACATGTTAATGTTGTGGGAAAGATTATAGTACACACATACAATTTTATACTTTCTGAGTCATAACTAACAAAAACAAAAGAGGTCATAACTAAACACAAAAAAGTTATAACCAAAAACTTAAAATAATAATGTCATAACTAAAGAAGAAAATTTGTCATAACTAAACAAGAAAATGGTGTGACTAAGGATGCATATGATATAAGAGTGTGCATAATAGAATTCTTCTAATGTTGTATTTAGATTTTGAATTTGTAAAAAAATAAAGAAAGAAAGAAAGAAAGGAAGGAAGGAAGGAAAAGATTTGTTGAAAGATAAGTTTATATATATAATTTTTTTTTATAAATTTAAAATTCAAATACAAAATGATAAAGAAATGGCATGCTCCTTTTAATCCACCAAATATTGTCCCCAATGTCAAAAAGGGGGCAATTATATGGGACACATAAGTGGAAGGGGAAAATGATTTTATTTATGTAGAGTTAATTATCACCAATCGAGCCCTAGAGACAATTACCACATGCTAATGGGGTCCACTAATGGGAGGACAATCATTGGATGCAAATCCAATAACATCAAACACTCAAATAAATTGTAAAATTGCAATAATATTTACTTATTTACTATTTATTTAGCTAGACAATGAAAGGGTTTGAGATTAAATAAGCACTAGCTTGTAAACATTTATTTAGCTTGATAGATAGCATATCAATAATGCAATCAAATAACCACAATGCCTTTAAAGTTGGAATACCTCTATTTTCCTTTATTTTAAAAATCAAATAATGTGAAATTCGATATGCATGTGTGTGCACATACAAATTCCATAAATTTCGCCCAAGTAATTATATCAAATAATGTTGTTTTATTATATTATATTACACAATCAATATACTTACATAAAGTTATTCATCTTGTGATTGGTTGTAGTTAGAATAAATTGGTTCTTTTATTTTTAGGGCAATTAACAAAAAGCAAAAACAAGTATGCAAATATTGTTATAAGAGAGGGTGAATAACACGAAAAAAGGGGACCCCTATCATATCAAAGATATAGATGAGGGATATAGATGAGTGCAAAAGGACAATCCAATTGAGTCCTTTACCCCACCCATATATAGTGCAAAATAAATCAGTGACTTGTTTTGTGAACATAAAGAACAACTTATTGAATGATAGCCCACAATAAACAAGGCCCTTCATTTTGGACCCAACATTCCTGTTTACAACCTTGTTCACATCTTGCCCCAATAGGATGAGAATTATGTATGAAATATATACCTCCATTTAAATGGTATTATTGTTGCAAATTCTCTAAGCATGTGTCGGGAAAATTATTAATAGTCTTGAAATATCAACTCAGCACATTGACATGGTATTTTTTTATTAATAAGAGCAGTAGTTATGAAATGTGTAGAGCTAACCTGACCTCCTTAGTTGATTAAATGAGAGATAAAATCAGTTTCATTCATTGTTTTTGAAGTGACCTTATTGATCAAGAATACCACATGCACATATGGCGATTGTACCTCAGACTACTGAATAATTTTCTTTGGAGTAGAAAGGAAAATCCCCTACTCCATGCGCCACAAACCTATGTAAAATGACATTTTTATCCCTTCTCACCAAAAGTTAGTTTGATTAATATTTCCAGCTTTCTAAATTTGGGGGAGGAGGGTGTTTTTGGTGCCCGAACCAATGTTCATATCCATTTTTCAAAATTCCAGAGGCCACAATTCACTAATTAGACAGATATTGGGCAATAAGTAATCTTTGTGTCTTTGATTGCTTTTAAGCTTATAACATTCATAGATTATTACCACTGCAGTAGCCATTAATAATGCCATATGGCCTTAGCATTATAGCTATAGCTTGATAAAATATATATATATATATATATATGATATGATTATACATGGAGAGTGAAGGAATCCCAAGAAAGAATATAGAGTTTGGCATGTTACTAAAGCAAGACAGAAGCACTACAAGAAGGTAACTTCTAGGCATACCTTCTTAGGGATTTACAAATATTCCAAACAAATCTTTAGGGTTGTTATTATTATTATAAATGTTTTGGAGAGTTGCATTATTCACTGTCATGCCTTGAAATCACAAACATTAAAGGGAAAAAAAAGGGCTTTTTGTGCAGTTTTTATAAAAAAAAACTGCATGAAAATCATCAGCATAAATGGCTTTCAAAGGTGAATGGATGGGGAAAAAGCAAAGATGGTCGTTGCTTTTCTTTTCTTTTCTTTTCTTTTTTTTTCTTTTTTTATGCTAAAGTGGAAAAGACCAATAAGTTGAGGTAGGAAACGATGTGTATATGAAAGAGAAAAGAGTGTGTTTTGGAAAGATTTTAATTTTCTGAACTTTATTTCTTTTTGTATGTCTCGCATTGTCAGACTTGTTTAAGTCTCTTGTTAGATATCTCAACGAATAGAGGCTCTTATGATCATGCCAGAGAGAATTGTTATGCATTTACCTTTTTTTGGGCCAAGAAAAAGATGGGGCCCAGCCCTGTTGAATTCAGTGCTAAAAAATCATGGTTAGCCATTTCTCTACTTTGATGTGTAACTGAGGGCTCCAATGGGCCCAACTAGCACTATCTAGGCTGGGCTTTCCATTAGTTGATCTCTTTTGGTCTGCATTCAAATAGAGGTTGGACTCTCTTCTTGTGCTAGAAAGGAGGATCAAAATTAGGGCTGACTATTTCTGAATACATGCTCAAATTTTTTCATGGGAAACCAAACCAAATAAAATAAAAAAAATTGCATTTTTGAGAAATGTCTTCATTCTCTTAGCCCAACAAAATAAAAGCAAAGAATTTAGCCCCTCTCCTTCCTTTTCTTTCTTTTCTTTTCCTTTCCCTTTCCTTTTTCTTTCCATAACAAATCCAAGAACCAAACAACACAATAGAGTTCCAAGAAAAATACCAAGGAAATATCTTATTTGATCTGTAATCATTCACTATGAGATTAATATGTGCCTCCCTTGAATGGTAGTAGCACCTTTATTTTTCAAGATAACAAAATCCTGTACACAATTTGTTAGATCCTAATCATGTCAAAGGGCCACAATTTTTCTGAAGTATTTCGACAACCCTTTGTGAAAGACTTTCAGCAAATGTTCCTAACAACGGTTCAAAGCTCGAAACGTCTGCTTTGGTTTTCCCACCAGAAATGTTGGTAGATTGCACCAGTTTGGTAACTTCTTGAACTTTCTTTGCTATTGATGGCAGCATCTCAGTAGCCTCGCTGTATAACTGAGACTCAGATCCTATTGAAGCCTCCTCTACCGTATTGGTCAGAGTTCCTAATTTAGAAAATAACAGGAATGCATTCTCAGCTGCGGTCTCCAAATTGAGTAATGCTTCTTTGCATGCCATGATTGTATTTTGCTTCTCACATCCCTCAAAATTAGACTCCGGCTGGTTTATGATATGTTCAAGTTCAAGGTTCCCTGAATTGTCCGTGGCAAAGCAATTGGCTGAATCACTTTGCGAGATAATGGTAGCCAAGCTCTGCAACTTTGGCATCATGTTCTTCATGTCCTGTAAAGATTCAAAAGAAATCAGGAAAGGCATCTTAGCTTGAATTCTTAAGTGTCGTTTTACATGTAAGTTAAGAAAAGTTCTCCAAAACCGAAAGGAAATATATATATATATATATATATTCTAAATAAATATTTTAAGTTCAGATTAAAACAACCAACCTACATCATACTCAATAACTACATTAACAAAAAAAATTAAAAAAAGAGTCTAAAACTGATAATTCAGTGATGAATGGAGAGCCTGAAACTGACAAACTAAACATACCTGAAGTAACAAGCTTGAAAAACCATATATGATTTCATTCAACATTAGTTTTAAAATTTTTTTGTTTTGTTTCTCTGAATGTTCCTCCAGCATAATTTAATCGAAAAGGTAAACTTGCCAAATTTATGTTGTATTAATAGACACACCTTTTCACAAGTACTTTGCAATTCCTCCAGGACCAGTATTTGTGGGTCCTGCTGCATAGCAAGGGAAGTGACTTCTTTTCCCTCTTTCATACTTTCACCACCTAGATCCCGAATGGGCGTGTCAAATAATTTTTTCTGGCCTCTAAGAAGGTCCTGCCGGAGAACAAATTGTGCCAAGTAGCTTTTCCCTACTGATGATTTCCTTTCCTGTGTCTAAAAGCAGAGAATATATGTAAATGAGACTGTAAGACCATCTCCAACCATGTATCAAACTTGTTATCAAATTTGAATTTAATGAAAAATTGGTCATTTTTCAGCTCCAATGGTTTCATCAAATCGGTATCAAACTATGTTACCAGAAAATGCAAATACCCTAACGAATTACGTATTGGTACGTACATTCCGAAATATGATACACTTCGGTTCCAAAACAGTAAATTTAGTGTTCCAAAGCGATTTCAAAAGTTTTTTTCAATATATGTCCTTAAATGTTACCTTAGGAGGAAAATATTCAAATATAACGAACTAAAATCTAAGGTGAGTTAAGTTTTGACAAGACAAAAAATCAAAAAATAGGTCATAATGCTCATAGAAAATATTACATCTTATTGGTTATCTAATAGTTTTAAAAAAAAAAAAAATTTACTCTAGAAGTAACTTAAATTTTTAAGTGTAATATTTACAAGTCTACTTCTATCGTACCACATTTTAGAACGTGGCGTACCACGTTCCCGTTCCACATACCAGAACAATCCACGTTCCAGATAATATAGGTATCAAATCCAAGATTTCACTTTTCTTTTATCAAACTAAAGACCAATGTGCCATTCATCAAATTACTGTTCATTATCGTTGGATTTACACCACCGGATATCCCCCGGATGTCCTCCCGAATGACCACCTCAATGCAAAAGTTTGTGAAAAAATTACACTGGCCAGTCGACCGCCCAGTCATCCGCTTGGTCAACCCCCTGGATGACCACCTCAAGAAGAAAAATTGTGAAAAATTTGCACTGGCCGGTTGACCAACCGGTCGTCCGCCCGGTCGACCGATGGTTTGACAAAGCCACAAAACCCTCTATTGGAGCATTTGATATGAAAGAGAGCTTTTCCTTAAATTTTTACTCAAATTTAGTAGAAAAACCGTTGGAGATGCCCTAAAATATTTACATAAAAATAGGTCTTCTCCATAAAGCATACACAAACTAATGCGCTCAGATCTTAAGTTCCTCTGGCTAAAACTACGGTGGAAAACGATGTAATAGTCGAACCTTCTATAAAAAAGAACCGTAAACCAATACTTAAAATAAAACATTAATAATCACTCTGTTTGTTTTCAGTTTTCAGAATTCACTTTTCAAAAAATTCTACTTTTTTGTTTTCCATATATTTTTTGTTTTCAATAAATTTTTTTAATATTTTAAGCAATTTTTTAATTTTTAGACACACCTAACATAAATACACTTAGAAAGTATAATATTTCTGAAACAAATATTTAAAAAATTTACTAAATACCAAAAAAACAAACAAAAAAAAAACTAAAATTTAGTATATTTTTCGTATTTTTTTGTATTTATTAATTTTTTAAAATATTTTTTCACAAATATTTTACTATTTAAATACATTTAAAAAAGTAAAAAAATTGCTTAAAATTTTAAAAATATTCACTAAAAACAAAAAAACACAAAAAACTCAATTTTCAGAAAACTGAATTCAAAAAACTAAAACCAAACAAATAGTATTCTCCTAAAGTTGTTGGCTTAAAACATATTTCTTAAGACTTCCTCATTTATATGGAGAATCCAGTTAACTATGCTGCTTAGCAGCTACAAAGTCTTTTACTGCTTCAAAGTAGAAATGGAAATTTAGTTCTTTCAGTAAAGAAAACAGATTTTGGAGTTGTGGCTATATATCTCACGATAGAAGGCTAAAAGACAAGATATGGCCCTATTAGTAAGGAAACACATTTGGATGCATCCTGCGATCCCAGCTAGTGGGTATACAAGTTTTCCTCTGGTCATTATCTAGCAAGAATGATAAGGTAGATCATCTATCCACAAAAAGAGAAGGAAGATTATCTACAACGCGAGGAAACTACCAACCTTCAACCTTCCTGACAAATCACCAAAGTTGTGCTTGAGCAGATCCTTGGCTTGAGACTTCATGTAGGCGGCATTGACTTCCATCAATGCTTGTAACCCACTTTCAGTTGTTTCTGACTGAAACTGTTCTGATACTTCTGAAACAGACACCTCCTGGCACGCACTTGCACTACTTATCTCTAATTCATCGCTGCTATGGCTTGCTGAGCCAGAACCATTTTGTCTGGCATGTTTGGTTAAAGATGCACCTTCGCCATCAACATGGTTTCTAAGCCCAAAGCTGGGTTCCACTGGAGAATTATTCACACTAGGATCCCTGGATGAGACTTTAATGACCTCAATATCACTTGTCATCTCCAAAGCTGGGTCTTTTGCTGCATAAAAATCATTACTGCATAAGATATAAAACAAAATACCAATGGCTTGAAATAATTTCCACTATGATCTCTAATTACAGACAAGTATCTCTACTACATGAAATCAGTCAATACAACATGGTGAACTGTAACGAGCCTTCCATGTGCCTTTTTTTTTGTTAATGGCTATGTAGTGAGATACACGAGTCTGCCGGTAAAAAGTATCTACAGCAGCCACTAATACATGTAGTAGTAACCCACCCAAAGAATACCACTCACACCGTAAATCAAGCCCATAAAAGCATCCAGGCTGTTTGTGCATGAAAATTTGGAAGCCGACCAACCACATGATTTTGGACACAGCAACATGTAAGCATAACAAAGACAGGCAAAAAGAAAATCAAGGTACACTTCTGGTTGTTTGCACAAAATGTTATGAAACTTGCGTTGAAAAGCTAGATATCAACACCATCTCCATTCTTCATGCTTCCATTAGTATATAAATAGCAAGGACATAGTGTGAAAATTAAGGGTTTGGCCTTACACACACTTGGAATGGTCACCATCATCTTCATGTCTTTCATATCCCAAACCCCTGGGGAATTTAGTGAATCCAAGCAAACAGTATGAATGGTGAGCCAACGCCTGTCCAATGCAAAGCTCCTCCTGAAGCACAAATATGAAACCATGAAAGCATTTAGTAAAAAACTTAGCATTCACAGGACAAAAACCATTGCCAAAAGTTATTGAATGCTAACCTATGGGTTTCTTGAGGCATTTGAGATCCTTGGCTGGTATCGGTATCAGATGAATGTCTGGACATGCTACCAAGAAATGGTTCACTGCCTTCCAGGTCATGTTTAGATGGGGTTTGAACATTAGAGTCCGCGTGACTACCAACCTATGGAGAAAACACATTCAGTCCAACTTGCTTGTAACAACAGTGGGAAGCATGAGCAGACAGATTATAGAATCACAGATGTGTGGCACATGTTAATTCTTTTAAGAATTGCGAATAAGATCATGGATGGTAAATTATACAACTATCAGCATTGATGTAATAGTTAACTTTCATTTTTCTCCCAAAAATGTCCTATTTGAAGGGTTAAATCGTCTGGTTCAGATGATTTAACTGCATCTGATAGAATGCATTGACAGAACTTGATAGTGTTGCCGAGTACAAGAAGTCACTGGAATGTGGATTATTGTTGTTAAGGGCAATGGAAAAAATGGCCACCGTTTAACGTTTCTTGACCTCCTGAACTGCTATGTAAATTTTTTTTACAAAGCATGCCAAATTCCCCATTTTTTTTTGGTATCGTTTTCGTTTTCTTCATTCTTGTTTTTCACATGTTTGGAAACAAGCACAATGAAAGGTTCAAAAACACCCATTGCTTTCATTTTTGTGTGACAATAGTTTTAAAAAAATCAGAGTGACACATTTTCACAAGTCATCTTTTAAAATACCTGGGACGAAGTATAGTCCGGGTCTATAGGCATGATCCGAGGGCTATTTACTTTGGCTCTTGCCCACTTGGGGAGTCTGGAAATGCTAAACTTAAAAGCTGAGGTCTCTCGAAGACCACCTCCTTGACAAAAAAGTCTGACAGGATTGGAACTTTCTGGCAGTGTCCATTGTTCAGGATTGATTTTGAATGGGTGATCATCCTCTTCATAAAACTTTAAATGACTTAAAGATGCAGGTTGGACCATGCTGCTTGGAGAACTTGGCCTGGAGTTTTGCTTAATTTTCTGTAGTATCTTTGAAGACAAAGGAGCAGGCACTTCCCAAACAAAAATGCAACCATCACCAGCAACCTGAAGACATCAATAAATTGCACAATGCATTTATGATGTCAGAAAAAAAAGGAGGGCCAAGGAACCAAAAAAAAAAATTGGCTTCACATATTCACACAAGTTTCCTTCAAATGAATTAAGGCTTTAGATAATTTTAACAATGCAAAATATATTACCATTTTCATTTCATGCAACAATAGCAAGAGCAAGCCTACTGCATGTAAAATACAGGATGGTCTAGAAGAATCCCATTATGTTCAGTAATTATAATACAAAGTAGTTTGGAAGAAACAAAGATTAAGCATTAAAGTTGCACATAATTTCTTTCAGGTCTTCAAAAGGTTAATTTACGTAGGTAAATAACCTGGCTTCACTTAATCATGGCATGCAATACAGGGAAAGGCACATTAATTAGCCAGGAAAAATTAGTAATAACTCACAGAAACTATGTGCTCACAGTCTGGTAAGAAAATAATGCCAGTAATGACTTCACCATGCCCCTCTGCTCGTGCAACAATCTCCCCAGTAAAAAAGTCATACATGCAGATAGACCTCTTAGAGTAAGAACAAACCAAAAAACTGCAGCTCGGGTCCATAATTACCTGTCAAAACAATTTGTTTGCAGCATAAGATCATTGTGATGAAGGTGTAACCTCGCCTTGCTGACCATACTAAGATAGCTCACCTTTACCAGGTCTCCAGACTCTCCTTCTTGCTTAAATGATCTAATAAGTTTCCCAGTAGCAATGTTGAATATGTTTATCTTCTTATCCTATCACCAGAACTTATTCATCAGTATTCAGTCCCAGGCAATGGCCATTATACAAATCATATATCCACGTTTTATATTACAAGGCCAGATAACCAGCATTGATTCAGTTTCTGTGGTGGACAAGAGTTGACTTGCAAAAATCAGTCAAGGAACACATTAATGGTTACCATTTGCATTTTATTTTGCTTACTAGAAATATCAGTTAAAATACCAGTTTACCTCCCCTACCGTGACAGCAACATCCATAGTAGGATTTACAGCCATGTCATACACAGCTCCAAAAGATGCCATTTGATGATTACAACGAGAAATCTTACAATCAGTATCTGTTACAGCTACATCACGTAAAATCAGAGACCTACAGGAAGAAAAAAAAAATATGTAAATGACATAGATGTAGTTGGATGCCACTTGAAAATGAATTATTCCTTTTGGTCCTCATAAGAACTGAAGGGATAAGATGTGTTACAATGCTACCAAGAAATTGGGTTAAATAAGCAAGTACTACAGCAAACAGAATTAAACTTTGAGCCTTAGTTATCTCCTGAATTTATCAGATGTTTATATGCAACAAGTTAGAACCATTTCAATCGCTACGAGGAATAGTATACTCCTCTTCCAAATGATAAATCAGTCAAATTGACTTAAATTCATTGGGTTCTACAGAACTCCCTGAAAACCATATTGCTTTAGAAGAACTCACCTATCAGCACTGCAACTTAGAATCTTACAGCCATCACTAATGAGTTTTACAGAAGTGACAGCGGCTGAATGATCATCAACACTTCCAATAATATCAAAATTCCTGAAGGAAACAAATAAAAATGGTGAATAAAAAGATACATCCAAAACTTGAACAAGCTCAAAAAAATTACTACATTACCTTTTGACGTCATAAAGATGGATCATTCGATCCCGTCCTCCTGAAGCAAGAAAGTAATAGCTTCCTAAAATTTCTTCAGAAAAAACATCCTTTTTGCTTGATAAGCTAAAGCTTAGTGACAGGATTTCTGCATCATGAGCATCCTGCAAGAAAAATACCCGAAAACCTATTTATGATAATTTG
Organism: Camellia japonica; assembly: GCA_030407325.1. NCBI lineage: Eukaryota > Viridiplantae > Streptophyta > Magnoliopsida > Ericales > Theaceae > Camellia > Camellia japonica. The sequence goes on from JAPPVO010000016.1 coordinate 9,716,427, forward strand.
CATAGATTTACAAAGCAAAAAGGATAAGAAAAATGAAATTTTAAGGCTCACAATGTTGTTTAACCAGCAAGATTTTTCAGCATTAAATATAGGGGCCTACATTTACCTGAACACAAATATAATCAGATGTGTATAGGTTATACACATGAAGGTTACCCTGGCAATCACCAGCAGCCAGGTGCTTTCCATCTGAACTAATTGCCAATGACCGAAACCCTGGCACGCTAATTCCAAGCTCAACAGAATCTCGTTCAAAAACCCCAGCACTTACTGCAGACAGAAACAGAAATAGACAATCAAAGAATTAAGCAATGAAAGAGTTAGCTATACTCTGATAGGAACAAATTTTAGTATACATGCATATACACATATATATAGACACGTACACATATCTGTTGGCGCAAGAGCTGAATACCTAAACATGTAGCTTTAACTGTCTCAGTCAATAAAAAGTTGTGGTTTGTAGCAAGAGCCAGATCATCCATGGATGAAACAGGTTGCAAGGCAAGATCCCAAAACCTTATAGTACCATCTGCTGAGCATGTTGCAAAAGAAACACCACCAGAACAACCTCTAGCAACACATGCCAGACATGGATCATGCATTTTTTCACACGGAAGATTCTTAATGTCCCATATGCATGCACTGTGTGAAACTAGCACACAAAACCTGGTAGCCTGGATAAATATTTTAAAAAAAAAAGAAAAGTATTTACCGCTTTCTGTGTAAATGAAGGTAATAAGCTTTGAAAACTAATGCCTGGGGACTAATAATCAAAATCAACGGATAGTGGGGTATGGACAAGGAATTCAAGATGAAATTGCAAAACAAATGACAGTTAATAAATACCAAGTTTTTAGCAATCACCTTGTCTGTATCTTGAATGTCCCATATGTAAAGACTGTGGTCTCCATAGATGACCACTGCAAAACAAAAAAAATAAAGTAAAATAATATATGTGCAAATAAAGGTAGGCAATTATCATGATAGATCCATTACTAACCAAGCTTTTCGGAGGCCAAGAATTGACAAGCAATTGCATTAGGAAGAGTGGGCAACAACTGAAGATCCTTTTGGCTTACTTTTCCAAGGCAGTCCATGTCATCTTCCTTTTTGCATCTTTTCATCTCAGTATGGTGTAAACTTCCAGAATATTCAAGGGACTCGATAGTAAAAAGTTTTACAACTCCATTATTGCATGCACAAGCAATCAACTTGTTTGATGTAGATAGCGCAAAAGCTTTCTTAACCTGAAGAGTAGGTTCTTTGAATTACGAAAACAATAAAAGGTGAAACTGATCAAGAAAAGATATCCTTAAGATGTGTGCAGCACTTAAATCTCGGTACAATGATTCTAGATCTATGATAACTTGATAGTTGAAATGTAAGAGGTGCTCCAACAATTTCCATAATTTAATAAATACATGATTTAATAAATGGTTTTACCACCTCTTCACAAATCATGGCACGTGTACCAGTACTTTATATACCAGACAAAATATTATTGTTAGTGACATGCATAGGTTATTCAAACGGGTTCACCTTGGACAAGTTGCAAAAGGGTTCAAGTTAAACAACAACTTCAACCACCACCATAACACACTAGTTGAATTACTACATGATTGGATTACCAATCACATGTACCTTTAGGTCCACTGAATTTCTTATTGACGACCCAGAATGGAGAAGATATAGAACACCTGTAAATGAAAGAAAGGGTATTTAAAAGCAATGCAATATCTTAAATGCATTAAACATATAACGTTCAATGTAAAGTTACCTACCTGCATCAGTCAATGCATAAATAGGTAAAATTCCACCAGCCTGATCACGATTAACAAGACTACAGTTGGTCAAGACAGGAGATGTAACAGCTACAAATGAGCATCCTTTCTGGTAACCGAGATTAATGGCCTTCCCATGCATTGCCAGAGACTTAGCCCCAGCATTTGCACGAGGTCTTGCAGATGATCCAACTGTCCAGAACTTAAGGTGCTTCTTCCCAGCAGTTACAATGAATTTTGCATCTGATGAGAAGCAAACTGATTCTACGGAAGAACAAGATGAACATGCTTTAAGCTTTGTAACTAACATCCCACTCCGCCAATCCCAAAGGCAAATGTATCCATCATGAGGAAATCCAACAGAAACCAGATGTTTCCCTACGAAGGAAAATAAAATAAGAAGCTTCAATTAAGAAAAATAGATTAGGTACAATATTGTTAATAATAACATTTCTTGACAATGACCAAATAGTACAAAAAAATATTGCAAGTGTGGAAGATCCAACTGACTTGTTTAAACTAACCATCAGGTGAGAAAGCAGAGCATGCCACACCATGCTGATGGCTTTTTAGTTCAGATAAGAAAGCCAAACTCACGCAGTCCCATACTAACACTGCTGGCTGATGCCCTGACTGCAAAATTATGTTAACCAAATTCAGGTAAATGATAAGAAATTTTTTTTTTTTTGGGGAAGTAAATTATTTTCCAATAGTTCACCAAGTTCAATTTCAGGTGCAACTGAATACTTCTGCAAAGACCTACATATTTCCCTCCCTTTTTATATAAGTAGGCCGACCTATTTTTATTTGACATCATGCTCCCAGAGGGAAATTTTCAAATTTAAAGTTGAGTAGACACTACAAATCCAACTATGTTTCTTCAAGTAAAATCACCAAAAACACAAGAAAACTGAAAACAGCTTATAGACATTTTTATGTTGAAACCTGCACTAGGATAAATGTACAATTCAACTCAACTCGACAAGCCTTGGTCCCAACTTCTTGGCTTGGCTACTCGGTCCATCTTTTCTAGCGGGCACTTTGTGCAGCCACATCCTCAGTTAATCCAATGGAAAGAATACAATATGTTAAGAAAATCAGATGAAATGGAAATGAGAACGGTATTACCCCCTGTTAAGCCTCAAGATAGCTTTTTCAATAAGGCTGCCAGCCTGCCAGTATTGTATAGCCCTAGACGTAGTGCTAGGCCAAATAAGAATAATGCTTAAAATCAGAAAGCACATGGATTGATCCAATGTATCTTCTAGACCATTTTAACAATATATCTAGCCCAACCTAACAAACTAAATAAGACATTATTTAAAATAAAATAAAAAACCCAAAGAAACCAAATTCTGGGTCTCGAATATTATATCCAATTAAAGAGAAGACCGAAAAGATGCGGTCTTTCCAGCATCCTCATATCCAGTTGAGCTTTTATACGGCCATGGTCTAAAAAATGCAACAACTGTGAAAATACAGAGCTCCCCGAAGTAAATCCTAAATTAAGATTTTCAACCATGAATAAACCAGACTTCACATCATCTGTGACCAATACTTTCGAATACATAACAAAGTATTAAAATTATGTGCCTTTGCTTATAAAGAATTGAATTTCCTACCTCTCCAGCTGCCACGAAACCCCCATCTTTCGACATAGCTACGCAGCTCAGGGGCTTCGGCGTTCGATTGGAAACCACGAGGTGTGACTGGGACCCCGATTCCACATTATAAACCACCACAACACATCCGGCCACATAAACACAGCGCGAACCGGAAACATTCGAAGCCAATCCATTCGCATTCTTCGTTGTCAATCCAATAACTTCTTTCAATTTCAACTACAAGCCCAAAAACAACAATGGCAATCACATCAGCTCAAAGTGAGAGTGTTAAAGATTGTTAGGGTTTTGGGGAATGGTGGAGACAGAGCTGAGAATGTACCTTAGAAGAAGAAGAGTGTGATTTCTTGAGCTTGCGATTTGGTTTCATTTTCAATTCAAAACCCTAAACGAAGTGAGAGTTTCGGACTTCTTTACATTCAGCGAGTGTGATTCAGAGTAGGGAGAGAGAGAGAGAGAGAGAGAGAGAGAGTTGGGGCGGGAAATGAATGCAAATTAAGGAAGATCTCGATCGTTACGATATGATTTTCGAATCGGAATGTACACCACACTGTACATTTAGGTCCCATTAACGATGGGCTTTAAAGGCCCGTCCAAATCAAATTGTGGCCCGGCTCAATTTTTGGATTTAAGGAAGTTGGTTGACATGACATCTGTGGTGTATATTTAGAGTTTTTTTTTTTTTTTTATAGTTAAACAATTCTAAATAAATTAATTTTATAAAAAAATTCAAAAAGTTAAAAGTTATTAAAAAATAAAATAGTTAAAAAGTAATTTTGAAAAAATAAGGCTGTGTTTGGTGTGAGTTTTTAATTAATTTTGTTTGGTTTTAGTTTTCAAATCATGATTCCAAATCAATTTCAAAACACATTTTGAAAACATGTTTGGTAAATCAGACAGTTTTTAAATTTTTGGTCTACTCGGTCATCTGCCCTGACATCCTCCCGAATGTCAGGAGTATGACCGGGCGGTCGTTCGGCCAGTTGATCGGAGCAGTACTTTTCTTTTCTTTTTTGACAATTGCCAATCACCACCTGTTATTTGGGAAAAAAAAATTATATTTGTTTTTAATATTTTGTAAATATACAAATTATTTTTTTAGACCAAAATGACAAATTATTTTTTGAATTTAATTTTAAAAAGAGTTTGGTTATGAGTTTTGGATAGAATTTTCAATAAAGTTTTGTTTTGTGTGTTTGGTTATGAGTTATAAATTTTTTAATTAAGTTTTGAAAAAAAATTTCAAAACTCATAATCAAATAATTTTTCTCATTTTATATGTTATATAAAAAATTCAAAACTCATAACTAAACAAATTTTTTCTTTTCAAATCAGAATTCCAAAACTCACAAACTCAAAATACAACTCTATTCTCAAATCATAATTCTAAAACTCTACCAAAACACTATCTAAATTATTCAAATCAGTCATTCAGGTTTTTCCAATAACTAAGGGGTGGTTTGGCAACTTAATAAAATAGTCAAAAAGTAACTATAAAAATTTAGGGCTTGTTTGGTTTGAATTTGAGAGATGAGTTTTAGAAAAAAAATTCAAAAAATTTGTTTGGTTTGAAATTTTTCTCAAACAATTTTCAAAATCACTTCTCTCTCTTACACATCAATCAATCACTTTTTCTCTCTCCTCTCTCCTTCTCAATTACTTTTTCTCTCACACATATCTACTCAATTCTTCCAAACTATCAAATCATCCCAAACTCTCACAAAAAAAATTTCTCTCAAAATATACAACCAAACAAACCAAAAAAATTTCTAAAACAACTCTCCCAAATTTTTTTCAAAAACAACTCTCCCAAAAAAAACCAAACAAGCCCTTAATCTTTTTTTCTCTATTTTTTACACGTCTTTTCATAAAAAATTTTAAAAAAAATTAGCCAATGCCCGAGTCACCCCTACAAAATTATTTTTAAACAAATTAATTTTTTAGATAAATTACAAATACATCTCTAAGGTTTGCATAAGAAAGTAACTAAATTTTTTTTATTTTTTCTATTAATTTTATTGAATAAAAAAATATGTGTAATTTCTAAAATTATAAGAAATAATTCGTATTTTAAATAAATTTTAGAAAGTGTATTTATAATTTATTTTAATTTTTTTACATCATAAAAAAATTAAAAAATCAAAAAAAGTGGTTTAAAAAAAAAAAAGGGGTTCCAAGAATTTTTTGTATAGTCTTTATATTTTACTTTTATTCGATATATATTACAAATAATAATAAAAAATAAAAAATTAACAGAAAGTCTCATATCTATAATCTATAACATCTATAAAAGAATGAAAGGTGTTAAATCTAACACAAAACGTCAAAATAATGTCCAATTGCCCAAAATTGCCTTCTCTTTTTTTAGTTTAATTGTCTACGGTTTTAAAAAAAATTGTAATCAAATTAAATCATTGAAATTATTGAATCAATTTGACCCAAATTATTTAAACACAATTCGGTTCTATTTGGAACTATGTTTTTACATAATTTGTTTCTAAAAAAAATCATATAACATTATCAAAAAAATTTAACTTATCATCAATTTATCCAGAAATTATCTAGAATTGTTATCTTGTTAGAGTATCCGCTTGAGACTCTCTACAATTGTAGAGAGCATTAGTATCAAATCCTTCCTCCATCAACCTTTCCAAATTTTTTGTAAATTAGCTTTTTGTTAAATTTGCTACAGTACCTCAACAAAAATAAAGAGGCACTGTTCATTAGCTACATTATTTTTTATTATATTTTCTGGAGCAAAATTGGGCCAGAATCTTTAAACCAGTCGTCCACCCGGATGTCTTACTGGATATTCTACAGGATGTCCCGTGAGTGCCTATAGCAGAAGAAGAAAAATATCCAAAATTAGCCTAACCGGCAACGGCAAATTTTTTTTTTTTTTTTTTAAGAATTGTTTGAGTAGCACCTTATCAATTTAATAAAAAAAGAAAGAATAACAAATACAATCAGAAATTAATATTTTAATAAAATTGAGTTAGAATAGAAAGTTTGATGCAGTGAATACTAAAAATGTGACTTATTAAAATAGAAAAAGTGAATTTTGGGTTAAATTTGACTAAAAATTTGAAAAGGCTGGTGCAGATGCTCTTATTCATATTTATTTTACATATAAATCCCATACTACAAAAAATTTAATATCCACTACACAACCACCCATTCAGAAAAATCTAGGTTGGAATTGATCCTTTAGGTTCAGAAAGATCATTATCTTATAAATTTTTTCTTTTTTGTCAATTGACCCTTCTTTTTTATTATTTTCCTTTGTGGTCAATAATGACCAAATAATTGAATCTCTTATAGCAGTGACTATCCAATTTCAATTTTCTATTTGGTTTGACCATTCTTTTTTTATCATTAATTTTCTAAAAGTTAGTTTTCCTAACTTTTGCTTTTATGAGTACTTCATCATGTATAAGATGATACGGCAATGCTACGTAGCTCAAATTTTGTGGCTCAAAAGTGGCTCAAATGGCCAAAACGACGTCGTTTTGAGTACAGAACAACATAAAAATGGCCAAAACGACGTCGTTTTGGCCATTTGAGCCACTTTTGAGCCACAAAATTTGAGCTACGAGACATTTTCCTTATAATAATCCCCCAATTTTGCTCATGCAATTTCACTCTCATTGATGTGGAATTAGGGATGCTAAATATAAGAGAGAGAAGGGTGTGGAATTGCTTCACATAGAGGGTGGGCCATATCATTGAGGTTGGAATTAGAAGGGCAAAATTAGGGAGATGTAACACCACTCATCCAATTATTTCATATTTTAGTCAATATCATCAAATTTATCAAGTATTTTATTAATACAAGAGGTACGTGTCATTTTTTTTTTAATTTGAAAAATTAAATATTACGTATATTTTTGAAAAATTCAAAAATATTTAGTAGATTAAGTGATTATTCCCGTAAAATAATTTCTTCACTATCTTTATAAAAGAAATTATATTCAATCTCCATTACACCGTTTCTTGCACACTATTTGAAGAAAGGTTTAGATAAATACATACATGTACTAGAAAAAGAGGTTGCAGCTCACAATCCGTGATGTGGTGGAAGTTGTTGTTTTTTATTGTGATTGTCAAAAAATTTGTAGAATTCATCAATAAAATCATTAAAAAAAATTCAATTAATTGGATATTGATAATTATATAATTGAGTATTAATTATGTGAAAAAAAAGTCTATTATCAAATTTATACTGATTAGTTAATTTTTAAAAAATAAATATCATCTGATCATGTGACTATGAATGCTCAATTAATTTAATTTTTTTATTAATAATATACTCAACAAGGCTTACAAGATTAACTATTTACATCACAATTAAACTTCCCAAATAGAGCTCTTATTGACCTTTTACTATAACAATTACGCGGCTGTTTCTCACTTGCTCTATTTGGGAGTGCCTAATGTGTCTTCCCATAGTCCCTCCAAGTGGTTGATATGAGACACTGCTGTTGGCTCAACCAACCAAAAGCCAACATGTGTTTGTACTAGATGCTACCATTATTCGGACCACTGTTTCATAAAACAATAACATAAGCAACATTTTTTGAAAGTTACAAATCCACTTCTCACTCAACAAAAAGAATTTAAATTTTAAATTGCTTTCTATTTGATTTTATGTATTCTTATTTGAATGGGAAGCTATATTTTGTTTTCTTTCGTTTTTATAGTGTTTAACTCTTCTTGCTTTTGATAAATTATGAATGTAGTGTACCAGTTATGTGATAAAATTATCCAAAGAATACATTTACTATTCCCCGAAAAAGGCAAAGTAAGTTATTGTAGAAAACATGGTTTTAAAAATCGGACCGGACCAGCCGGTTCAACCGGTTGAGGTTCCGGTCCGGGTACACCCACTGAACCGGTCATAGTGAAAAACCAGCCTATTTTGAGAGAACCGAAAAAACCGACGGTCGAACTGCCGAACCGGTTCCGGTTCACCAGGTTGATAAAACGAATTTTTTGTATTTTTTTCTTAATTATTTCTTTCTTTTCTTTCTTTCTTATTTTATATATATATAATAAAAATTTAATTGGAAACTCTCTTTTAAGGGTCTCCTCTTATGAGGAATCTCATTGAGAGTTTGAAATTATTATGAAAGCTTCTATCTATTTATAAGAAAAAAATTCTTCAAAAAAAACTCAAGAAATCTATGTGGGATTCAATCAAATTTATTAGAGGAAAACTTAAAATTTTGATCTCCCTCCAAAATTTTTGCTCTTATTTCAATCAAATTATTTGAATTAAAATCATATGGAGGGACTATTGAATATTTGATTTCTTCTTCCAAAATTAAAATTAATAATATTTTTAAATATATTTTTATATTTTTTAATAAAAAAAGTATTAAGAGAAATATTTAAGATTATTAAAATTTTTAATTTATAATTTTATTACTTATATTTTATTTAAATATAATTTTAATATATTTATGACGTCACAGTTCGATTCCGGTTCAACCTGACGGTTGAACCGTTGACCCATCCACCCGATCATTTTTCCGGTTCACTCACTGATCCGATTTTTAAAACATTGGTAGAAAACATCTAATGCTATGTGTGCTTTAATAAATATTTATTCCTTAACTTTTGTACGAAATAACAGTCATTTGTGTGTGCTTTAATAAATATTCGTTCCTTAGTTTTTCTACGAAGAAACATTCATTTATAATAATAAATGATAATTTTATTTATAATATATGTAGATTTATTAAGGAAGTAGTAATAGTAAATTAAACTTGAGAATAGAATGATCATTTTATTTCAATTGTATTTTATTGAACCAAAAACTACTTAGGAGTTGGATCCCACTAAATTTTTATTCCCTAAGATATTTTTTTCACTTTTCTCTTATGATAATATTTTCTTATTAGTTTTGTTCACTTCATTTTTTCAAACATGCGTTCATCCAATATTTGATTGCATATTTCATGTTTGATGAAAGCTATATGATTTTTCTTCATTTTCATACTTACTTTTTAATTGAAAATAAAAATGGTCCATATACTATGATCTTCCAAAGTACAAATGATTATTATTATTACTGTTGAACATATTAGGATATTCTCTAATTGAATTTTGAAGAGTTAAATTATTAGATGATATTTTGAAAAAAATTGTCCCAATATGACATTTTTAGTTGTATGATATCGTTTACCTATATTTTCAGAAACTAAATTTTTAAAAGACGATATATAAATAGATGAAATAAGAATACTAATAGTTGCTATATATATAAACTTGATTAATTGACAAATTCAATACTTTGAGCACCTTGATATGTAGAATAATATCAACAACTGTATAATTAGGAATGCAATTGTGTGTTTTCACATATGAAACTAACTGAAAAAAACAAATAGTAGTGCGACCCCCACGTGCATAGCGCGTAGGGGTCCAACTAATGAGAATAAATTATTCCAATTAATTTCATGAATTTTCTAATACATTGATAAGTCTTCTTTGTTTTGACAATCTTACAGTGAAATCCTATTTTGAATTTGGTAGGTCTTCAAATCACGTTTCCGTCACTCAAACATAACACTCCAAATGTAACACTCTAACAAAAAACTCCTTAGTATACATCAAACATAACACTCCAAATGAAATATTCCAAAATAAACTTGTTGGCTTTTTGGCTTTCGAATGGTATTTTTGTAAATGCGAGCATGCCAGCAAGGATCAATCAGTCCTTACAGAATTTATAATTGCCAATCAATTATCAGATGATTGTGTTTTAGTTCTTTCAGCCTCAATGAAGAGGACTTTTACTGGTGGCTTGACTTAGGAGAAATTAAGTAAAATAGCAATCAAATGACGAACAATTGAAGTATTTCATTAAAATGAACACTTACAATGATCCAAACTCAGCCTCGAAAAGGTTTACAGTGACGATTTACTTGAAACTACTCCTATGAATCGAAGTGCAGTGCAGGAATTTAAAGTGCAGGAATATAAAGAACAGGTATTAAAGTGCAGGAATTTAAAGTGCAGGAAATGTAAAACTGGAAAAGAAAATATGAAGTAAATGACTGGTTTGTTAGATCTGAGTCTGGGGCTTTTTTCTGGGACCTTCCCTGCTATTTATACTTCTCAAGGATGACCTTCGAACTGCACTTCAAACCGTCGAACTGCTCCTCCATGATCGCTGATTATGTTGCCTTATAAGTAGTTCCACTATGCCATCACTTGCAGTTGAGCTTCCCTCCTGTATTTGAATTTGAATATGAGTAACCGTTGAAGCCACGTAACCTTGCATCTCTTTATTGATCTAGTGCTACTCAGATCACATGAGAACCAATATTAATTGCCACGTGTATGATCAGGATTGAAGACTTGAATAATCTCCCCACAATACCCTTACTCTGCCACGTGTCGAATTGTAACTGGCTTTTACAAAATATGTAGCCAACATTACCCCCCGCACTAATATACCCAATACTTGGTGATATTAGTGGATCACAGTTTTTTCCCGCGCTTTTAGAACGTGCATGGAGTCCATATTCTGGAAACACAACCGTCACCTGTTTGGTGATTATTTGCATTAACTCTCTTTCAATTTGTCGAACATCCCAATACCTTAGTATTCGAACAAACCATGGCTAAATCAACTTCCCTTTCTACTGATCAAGCATATGAAGAGCCATTGAGTAATGCTGCTTCCCCTCGAAAGAACCTCCACGCATTCATTAGCCACCTTTACCCGCCTTTCTATATTCAGGTCATGGAAGCTTTTGCAAATTATCAACCTTTGGACTACGAGCACATTGCCCTTAATCATTCGATTCAAAAAGTTGCAGATATAGATACAAGAAGTTCTTCCTCTAACCTCCCCTTGTACCTCGAACGAACAGCTCTCAAGCCTTTGATTCGGCAAGTTGCAAATATGGACTTGGGAAACTCTTTTTCGCAAACCTCTGCATGGAATGAAGCTGCAACTTCTTCCTCTTCTGGGGTTTCTGACTGGACAAGCTGGTCAACACCTGAGTCCTGGGATTTGAGGGAACGAATCAACCATCATTTTGTTGAGTTCACTGACCCTTTAGAATTTCCTTCTTACGCTCGAAGTTCAGTGGTCTACCCCTACGTGCCCATTGACCATCGACGTAGTTTGGAGGAGAATCTGCTTGTAGCATGGTACACATCCTCCATGCCTACAAAGATAATGCATGCTACCAGGCGCCTAGAAGAAGCACAAGGGTACAACCCATCATTCTTAGCCAAAAAGGGGAAGATTTGTTCTTCTGACTGGCTTGATTATATTAATGCCTTTGTTCTTTCCGCTCCCGTGCCATCTCCCATAATAGAAGCATCCACACCTTCTTCTCCATCTTCTGAAACAGAAGCATCTATTTCATCTTCTGAAGCAGAACCATCTACTCCTTCTCCGCCAACAACTCTTTCCTGGACAGAGAAACTGAGGCTTGCCCTTCCCATGGATAAGGTCTTCCCACCTTACAAACCCCCATCTTCCCCTACTCCAACTGAGCGGAAACAAGCTCAACTTCTGCTTGCAGCTTTCTCTCACTGGCCCTTCAATGTTCTTGAGGACGCCTTCAATGTTCTTGAGGACGACGTCCCTCTCAAGAACCTTCTATGGGCTTGTGATATTCTGACTAGGGGCCATGTCCTTAATCCCCTCGCCCAAGCAGAACTTCATATGTTCCTGGACCAACTTCCGGTGCTCCTCCACTGGCATCGAAATTCTATGGTCACTACACAATCTTTGGATCAACTTTCGTCTCTTCGAATTCATGCCCAGTACGAAGCAGAGAACTTCATCGAAGAATTCGATGATTTCAAGAATAAAGATTCTACGTATTGGGATGATTTGGTCATAGACGAATTGGAACAAAGATCGAGAGAGGAAGCTTTTGAAATAAAGGCTGAAGAGCTCTACTACGAAGTGAGAGCACATCAACTCATGCAGCCAATGTTAGAAGAAATAGAAGATACAATAAAGAAATAACAAAAATTCATTGATCATTGTTGGACTAAATTTCATGATCTTGTTATTTATTCTATTCCTTATTTTTATGAGCTTGAATTTGTACCCAGATAGGGTTACTTGATGTAATTGCCTTGGCTTGAATACTGTACGAGGAGCAAATATTCCGGCGAGCCCGTATTCCTTTCTTCCAAGCTCCGTTTCTGTCCGATCACCTGAAAGCACAACGGCGGTGAGCTACCCGGCGGTGTGTGGCCGGAAAACCCCCTCCGACGATCAAGTTAGCACACACCTTGGGATAGAGAGAGAGGGAGGAGAGTGTTTGAATGTAAGAATGCCTTACAAAAGTGTTCATCTGTCGCGTATGGGGGGCGCAGACATGCTTATATACCCTTCTGCGCCCCAAACCTGCTCCCAATGGTCTCTCAACACGTGGCTCTGGTATCCCATCCGTCAGCACAAATCCTGCTGAGCATCACCTAATCTCAACTACCCGCTCACTCTACTGGGAGCTCGGCAGCCGAGCTACACCATCTTGTCCGCCGACGGCCGTGCTATGCTTCATGTCCAAGCACTCCACAAGCTGAGCTCAATGAGGACCGGGCTTCCTGCCGAGCACAGAACAGCTCGTGCTTAACTATGGTCGGCCTTCCTGCCGAGCAACCAGGTACCTCGGCTGACCACGCTTTTCCGGGCGCCGGTCACTTAACTTGACTGGCTTCACCTCCGCCAAACATGTAGCTCGGTCAAACCGAGCGTTGCCTTAACCGAACAACTTCTTTCCAAACTGGGCCACACATCCTTGGCCCAACACTTGCCCGGCCCACATCTGTCCGGCAAAACTCTATCTGGCCTAAATCTGTCCGAACCAGTACCAGATCATTAATCTCCCTCTCAAATACAAACAAAGTTCTTCTATATTTGACATTGTTTGATTCTGTTTCCTTTTGTCTTTAAAAGCCAATTCAGAGCTTCGAATTGAACAATCTCATCCTTCGAATCTGGACTCAATTAATGAAACACTAAAAGGAACCAACATGTCTTTTTCCAATTTATGGAGTAAAGTTGACAATTCTGGCTGATATCATCTAGAATTAGTGCTTCGAATTTAACAACCTTACCCTTCAAAACTAACTGTAACCAATATATGGTCATGGTTGATATAGCCAATCAATTTTAAATTGACCACTTTTACTTCGAAGAGCAGTCCATGCTGTTTTAGTTTAAAAGACAATCTCCTTTTATAAAAACCAACGATTGGTTTTGATGTTTCGAATAGTAATTCTCATCCTTAAAGAATCCTAAGTTTTGCTTCGAAGGCCGTTATTTTCATTAATAACCATCAAACAGGTCTTTAAACCCTTTGAAGTAGACCAATACTCGAGCATTCTAGCATCTTTAAGCATGTAGTATGCTTCGAAGCCGGCTTCTGTATTTCGAAGCCGTTGTTGTTTGATTTTTGGCACCAAAATTTGGCTTCGAAGCCAAATACCCTACTTCAAAGCTAGTCTCAGCATCTGGGTTGTGTTTTTTTTCCCTCCAAAAGTATCAATATTGAAGGAAACTCTTCGTATTCGTACTTTTTAGTACTTAACGACTTACGCAATATATTTTTCAGACACAAAACCTTCAAAAGCCCTTTTGTTTTGTGCTCTGAAATCACTTGCTCTTTTAACACACAAACCCTACCGATCCTCTATTAACCCTATCTTCCTCAATGGATCCTTCTTCGCTGAAAGTGCTCGCTGGCGACCGTATCAGCCCTACCATGGCTTTGAAGAAATGCATCGATGAAGAAATCACCAAACTAACAACTGGTGGGTCGAGCGCTATAGATGGACGTCTCTTTGTTCCTCGTCACAGCAACCAACAAGAATACGTCCTAGGTCCCATCTTTCGGGAGGCCCCTGACCAACTTCCTGCTTTATACCCTCGTTTGGAGGATCACTTTCTTCTATACAAAGGAGGGCTTGACTGGAGCAACTGGAGAATGACCCGGCCTCATCGCTGCTGGCCGACACTGAGAACCGAATGGAAGGAGTGGTATGACAGGGTTGTACCTGCGAGAGAAGATGACCTACAGGAGCTCTATATCCTCGATGCCCTTCGTCTTTCCAGGTTCATCATCCCTGAGGACCCCTTTTTAATTCCAGCTGCTTTATGTTTTTGAAATATGGCTTTTAATTTCTTCCAATTTCGATGTGGCATGATGCCTCCCACCATTCTTGATATTTGCCATCTTTTAGGGCTTTCCCCTCATGGCTCTCCTTTTACTCCCAACTATCCGGACCTCCCTGTCAAATTTTCCCTTCCAGCCTTAAATTCTTCTTATAGTGACTTTGTAAAGGCTGAAAATAAAAAGGAAGGCCCTGTGAAAGACAGAGAACTCTTTTTCTTTATTTTATATTGGTTATGCAAATTTCTTTTTTGCACATCGTCTCAGAGAATTATGCCTGAGTTCGCTCCCCTCGCGAAGGCACTTGTCTTGAAAAAACATATAGCTCTTGCTCCTTACCTTTTAGGCCATGTTTACAGAGCTTGCTCCCAATTTTGTGAAAGACCACTTGATGTTAACCAAGGAGGTCCCCTCTGGGTGCTCCAGCACTGGCTCTTCGCCTATTTTACTGATCTGCATTCAAAATGCCTAAAATTCCTTGTCCAGGATCCTAGCACTTATGGGGAGAAGTACGCTAGGATTGTCCTTTATCCTGCTTCTTTTGCTTATTACTTTACTTTCTTTTACCAACTCCCTATTTCTCCGTCTGCCTCATTCTTTTGTCCTTTCGAAGCCAATAGAGGACCATCCTGGCTGTAAACTTTTCTGGCTGATAAAGAGTGCTCCATCTCACCTCATAAAGATATGTGGGCCTCTATACTGCTACCAAGGGAATTGTTCATTGGCACTTTGAACCCTCGAGCCTATAAATACATATCTGAGGTGTATTACCCTTCCCAGTTTGCCAGACAATTTGGGCTCACTCAAGGGATACCTGTTCCACTTTGCAGTCTCTCGAATGTCCACCTTACTGCTAGAGATTTGAGAATATCCAAATCCAAGCTAGAGACGGCAATACTCAAACTGCTGAAAGAATTGAATGAGTTCCAATTTGTCCCCTTTCTTCCATCTGGCTTAGTTTTGAAAAGATTCTAGAACTGGTGGACAACCAATATGGAAGTGCGCCTATCTGTGCACCCTCATGACTTGCTAATTAGGGGTGTGCAGCGGATATACCGATCCGCCAAAACCGACCGAACCGAACCGATCCGCAGCATTTTGGACGGATGCGTGATGACGAGCGGACGGTTGCGGATTGATTTTCTCCAATCCGCCAATTTGGCGGACGGATGGCGGATTTGAGGTTCCTTTGGCCGCAACCGAACCGCCAAACCGCGAGCACCTTTAGTAATTTATAAGATTTTGTATTTTCAATTTGTTTAAATAATTTGTTTGTGTTTTCAATTGAAAAAGAATTTAAATATTTTGTTGAAAAAAAAAGTTTTCAACTTGAATACATTTTTTGAATTGAAAAAAATAAACGTATTATTTATCTATATTTTTTGGTTTTTAAATCTAACTCTAAAAGTAATAAATAAAAAATATGATATATGCTGGTTGATTTTTGTTTTAAAAAACATGCATAAATGTAACAATACAAAGAAATACAATCTCTACTACTGTTTTGTTCATAGTTTTGGTGGTATGAATTGTTTTTATATTTTAAGAACCACATATTGTAATACTTTATGTGGATGAGGCATGTTGTGATTGTAATATGTGGATGCGGCATGCAGTGATTGTGATATTCTAAAGTTTCAAACTTTCTTTCTTTGGATGAGGCATGCAATAATTGTAATACTTTTTAAGTCATTGACTGTAATATTTTTTTTTTTTTTTTTTTGAAGAAGTGCACAAGTTGAACTATGTTGAAAATTTATAAAATTTCAAACCGCCAAACTAATTCGCATCCATCCGCCAAACCGCCAATCCGCTTAATCCACATTCGCCGGATTGGCGGACGGATGTGGATTGATTTTCTCCAATCCACCAATCTGGCGGACAGATGGCGGATTGGAGGTTTCGTGGCCGCAACCGACCCGCGCCCACCCCTACTAATAGGGTTGGGAGTGCCTTCAAAGGCTAAGTCAGCAACAGCTGAGAACATTCCCCCTCTTCCTGAAACTGCCACAACTACTCTTGCAACTTCATCCCCTCCAGCTAGAGTTACTAGAGCTGCTTCGAAGAAGGGTAAATATTTTTAGATTTCCCTTCTTCTTTCTTTTGAATCTTTTGTTCGTTTCCTTTACACTTATGTTCTTTGGTGCAGGGTCTCCGCAAGAAGAATTCCCCAAGAGAGCTGAAACTTTAGCTATTCTCAAAAAGAAACAACAACAAAAACAGAAAAGGAAGCTAGTCCTCCCTCCTGAGGAATCTGAATCTATGGAAGAAGAAGAGGTTGAGCAAGAGCAAGAAGTGCCCTTGCAAAGAACAAAGAGACAAAAGGTGGTTGCCTCCCCTTCTGATATAATCAAACATCCTCCTCTCGAGGCAACTACTACAGTAATGGGGAAAGAACTTACCTCTGAAGAATTTGAACCCCAAATTGAAGAGAGGGAGATCGAAAAGGAGCTAGTAGCAACACTGCCAAGAAGGAAGAGAAGGAAAGTGACTGTTCCTGCAACTGACTTGGTTGAAGACCCCATTCATGAAGCAGCTGCCAAGGCAGTAGAGCAGGAACATTCCAAGGCAATAATTGTCTTCGAGAGGGCCGAGAAGAGACGGCAGCAATAATTTTTTAGAGATGAAGCCGCTGCTGCTGACGCACTACAAAGGAAAGCTGCAAGAAGGTAACAAACTGCCGAACATTACTCCCTTCGCAGCTCTCCCATCAGTGCTAATACCTCTGGAACAAGTAATTTCTCTCACACTTCCGCTGTTTTTCTTTTGTCAACTTTTGATACTGAATTTTGACAGTCCTTTGTATTTCTTCCTTTTGTAGCAACAACTACTGCGTTTCTCTTTCCAGTGAGGCCTCCCTCGGTTTCAGTTGAAGTTGACCAGATGCAGGATGTGAGGACTACTCAAATTATCCTCCCACTTCCAAGGTCTACACTTCCTGTACTTTCCATGAGGCCAAGCATTCCTGCATCTCTCATTCTTGGCTTAGAGCCATACCTCTCTTTCCTGACTTTTGATCTACCTCAGTCCACTTCTTCTTCGAGCCTTGTTCTTCCTCCTTCCTTCACAGAAATTCCAACTGCTACTCCATCTCTGATGGCAGTTGATCCCCTTACAGAGGGTGCTGGTAGTCTTCCAACCCATAGTTCATCACCTTTGCCTACTTCCAGCTCCTCTTCCCTTGATTCATTGGTGGCTAAGACTATAGAAGCTGCCAAAGATGCTCCATTCATTTCTCATATTCCCGTGCAGTCTTCTGTGCCTTCCACCACAACACTCTCTGCACCCCTCATGTCTATGGATGAGGTTGATGTTTTTGAGGCCAGATTAGCTAGTCTTTTTGACATACCTTTTACCTCTCCAATATCCAGTGTTGAAGCTGAGCCATTAGTTTTGGCTAACTCCTTGTTGGAAATTCTTGAAAGCTCTTCTTCTTCCAGCCGCAAGCCTTCTGTACCTTCAATAGACCTTAACACATGCCTGGAACTACTGATTTCCTTTTCGAGGATTCCCTTCGAGGCTCTACAGAGGCCTATAATCAGAAATGGTGTAACAACCCTCGTTACCGATTACTGATTAATCACTGACCACTGAATTATTACCGATTACTGTGAAATTGAGACTGCTTATGACTGATAATTGAATCAACTGAAATACTGAACAGACTGATTGAAACTGGAACTGAATTGACTAAGTGTGCCTATTGTATTGCATTTCTATCTGTTCGACTGTTTATTTATCTGTTCGTTGTGTTTACGTTTAAATTGCTAATTGAAGGCCTTATCGGCGCCGACGAACTGAAAATCGTTTAGTGTGTTGTGGTCACCATAATTTATGTAATTTCATGGTATATTTATTTGAAAACTGATTTGGTATGATTTAACTGGATTGAATTGATTAGAATAGAATAGTTAAATCACAGAGTTGTCTTATTTACGGAATTGCCATTGTTAGTGGGCCCTTTATTATAACATTTTTAGCTTCATTACACTTGAGTAAACATCCCTCAGCACATTTTGGGAGCTCAAAACCGACTCTAGAGAGAGAGAGAGACCTAGAGAGTGATTTCACCTTGATTTCATTGTGAGTTGGCTTGAATCTTGGAAGAATTGAAGAGTGATAGCAACATTGAACTCCTAGACTTGTAATTGAAGACCTAGGTAAGGAATTCACCTTCTTATTGTTGATATTGAACAAGTTCTTGCATGATTCATGCTTCATTGTAGAACTAAGTCATGATTTAGTTCAAAAATGTTGAATTATAGCTCTAATCTTGCATGCATGTGTATATTGAAGGGTTTTGAGTTGATTTCATGGCAAAATGGTGCATGCATGTTCACATTTTTGTATAAGTCCATGTTTTCATAATGTTTACAACTATTGAGCTCATTAGAGCAAGATTTGAAGCTTGAATTTGGTTAAAAACTCATGCATTGCATGTTTTAAAATTGCTCTTGAAAATGGGTTTGAAATTGGCTTAATTGACTCACCTTTGGCCCTTGCATGTACAATTGAGCTTTAAAACTTGTTGTACTATGAGTTTGAAATGCTTTTCCAGAATTTGGGCCCAAGAGGTTGAGTTTTGGGTTGTTGAATGCTTGGTTCGAACTTGGGAGACAAATCTGGAAATTCCAGATTTGGCTTCCTCGCTCGAGCGAAGGATTCCTCGCTCGAGCGAGCCCTTTGGTTTTGCAAGCTCGCTCGAGCGAGAATCGAGCGTGGTATCGCGCGTAAAATCGAGCAACCAGTACTTTTACTGTTCATCAGACCGCTCGAGCGAAGGATTGTTCGCTCGAGCGAAGCCTTTGATTTTGGAAGCTCGCTCGAGCGAAGGAAGGCTCGCTCGAGCGAGCGCCTATTTTCAGCAAATTTTGTAAAGTACTTTCTAAGTGCATCTTTGCATCCTCATCCCATTCTAGGCATTCTTAGGCCTAGTTTAAGACATCTTAATGAGGATATAGATGTAGAACACACCGAGGTAAATTAGGGTAAGTTATTGATCTTCCCCAACTGTATAGCTTAGTGTGTGTTCATCCTGTATACTGTGTAGGGTTGGCTTACCGAGGAGACGCTCTAGCATACTGTAGCCCAGAACTCTGTGAGTAACAACTGTGTAAAGATATGTCCAAAAATGATTATCTTCTGAACTGTTTACTTTATTGAACTGCTTACCTTATTGAGCTGTCTATCTTATCGAACTGTTTACTGAACTGAACTGAACTGGTTACTGAATTGACACCGTTTACTGAATTGATACTGTTCACTGAACTGAACTGTTTACTGAATTGACACTGCTTACTGAATTGAACTGTCCACTGAACTGATACTGTATACTAAATGAACGTATGAGTTATATTTGGAACTGTACTATGGCATCCTTGGCACCTACTGTTTACTGATTTGGAGCAAAGTGCTACACTGGGAGCCACCTCTAGAATCTACGGAGCTAAGTGCTACAGTGGGAGCCACCTCTTGAATCCACATACTGTGACAGAGAGATCTCTGTCGGTTCCCAAGTTTGGAACCACTACTGTTTACTGTTGTGATGGCCACTCGGTATTACCGATATGGAGCAAAGTGCTACACTGGGAGCCACCTCTAGAATCTACGGAGCTAAGTGCTACAGTGGGAGCCACCTCTTGAATCCCGGTATTACTGGTAAGGAGCAAAGTGCTACACTGGGAGCCACCTCTAGAATCTACGGAACTAAGTGCTACAGTGGGAGCCACCTCTTGAATCCACAAGTACTGTACTGTTCTCTGAATTGGTACTGTTACTGCTACTGTTACTGTACTGCTACTGATGGCCATCATTTACTGTTTGGTCTGTTAAGACCCGGTCTTTTAAGACCTACCGTTTACTGTACTGTTACGCCAAGGGATGTACCACATATCACTATTTTAACTGAATGACTGTTATGGCCTGACATATGAGCCACAAACTGAATGACTGATAAAACTGACTGAAATGACTGGTTTTAATACTGAAAGGACATTTATTCTTAACCCCCTTTACGCATTATATTATTCACTGGGCTTTAGCTCACTGCTCATAAATATATGTAGGTGTACAGGCACCAGACCGCGGCTAGAAGCGTCAGGGTTACTTCAGTTTTGTCAAGCCAGCCTATGTGCCTCACTGTGAGGTTCCGAGCCTACCTTGCCAAGGCTTAGGGGTGTTTTTAGTATTCCCCTACTGTACTGTCTTACTGTTTTGTAATAACTGGATTGAATGTATAGTTTGAATGTTTACTGTGACTGTGAGTAGGGATTAAGTCCCTATATTGAGTGTTTGTAAATATTGTATATATTGTTCTGTACCGACTGTTAATATGCATATGTATGGAAAATCTTTTTGCATACAGACTATCACAGCTCATTGGACACTGTTTATTTACTGTATTGGCTTCCGCCAGGCCCTGAACTCTGTTATACTGTATTACTGATAAGCAGGCCTTCGGTAATCACGGATTACTGGCCGGTTACGGTGCTAAACCCATAGGGCCGGGTTTGGGTCGTGACAGAGTGGTATCAGAGCGATACTTACCACGAGTTATACCGCACACACGTGTCCAAATGAGCTATAGGATGTCCTAGAAAAGAAATTAGGGCATTGCATGAACATGAGAAGTGTGTGGTTATGGTATGACTGAATATATGCTACTGTGTTAATCTATTTAAACGAGTGACTGCTTATACGATAAACTGTTTAAGTACGCAACTGTTTATGTTTATGATTACTGTACTGCCTATGTGAACTGAAACGAAATCTATATGCATACTTAGAGAAGTTAAATGAAATAATATGTAATGTTAATGTTAATACTGACTGTGGAAAATCAATGTGAAAGGAAATGAACGTGTGAAAGTAAAGTGGGTCATGTGACCGTATCTGAGTTGAAATGGAAGTATACACACGTCTGATATGAAATGAAATGCGAAATCAGTAAGAACCTTTCCTATATTGATAATCACCCTGCTGTGTGTAAACAAGGGAAAGGACGAGGAATGTGGATGAAACTGAATTTTCTGATCCGAGGATCAATAGGCTAAAAAGAATGATTGAAGCCTTAACCGAAAAATCTGAGATAATAAAGGCCGACATACGTGCCTGAATCAACTGACTATGATCTGATATTACTGATACAGAAACCCAATAAACTGAAACCGCCGGAATTTCTGGGAGGTACCGAACTACTGAAAACTGAGATTTGGGTTTAGAAACTGAGAAAGTATGTGAAGCTTTCTTTGAAAAATACTTTCCCTAATGCATCCGAGTTAAGAAAGTATCTGAGTTGAACAACTTGAGTAAAGTGATAAGACCGTGATCGAACATGAGATAAAATTTACCTAGCTAGTTTGGTAGGCGCCCCACATGATACATACTGACTACAAAAGACTAGAAAGGAACTGAAGGTGGGTGTGACCTAGATGTGTTTGACTGAATCGACGTTTTAAAACCGTCAAAGTGTGTAGATGTCCTGGATAGAGTATAATGCCTGAGTCAACGTGGCAGCATTGAAATATCCAAATCAACATCGTTAACTGAATCCGGAAGAATGAAACAGAAGTAACAGAAAGTGAAAATGACCGGTAAACCAATGACCTCCGTGAATGGAAAATCTCGGGCAATAGCTTTGACCAATGAAGGTCGAAGAAGCAATGTGAACAATGATATACCTATCTGTACCGTATGTGGGAAATGCCACTGGGGCGTTGTCGCCACCCAGCCGAAACTCCTTTAGAACGTGGACAGGAAGGGCACTTACCTAAATCTTGCTCACGAATTGAACCGAATAATAATGAGTCTAAATCTAGACCCTAGTAGTTCCAGAGAATGCTCGGAACACTGAAATGACTGACGCGGGTATTACCTTAAATAGGTGAAATTGCTTGTGCGAACGTTTGTGTGGGAATCGGGTATTCCGTAATTTGGAATGGACTGTGGTTAATGAACCTTTCGAAATCTACTGTTGATGCGAACTATATGTACAACACTGTAAACCTCATGTTAACAATTAGCTATGCTCTGAAAACTGTTTAGACATATGTACATATCTGCATACCTTTGCTTAAGGATGTTATTAGACTGAGTAGACTTCGGATTTGTTACCTTAACTATTGTATCTGGAGTACATTGAACCCGCGAACCTGTATTGGGACTGTTAGTAGACTCTGAACATGTACATATATGACTGTACCCTTGCCCGGAATGATTGATAAATTTGTTCAATGATTTAACCGTCGGGACTATGACCCTAGAACTGCATGACCGAATAAAGACCCCAACTGATAAACTCTAGACTGTGAATTATGATTATAGAAAACTGACATGACTGTTTGAGTAAACCTGCGAGCCTATGCTTTAGTGACTGTATGACCGATCTGGAACCCTCGTAGGGCAACTCACTATTATGTGTCACCAAGAACCTTGGGTGATGTATTACTGTGTACCATATACCTTTATGGAAGATTTATTGGGAAATTGCTATATTGACTGTGATGCTTACCTCTCGATATGAATAGCTGCATGCCTGTGCATTTCCTGTAAACTTATTGGGAGGAACACATTGTATATGACCTGTACTGCTTTGATATGAATTGTAAGGTCATAAGATTCTGATGTCGGTTGACAAATTGTGAAACTACTGACTATGTACCTGAACGAATGGAATGATAGGAATGGAACTGTTATCCGATCTAACCTGATGAAACCGTGGGTTGATAAAACCCTTTGTGTAACTGATAGAAATTTTTGGTTGGATGCTTGTGCTTTGAACTCCTACTTGAAACGATTTGCAGAACTTGCATCTGACACGACCTGATCGAATTTTCATCGAATTGACCTGAGGGAACCCTCATTGGGAAAGCTATTATCAGATTGCTTACGATGTGGAAAAAAAAAAAAACTGGGTATGTAACCTGTGATGACTTACCCGGTATTACTGTTATGACCATAAACTCTAACTGTCTGGAAGTATATGTAAGCTGTGTGACTGTTTTCGTACTGACATGTGCTATGGCTGAATTTGTGAAGACTGGAACTGATGAGTAGTAAATGGATACTTACTTCAGAACTCTGCCTACTGCTATGGGAGTAATGTACAAATTCGCCTTATGTCCCCAATAACTCCCGAATGAACTGGACTGACTGTAATGGATTACTGAACCGAGAACTGGATTGAACAAAGACTGAATGAAAGACTTGAAATCGAATAGGTCGTATCTTTGTAACTTAACGGGGGAAATTACTTATGAAACGGAGACCATCGCAAATCTATAACCCCGATAAGTACTTGAGATAAGTAGTGTGAATACTACTATACTGCTACTGTACTGTTACTGTATTATTACCGTTACTGTTACTGTACTATCACTGTCCTGACACTGTTATGTACTACTGTACTACTGTACAACTGTATTCATGTTCCGGGTCACGAAATAAGTTTTGTCTCGGAAATGCTATATACTGTATACTGTATACTGTATACTGAATGATTGTTGATTTCTGATACATATATTCGTGACTCTTGGTATTATGTAATATATGTTAGCTGCCCGGTATCGGAGATTCCTTTATGGGACTTATATTTTTTTTTCTGCACTGTATTTGCTCTAGTAACGCTAATGAATGCACCGCATATTCTTAATGCAAGAATTGTGGCATCTATGTATGCTTTGGACCAGAATATGAGAATGAACATATACCCGAATCTGTCCTTGACTGAAAACTGATAGTGCATAAGATTCTGTTTTAATATGAACCCCAATCCTTATACGTGATTTCTGATTCCGTTTCTGTGCACTGCTAAGATTGAGATTGGGCCATGAACCTGTTATAAAAATGATTATACTCCTGTTATAGAGTGAATGTCATATGTTGATTCGAGTTTAGAGGACTAAACTCTTTTTAAGGAGGGGAGACTGTAACAACCCTCGTTACCGATTACTGATTAATCACTGACCACTGAATTATTACCGATTACTGTGAAATTGAGACTGCTTATGACTGATAATTGAATCAACTGAAATACTGAACAGACTGATTGAAAACTGGAACTGAATTGACTGAGTGTGCCTATTGTATTGCATTTCTATCTGTTCGACTGTTTATTTATCTGTTCGTGTGTTTACGTTTAAATTGCTAATTGAAGGCCTTATCGGCGGCCGAACTGAAAATCGTTTAGTGTGTTGTGGTCACCATAATTTATGTAATTTCATGGTATATTTATTTGAAAACTGATTGGTATGATTTAACTGGATTGAATTAGATTAGAATAAGTTAAATCACAGAGTTGCCTTATTTACGGAATTGCCATTGTTAGTGGGCCCTTTATTATAACATTTTTGAGCTTCATTACACTTGAGTAAACATTCCATCAGCACATTTTGGGAGCTCAAAACCGACTCTAGAGAGAGAGAGAGACCTAGAGAGTGATTTCACCTTGATTTCATTGTGAGTTGGCTTGAATCTTGGAAGAATTGAAGAGTGATAGCAACATTGAACTCCTAGACTTGTAATTGAAGACCTAGGTAAGGAATTCACCTTCTTATTGTTGATATTGAACAAGTTCTTGCATGATTCATGCTTCATTGTAGAACTAAGTCATGATTTAGTTCAAAAATGTTGAATTATAGCTCTAATCTTGCATGCATGTGTATATTGAAGGGTTTTGAGTTGATTTCATGGCAAAATGGTGCATGCATGTTCACATTTTTGTATAAGTCCATGTTTTCATAATGTTTACCAACTATTGAGCTCATTAGAGCAAGATTTGAAGCTTGAATTTGGTTAAAAACTCATGCATTGCATGTTTTAAAATTGCTCTTGAAAATGGGTTTGAATGTTGGCTTTAATTGACTCACCTTTGCCCTTGCATGTACAAATTGAGCTTTAAAACTTGTTGTACTATGAGTTTGAAATGCTTTCCAGAATTTGGGCCCAAGAGGTTGAGTTTTGGGTTGTTGAATGCTTGGTTCGAACTTGGGAGACAAATCTGGAAATTCCAGATTTGGCTTCCTCGCTCGAGCGAAGGATTCCTCGCTCGAGCGAGCCTTTGTTTTGCAAGCTCGCTCGAGCGAGAATCGAGCGTGGTATCGCGCGTAAAAATCGAGCAACCAGTACTTTTACTGTTCATCAGACCGCTCGAGCGAAGGATTGTTCGCTCGAGCGAAGCCTTTGATTTTGGAAGCTCGCTCGAGCGAAGGAAGGCTCGCTCGAGCGAAGCGCCTATTTTCAGCAAATTTTGTAAAGTACTTTCTAAGTGCATCTTTGCATCCTCATCCCATTCTAGGCATTCTTAGGCCTAGTTTAAGACATCTTAATGAGGATATAGATGTAGAACACACCGAGGTAAATTAGGGTAAGTTATTGATCTTCCCCCAACTGTATAGCTTAGTGTGTGTTCATCCTGTATACTGTGTAGGGTTGGCTTACCGAGGAGACGCTCTAGCATACTGTAGCCCAGAACTCTGTGAGTAACAACTGTGTAAAGATATGTCCAAAAATGATTATCTTCTGAACTGTTTACTTTATTGAACTGCTTACCTTATTGAGCTGTCTATCTTATCGAACTGTTTACTGAACTGAACTGAACTGGTTACTGAATTGACACCGTTTACTGAATTGATACTGTTCACTGAACTGAACTGTTTACTGAATTGACACTGCTTACTGAATTGAACTGTCCACTGAACTGATACTGTATACTAAATGAACGTATGAGTTATATTTGGAACTGTACTATGGCATCCTTGGCACCTACTGTTTACTGATTTGGAGCAAAGTGCTACACTGGGAGCCACCTCTAGAATCTACGGAGCTAAGTGCTACAGTGGGAGCCACCTCTTGAATCCACATACTGTGACAGAGAGATCTCTGTCGTTCCCAAGTTTGGAACCACTACTGTTTACTGTTGTGATGGCCACTCGGTATTACCGATATGGAGCAAAGTGCTACACTGGGAGCCACCTCTAGAATCTACGGAGCTAAGTGCTACAGTGGGAGCCACCTCTTGAATCCCGGTATTACTGGTAAGGAGCAAAGTGCTACACTGGGAGCCACCTCTAGAATCTACGGAACTAAGTGCTACAGTGGGAGCCACCTCTTGAATCCACAAGTACTGTACTGTTCTCTGAATTGGTACTGTTACTGCTACTGTTACTGTACTGCTACTGATGGCCATCATTTACTGTTTGGTCTGTTAAGACCCGGTCTTTAAGCCTACCGTTTACTGTACTGTTACGCCAAGGGATGTACCACATATCACTATTTTAACTGAATGACTGTTATGGCCTGACATATGAGCCACAAACTGAATGACTGATAAAACTGACTGAAATGACTGGTTTTTAATACTGAAAGGACATTTATTCTTAACCCCTTTACGCATTATATTATTCACTGGGCTTTAGCTCACTGCTCATAAATATATGTAGGTGTACAGGCACCAGACCGCGGCTAGAAGCGTCAGGGTTACTTCAGTTTTGTCAAGCCAGCCTATGTGCCTCACTGTGAGGTTCCGAGCCTACCTTGCCAAGGCTTAGGGGTGTTTTAGTATTTCCCCTACTGCACTGTCTTACTGTTTTGTAATAACTGGATTGAATGTATAGTTTGAATGTTTACTGCACTGTTGAGTAGGGATTAAGTCCCTATATTGAGTGTTTGTAAATATTGTATATATTGTTCTGTACCGACTGTTAATATGCATATGTATGGAAAATCTTTTTGCATACAGACTATCACAGCTCATTGGACACTGTTTATTTACTGTATTGGCTTCCGCCAGGCCCTGAACTCTGTTATACTGTATTACTGATAAGCAGGCCTTCGGTAATCACGGATTACTGGCCGGTTACGGTGCTAAACCCATAGGGTCGGGTTTGGGTCGTGACAAATGGGTTCCTCTAGTGCTGTAAACTTGCTGAACAGTCAGGCATGGATGTTTCAAGTCATTTGTCTCAGGCAGCAGCTACTGTCGATTTTTACATCAGCATTTGTCAAGCTGCCAAGGCTAAGGCTGAGGCTGAGAAATTGGCTGGCGACCAGAGTTTTGTTTCCCAAGTAATGCTGAAGTATCAAAGCTTAAGGAACAACACTCCTCGGCCTCCCACTTTCGAGTCCAACTGCTGGAGAGGAAAGCTCAACTTGAAGAGGAGCTAGCTGCAGTAAACCAGGCCTTGGTTCGAACTGACACTAAATTGCAAATCACCAACCAAGAACTGGCCGATCGAAAGGGAGAGATGGCTGCAGCTATTCAATTATTTCCATCACTTAACAATAGGAATCTACTGTACAAAAACAATTAAGACATTGTAATGATTTCGGGCCAATTTGTGGCACAATGTACTTAATTCTTTATGAAAGAACAAATTTTGTCTATCATTTGAGCAGTCTTGTGTTTTTGTATTTAATGTTTATTTTATTCCTTGTGTTTCCCAGATGGTTGGAAAATAAGGCTTCAAATATCTGCCATTAATCTTTTTGGGATGTACATACCTATTCAATTTCTCAAATGGTATGTTCCAAAAGGCAGAACTCTATGAATTTGATATGGTCCTTCCCAGTTAGGTGACCATTTGCCAAACTTATGGCTTTTAATTCCTATTTGGAGTATTGTTTTCCATACCAAATCACCTTCATCAAAGCCAATGTGTTTGACTTTCTTGTTATAATTCTTGGTTGCTTTCTTCTTTTGGAAAAGAATGCTATTTAATGCCAAAATTCTGGCTTCATCTATGCCTTCTAACTCCAAGCACATACTCTGATGGTATTGCTCAGGATCTAACTGATCTTGGCATCTTACCCTCAAAGATTTAACATTAATTTCCACAGGTAAAACTGCATCATGCCCATATACTAAGGCATAAGGAGTGACTCCTGTGCTTGATCTTGGGGAAGTTCTGTAAGCTCATAAAACATCCAACAAAAGGTTATGCCAATCCCTGGGATTATCCTCCACAACCTTTTGTATTCCTTTTTTCAAGGACTTGTTGGATGATTCAGCTTGACCATTGGCTTGTGCATAATAGGGTGTGGAATTAACAAGGCTAATTCCAAACTCTGCCACAAAAGACTTCACCATTTTCCCATCGAACACAGTCCCATTATCCACAGTTATAGTTTGTGGGATGCCAAATCTATGGATTAGATCCTTGATAAATCCAATGACCTCTGTCTGGTCTACAGCTTTGTATGGCTTAGCTTCGACCCACTTAGTGAAATAATCAGTGGCTACTAGAATGAAACAATGATGTTTCGAAGAAGGTGGGTGTATTTTCCCCATCATATCCATAGCCCACCCTCTGAATGGCCAGGGCTTCACTACTACATGTAGGTCAGTTATGGGCACATGCCTTATTGTGCCATGCTTTTGGCATGCCTGGCAACCCTTTGCATACTCTATGCAATCTTTAAGGATAGTTGGCCAATAGTAGGAATGCCTTCGAAGCAACCATCTCATCTTCACACCAGGTTGATGAGCACCACAAATGCCTTCATGAACCTCAGCCATAGCTATTAATGCTTCTTTTGGGCCTAAACATTCCAGCAATAAGCCATCTCCCCCCTTTTTGTAGAGAGCATTACCATATATCATGTATTACATAGACTGCAATTTGATTCTCCTGCTGGCCTTCGAAGATGGACCAGCCAAGTACTGCATTATTGGATGCCTCCAATCTTGCTCTTGTAAGTCATTATGATTGACTTCCAAGACCACATTTTTTTTATTCAAATGTTGTATTAATCTTTGATATGTTGTTTGACTTATGTCCCTTTGGGTATCATCCCTTCTCTTGAAGTTCGAAGCTTTCTGAGCCACATCATTAGCTCTATTGTTCAAGAATCTTGGAACATGAGTTACATTTGCTATTTGAAACTGAGAAAGCAAATGTAATGCAACAACATAGTATGGCAAAATACTTATGCTTTGATACTTGAAAATCCCTTTCACTTGGTTAACCACCAATTGAGAGTCTCCAAATATGTCAACTGCATGTACTTGTAATCCAATAAGAATTTCTAGTCCCACAATTAAGGCTTCATATTCAGCCTGGTTATTGGAACAAGTGGCTTCATCCACTCTGAAACCATGTATGGTTTCTACCCCTTGTGGAGATTTAATCACAACACCAATTCCAATTAAGCCACTGGCTTTCGATCCATCGAACCACATCTGCCATGGCTCAACACTAGCCATACCAAGCTCCATTATCTCTTGGCTCTCTGTTTGAGATGGATGGTCTGCCAGAAAATTGGCTAAAACTTGCCCTTTTACTGCCCTTTGAGGGACATATTCTAGATGAAATTTTGATACGGCTAGTATCCACTTGCCAATTCTTCCCCTCAACATAGGTCTAGATAACATGTATTTAACCAAATCTGTGGTTGCAATTACCAAGACAATTGTAGGTAAAAGATAATATCTTAATTTCATTGTAGCAAAATACAAAGCAAGACACAGCTTTTCAACAGCTGAATATTTACATTCACAAGAATTTAAAAACCTACTAAGGTAATAAATAGCTTGCTCCTTGCCTTCTTCATTGTCTTGGGCTAAGAAGGCTCCAAATGAATCTTCTGCTGCAGCTATGTACAACTTCAAGGGTTTATTTCCTTTTGGTGGCATCAGCACTAGAGGGTTGGCCAAGTAGGCTTTGATACCTTCGAAAGCAATTTGATGCTCTGCTGTCCACACAAATTCTTCTTCATCTTTCAGCCTTAATAAGGAAGAAAATACTTTAGTTTCCCTGCAGTGTTAGAAATAAACCTTCGAAGAAAGTTAACCTGTCCAAGGAACCTTTGTAATTCTTTCTTACTTGATGGAGGCTTGGCTTCAATGATGCTTTAGCTTTATTCTGATCAATCTGTATTCCTTTCTTGTGCACTACAAACCAAGAAGTTTCCAGATGATACACCAAAAGCACACTTTAGAGGATTGAGTTTCAACTTGAACTTCCTCATCTTTCAAAAGCTACTTCTAAATGAAACAGATGCTCCTCCATAAACTGGGATTTCACTACAATGTCATCAATATAACACTCTAGATACCCTCCAATGAGATCATGAAAGATAGTGTTCATAGCCCTCTGATATGTAGCCCCAGCATTCTTCAGACCAAATGGCATTTTAACCCATTCGAAGGTGCCAATATTCCCAGGACATCTGAATGCTGTCTTGTGGATATCCTCCTCTGCAATGCAGATTTGGTTATAACCAGATGCCCATCCATCATTGATAAAACTTGATGCCCTGCTGAACTGTCTACCAGCAGATCCACTATAGGCATAGGTACTCATCTTTGGGAGTTGCTAGATTTAAGTTTCTGAAATCGATGCATACCCTCATTTTGCCATTCTTCTTAACTACAGACACAATATTAGATAGCCATTCAACATACCTGGCTGTCCTAATAAAGCCTGCCTTGAGTAGTCTAAGAATCTCTTCCTTGACCTTCTGAATTACTTCTGGACTCATTCTTCTTGGTTTCTGCTTGTATGGCTTGAAATTAGCTTCATAGGGAGCCTATGTTCCACTAATGACCTATCCAATCCTGGTAGTTTATTATAGGACCATGCAAAGCAATCTTTGTATTTCTTTAGAACAACCAACAACTGGTCTCTGTCCAGAACATTCAAGCAAGCACTTATATAGGTGGACTGTTGTATAGAACCTTCCCCTAAATTTACTTCTTCTAAGGGGTCTTGTGTCTGAGAACTTATTGAAGCTTCTTCCTTGGTTTCTTGACCTTCGAAGCAACCTTATTGCTTTGTTCTGCTCCCAGTTCTTTAGTTCAACATCTTTGCCCTCCTCCTCATAGACAAAATCTGTCCATAAGGCATCCTCCTCCTGTATCTCTGGACTTTTGTTTCAATGTCCAATGCACAGTATTTACCAAGGGTCAAATTCTGACCTGTTGCTGCTCCTGTTTGCAGCCAATTATCGTGGCTTCTCTCTCTTGCTCCTGTACTTCTGGACTATTGCTTTTACATCTAATGTTGAGAATTTAATCAGAGCCAATGACTTGGCTTCTTGTTCTTCATCTCTTTGCCTATAACCAGGCATCGTTGTCATCCTTAACGACAATCTCTTCATCAGCACTCCTTGGACTAAGTGCTTCAGGTGTGTCACTTCTCATCAGCCGTCACTTCGGCTGAGCCATCAGCTTTCCTCAGTATACTGAGTGGTGTCACTCCCTCAATATACAACTTGGCTTTTGCAAAGTCTGCACAGGCTATGAAGGGTTGAGGATCTGCATCAATCTCCTCTGTCTCTCCATTGCCCAAAGCCATCATGATTTTCTGATGCAAAGAAGAGGGAAGGCACACATTTGTTAGTGTGGATCCAATCTCTCCCAAGTAAAGCATTGTATTTAGCATTACTGTCGATTACGAAGAATGCTGTCATGCAGTCCCTGGTTCCCACACTCAAGTTAATGGGTAGAATCCCCTGAGCCATATGTTCTGTCTCCAGCAAAGCCAGCGATGGTTGTGCTGGTTGGGATCAACCGGGATTCTTTTTCCCTAGTTTCTTCAAGAAGATTTCGGTAGTAAGTTCACTGCTGCCTCATTATCTATCAGGACCCGATTCAATTGTATCCCATCAAAGAAAGCCTTGATGTACAAAGGCTTGACATGTTGTGTCATAGAATCGAGGGATATTCAAAAGGATATGAGAGGTGATGCTCACCTCTTCTTCACTCTCGCATTCAGTTTCCATCGAAGTAGCCATTTCAGACTCATCCTACCATACTCACTTGCGATTCCTCACTAGAGACTGGAATAGGATCCATGTCTTGGTCATCTTGGTCCTCCTCTTCAGCCTGGAACTCGTGAGGTAGTATGTGTACCATATTGACTGATACCGGAGGAAATGAGCCAAACTGGATGGCTGGCTGTGCCTGTCTCCTTTCTTGGCTACCTTGATCAGTGACTTTAGCAGCATCCTCCATACTGCACTCTGGCACTTCGTTGCTAACTGATTCCTTCGAAGGATCTTTCTCAGCTGGTCCTTCAGCCAGAAATGTTTGCTCAGCCATAAAGGCTTCGAACATTTCTTCCTCTGCCATTTCCTTCTTTTGGCTTATGCCAATCTCTTCTTCCGTCTCGCTATCACTTTCCATCAGAGCCTTCTCCAACCCTGCTAAGCTAGCCTTCTCCCTGGCCTTTAGTTCAGAATGAACCTTGGCCAACTGTTCTCTGCTGCCAACCACAGAATGAACCTTGGCCAACTGTTCTCTGCTGCCAACCACTTTGTTCTGTGGATTTGGCTTTGGAGCATGGTCTGACTTTGGATTCTTCTTTCCTTTTGTCTTGACCAGTGAAGAACTCTCTCCACTTTCTTTCAGATCTTGCTGGTACTGGGTGTACCTGCGCTGAATCTTCCTCCTTTGTGATCTTGAAATGACTGGAACCATATCTGATTCCTTTGTCTTTGGTGTTTAAGCAATACCCAATTGTTCGGAGCCACCAATGGAGGCTTGACCATCCTACCTGGGTCCAACATCCCTTGGGCAGGACTTCCTAGGCTCAATTACGCCAATTTGGGACCCCACCATTTCTATTCCAACTCTTGGAGCTCTCCCCTCAAGTCTAACTTGCTACTCTCTAGAACTTGCTGACTCAGATGTTGAATGCTTTTTTCAACCTTCGAAGCCATCTTCGAAGCTGGCTGTGAAGGTAAGTGTTTGGCTCTGACCTCATTTTGAGCCTGATTCAGACCTTCAATGAAGGTAGCCATTTTCTGTCCTGCGTGAGGCTGGTCTAGGAGGCCAATCCCTGGCTTTGATCCCATGAAATGAGCCTCTCTCTAATCTTCTTTCAGAATGACTGCTCTCCATTCTGTAATAGTTAGGTGGCCTGGATTCATATAAGGCCTCTTGCCTTTAGCATGCATTCCGTCCATTGCAGGCTCAACCACTGGTGGTCGCTACCTATCACTAGCCAGATACGGCCTTTTGTTGTAAGCGTTGGTTGATTTAGGACGTCTCTGAACATCCCTGTAGTATTGCTTCCCATCAATTGGAAGCCCCTTCAACCATTTATAACTCAGTCTGCACCTGGGACACATCCTCTACATTACAGCTGCTTCCAAGGAATCATCATCCAATGCTTCTTCATCAGAGTGTTCCCTCTGGTGTGAGAAACCTTGTCCAATAGCTGGTGGGTTTCTAGTGTCCTTCTTGGTATTTGTCTGGTTGGCAATATGCATTTGCACATTAACCTCTTCCAACTCCTGCAGAGATAAATTCTGGAAGTTTGGTACAACCACATTAGCTGCGCTTTCTCTAACTTCTGGAAACGGGTTACTGTCAATCCCCATGGCCTTTTCTGTTTTGGCTGGGAATTTCAAACTTCCTTTCCGAATTTGCTCTTGGATCTTGTCTCGAAAAACAATGCAGTTTTTAGTCGAGTGAGACCAAGAGTTATGCCATTTACAATATACTTTTCCTTTAAGTTCATCTGGAGATGGTAGTTTTACTCCTTTGGTAACTTAAGGAAATTGGCTGCAAGCAAATGATCAAAAACGTCATCTGCTTTTGTTAGATCGAAAGAGTACTTTCTGTGAAAGTCTTTCTTTTTAAACTGCTGGTCAATTGTTGTATCCTTATGAATTAATGCTTCACAAATTACAGGTTCTTTGCCCATAATCTCTGCTGCATCAATCTCATAATTTGGATCTCTATAATATGTCTTGTACAAGGCATTATTTCGATCTTGTTCCTCCTCTAGTAATGCTTCATATCGAGACACTTTATAGGTTAATTCGACCAAATCTCTGAATTCAGTTGAGTCAAACTTCTTTCGAAGCCTGAATTCTAAGCCATTTTGAGCCAATCTTACGAATTCTGGCTCTAGCAGTATGACTCTACATTTATTTCGAGCCCTTTTAAATCTGGCAATAAACTGAGTAGCCTTTTCTTCAGGCCTTTGACTCAATCTTGCCAAGTCTGCCATGGAAACCTCTTGCTCCGATTGGAAGAATTGGGCATGAAATGCCTCTTCCATTTGTTGCTAAGTTTGAATGGCGCCAGGTGTAAGGTTGATGTACCATACAAATGCTCCCCCAGTTAGAAAATTTGGAAATAATCTCAGTTTCATATAATCATGATTAGTGAATTCACCACATTGAGCAGCAAATCTAGCAATATGCTCTACTGTTGATTGATTTCCATTCCCATAGAAAAAGGGTAAAATCTGGTATCCTGAACCCCCTGGGGTATTCATGTACCCTATCTCCCATTCTGGGTATGGTTTTCTGTAGACAGGAGTCTGGACCCCCCGAGCCATCGGTCCACACATCTCCCTAACAATATCAGCAATTTGGTCCCTAGGGACCATATTTTGTGCCTGCTGAACCACTACTGGAGGGACAAACACAGGATTTGGTAGACAAAATTGTGCTTGCGGTCCTCTTGGTCCATAAGGTGGTACATTTGGGACTGGTTGCCGGGGTGCAGCGTGCTGGTGGGGGGTTGTGGGGGGGGGTGTGGGTAACCCCTTTGAGTCTGTCCTGCGAAAGGACCTGTAAAAGGTGCAGGAAACAGGCGGCGTGTTCCCTTCCATTTGCAGGCCAACCTTCCAGCCCCCCGGGGTATAAATTCGAATAAGGGATTATTATACCCTCTAGTGCCAGGTATGGCTTCGAACATGGGATTTGTAACCATTCTCACGCCAGTTTTTTGTACTTGGCCAGATCCACCAACTTGTGTGGTTTCATTGTTAAATACTGAGGCATTTTGGCCTGCTATAGGCCTCGAAATGGGTTCATACCAAGACTGAGGTGATGGTCTTTCATAGTTCTGGTTACTAGTTTGACCATTAGAATGTCTATTAACTTGCATAGGCTATTTGTCTCTAGCCAATCTTTGCTGAGGGACATTTAAAACTTCTTCTGTATGTCTTGTGTTTGTTGGTTGGTGGTTATTCATTCGATCCAAAAAGGATGTTGCCTACCTTTCCATTGTGTTCATTAATTGTTGTCCCATAGCATCTACTAGGCCATCACATGGATTGGTTGGCTGAGTAGATGGAATAATGGATGGTCCAATTCCTTGGTTTCGTCTAATATTATGAACATATGGTTCTTGTCCCGAAGTACTGGTTTGTTCGACCATAGGTTCTGATAACATGTGAGTTTCCACAGGATGTGTTACCACATTATCCTCTGGATTAGGTATTTCTACCTCTCCTTCTACTCCTTCTTCCAAGCGTTCATTTTCTCCTTGTCGTCTTCGTCTAGCCATTTTAACAAGTCCCACTGGACGTGCCAAAAATATATGTTGGCTTTTTAGCTTTCGAAGAGTATTTTTGTAAATACAAGCGTGCCAGCAAGGATCAATCAGTCCTTACAGAATTTATAATTGCCAATCAATTATCAGACGATTGTGTTTTAGTTCTTTCAGCCTCAATGAAGAGGACTTTTACTGGTGGCTTGACTTAGGAGAAATTAAGTAAAATAACAATCAAATGACGAACAATTGAAGTATTTCATTAAAATGAACACTTACAATGATCCAAACTCAGCCTCGAAGAGGTTTACAGTGACGATCTACTTGAAACTACTCCTATGAATCGAAGTGCAGTGCAGGAATTTAAAGTACAGGAATGTAAAGAACAGGTATTTAAAGTGCAGGAATTTAAAGTGTAGGAAATGTAAAACTAGAAAAGAAAATATGAAGTAAATGACTGGTTTGTTGGATCTGAGTCTGGGGCTTTTTTCTGGGACCTTCCCTGCTATTTATACTTCTCAAGGATGACGTTCGAACTGCACTTCAAACCGTCGAACTGCTCTTCCATGATCGCTGATCATGTTGCCTTATAAGTAGTTCCACTATGCCATCATTTGCAGTTGAGCTTCCCTCATGTATTTGAATTTGAATATGAGTAACCGTTGAAGCCACGTCATCTTGCATCTCTTTATTGATCTAGTGCTACTCAGATCACGTGAGAACCAATATTAATTGCCACGTGTATGATCAGGATTGAAGACTTGAATAATCTCCCCACAATACCCTTACTCTGCCACGTGTCGAATTGTAACTGGTTTTTACAAAATATGTAGCCAACAAAACTCCTTAGTTACTTTTTTAAAAATATAACACTCTAATGTAACACATATACAAAAAATTCTTAGTGTACTTTTTTCAAATGAGTTATTACATATCCAAAAAGATTAAATGTATCACAAAAAAAAAAAATTATAGAACTAATTAAAATATAATTCCAACATATAAGATTGATCGATAACTCAAAAAAAAATTAAAAAAAATAATAAAAATACAATGGGTGTGGCGTTTTGCTATCAAACAATATTGACAAAGATTTTTGCAACCGTAACCTTTAATGTTTCCATTCCTTGTTCAGTTAATGTCCACAAAGAAAAGGTAAAAAGAATCATACTATTAAACACATATAAAAAAGAAAATGTTATAGATCCTAAATAAATTATCAAATCTTTTATCAAATTCCTTACATGTAGTAGTGTGAGTCCTACACCCATATAAGGAATTTGATAAAAGATTTGATAATTTATTTGGGATCCCTAACATAACTCTATAGAAAATTATTAATACAAAATGACTTCAAAATAAATAAAACTCATCAAGACATTTTAATTACAAAAGGGTGGTCCCAACTCATCCAGATATTTTTGTATTATTTTGGCCCTTATAATTTTAAATGACTCGATTTTAATTTTGAATTTATGACTTTATCTAAATTTAGTCTAATCGATTATAATTGTTAGCAATTTTTACGAAAAATACGCATGTAAGCAACATGAGTCATACTTTTAGGCGAAAAATTTATAAATTTGCTCAACTAAGTGAGTTAATCTCAACCAACTTAGTGATCATTTTTCATTAAAAACCTACGACGTTATCAATTTGACCAAATTAATACAAAATCTAAAATTAAAAGTTAAAATTGATTCAATTAAAATTGTGGGGATTAAAATGGCACAAAGAACAAAATGTAAGGGCTACTGGTATAATTTGGAGTGCTGCTATTAGCACCTACCTAATTTCTTTGGACCATCTAATTCTCACTTTTTTTTTTTTTTTTATAATTATACCCTGAAGTAAAATTACATTAAAGGACAACTTTTAATAGAACACTTACCCACTAAATAAAAATAATTAGAATGACACTCTATAATATTGTACACCCACCTCCATCCCATCTATATGTATTTCTTACTAACTTAAATCCGAACCCTATTTTCTTCATCACTAGCCTAAACTCACGTATTTATCTTCAATGAAAGACATTTGAAACCACTTAATCAATTAACGTTTTGTTCGATAGTTTTAAATGTGTTCAGTGTTCCAAATCAATTAATGTTGCAAACAATCATATTACAGACTCCGAATTTTTATAATTTGTGGTCGTTTTCACCATTCGTTAATACTTATAGAGCAATAGAGGACGATAATAACAACTCTAATGCGATTGGTGTTGCATTGATAAGTTTATCTATCTTGTATTTACAATTCTGGATCGTTTTCGATTCGGTACTAGTTTGCCGATTGTTAAAGTTTTGTTCAGTAATACAGTGCTAAACAGAAACATTTAATTCAGTAATACAGTGCTAAATATAAATATTTTGTTCGATGCTGGAATACTGAACGGTTCCATTTTGTAGGATTTCCCCCTATTTCTTATTTTCTTAGGGCTTTTCCCTCTAAAATCCCCTATATCAAGGGTTTTATCC
Source organism: Camellia japonica (assembly GCA_030407325.1). Taxonomy (NCBI): domain Eukaryota; kingdom Viridiplantae; phylum Streptophyta; class Magnoliopsida; order Ericales; family Theaceae; genus Camellia; species Camellia japonica. The sequence continues at coordinate 9,754,698 of JAPPVO010000016.1, forward strand.
CGCAATAAACAAAAAATAATAATATGTGATGGGGAGTTGGAGGTTGCCTAAGAGAAGAAGAAAAAGACCACCGAAGAGATTTACTGTCGTTCACGATGACAAGGAAAAAGAGACCATCGTTTATGAGAGAATGAGAAGAGAGGGACAAACGATTCATCTCTCAATCGTCTCTCAATCGTTCATTGTTTATTGAGAGAAGAAGAAAACAGGGAGTGCAAAATTAGGTGGATGTGCTCTTGAGTGTGATGATATTATGAATGGGTAAAATTAGTATTAAGTGGAGTGTTCAAAGAAATCTTATTAAAATTTAGAATTTAGGGTGGGGGTTCAAAAAAATGAGGAATCCAAATAAATTAAGCAAGTACTAATAGCAGCTCTATATAATTTGTCCAAAATTATTTCTAAATTTTTGGAGAATAATTTTTTTACAAATACTCAAAATAATATGCGCATATTAAATTTTTTTTATGTTTTTTTGGGACGTTTGGGAGACGTAACCCCGCACGCCACTGATTGAGTAGATGCAAATGTAGATCATGCATCTACCATTCAAGAGTGTTCTTTGTATGCCAACGCTCTCACTTCTCTCATGTCATACAACAATGTTGGCCTCATAGCACATTCTCACTATCCAATTTGATGGACTTTGGTGCTCCATTCCAAAACATATATATATATATATATATGGCATCTACCATTCAAGGGTTTGTTTGTGGGCAAACGATGTTCTGGTCCTAAATATTGGTCCTTCTGTCTTTAAATATCTTTGTTTATGTATTTCAATTCATTCACTATCATTGAATTTTGTAAGAATTTCGAATTGTAAAAGAGAAAAGTTAGGAATCATAAAATTTTTTTCATGAAAATGATCATGAAAGAGTTATGATCCTTGGATTACCTTGATTAGTGTGTGGTGCTTTATTCTAAGTGTAATTTAAGAATCACAAAGCTTTCATGATTGTTTTCATGAAAAATTTTTCATGATATCTAGTATTACTGATTATAAAAATTGAAACGTATTTAATGAATATAAGTAATTTAAAACAGGACGTCAAAGATAAGAACAAAAGATCTCTTCTGACCTAATTTGTGTGCGTTATATATACCACTTTCCATAAAAAACTTTTTTGGTGCTTATGAGACACCATGCCGCCATGCTACGCAGTAATTACCAATTGTCATCGTCTGTCATTTTTTCAATCACTAACATAAAGTGATAGATCTCATTGTATGCACAAATCACAGTTAATTTGTGACACCACTTGACAATAGTATTATTAAAATTGAATAATCTCTCCTTTTTTTACGTCTCATCATAAAGCAGGTCAATAATTCTTTTTTTCAAATTCTTTTGATCTTCCTAACTCAAAACACTTGTAATCATTGAATTATATAATACTTTTCAAACGGATAAATATGGAGATATCCTCCAATAAGAATAATGTTACAATGATAAACGTATTTATATATATTATATTTACTTGGGTCATTATTGTATTGAATACAAAAATGAGTGATGGGACCTATTTAATCAACATAATTATGATAAATTTAATACGGTATATAAATCTGATCATTGTAATATTGCTCAATTAAATTATTACGAGTGTTTAAGATAGAAAAATCAGTGGTATTACATGCACCAATTAATGCACACACTAGTATACTAATTAGTGTTATGTCATTATTATTGATCTAACCTATTATACAAATTATAAATATCTAAAACTTCTAAAATTATATCATATCATCTGGGACGTAGGGTCCATGCTATGTTGTACTTCCTTCCGTGCCTGCTGTGAATTGAAACGGCACCGTTTTATCTTCTTCTTCTTTTTTTTCTTTTTTTTTTATATATGTAAGGGTTTCGTTAATTCTTTAGTACCCATTCCTAGCTGCCGCCATTTTCTATACTCCAAGCAAAAGGTCTCTGTTGTTGTGTTGGAGTAGAAAAGTTAGTTTTTATTTTTTATATATGTAAAAGTTTCATTAATTCTTATTTTATTATAACAAAACAATCAATTTATCAAACTAAATTGTATTTTTTTAAAAGATTAATTTTAAAATTAAAATCAAACAAACCATACATGTTTTGACTTTTTCAAAACTGGCTTAAATGCATCAAAAGTAAAATTGAAAGAGAAAAAAATTGTAATTAAACAAATCAATTATCAAACCATCATCCGTTATACCGTCCTCCATTTCAATACTAACAATAATCTATTCTAATACTAAACCTCACGATTCTTCCGTATTCATTATAAAACTCATATGCAGCTTCTTCTGATGAAAACTCCATACCAAGATATGGTGATTTATCCTTGGCCAACTCTCCCATTTCTTCGATGCATCCCTCAAGTCCACCATCATCCATTATATCATCCTCCATTTCAACACTAACAAATATGAAGAAAAAAAAAATTAAACGAAACAAGAATCTGAGTAAAAAGGTTATTAATTAATTTCAAATGTTGAGTAATTAAACAATTTAATGAAATCTAATAAATCAATTAATAATGTAAATTAATTAAAAGGATAGGGGAGAGGAAAAAAAGATGTGTAATTTGTACAGTAATATTGAAAATTTATTGTGTCTAAGTAGATTATAATATACAATGGCAAAATTATATTAGAATTAATATATTATATAATATAGGGAATCTTTTGGCAAACACGCTTAAAGATGTGAATCATATGCCCTCTTATTATATAAATTTTTTATATATGTTTCGTATTTTTGTCACAAATATTATGTCATTTTTTATTGAGTTATGACAATTTATGATTAAAAAATTAAATTTGCATTTTGTAGTAAGGTTATAGATTTTTTTATTGAAACTTTTTTTAGACCATAAAAGGCATAACATTATTACAAAAATACATAACATTGTTATAAAAATGTGTAATGATTTCACAAAAATACATAACATTGCTATAAAAAAAAATTATGAATTACAAATTATCGTAACTCCTTAAAAAAATTATACAATATTTATACAAAAATACATAACATGTATAAAACAAATTACATAATAAAGAAATTTTCTTATAATATACAATTGTGTTTCTCAATCCATTTACAGAAAACAAACCAAACCATTATATTTGTTGAATCCACTAACACACCGTACAAAATAAAATACAAAACATATATACATATAATATATATATGTATATAGATACACATACTAGTTTGTTGAACAATAATGGTCTGTAAATCCGGCAGAAGGACGGTGAAACAAAGACAAAAAACACTGTTCAATCTGTTTGAGAGAAGACAAAAATGTATAAAAAAAAATATAAAAAACAAAACTAACTTTTCTACAACACAGCAGAGACCTTTCGCTTGGAGTATAGAAAACAGCGGCAGCTAGGTAAGGTAAGGGTACCAAAGAATTAATGAAACCCTTACATAAAAATAATAATAAAAAAAGATAAAACGATGCCGTTTCGATTCACAACAGGCACAGTAGGGAGTACAATACAGCAAGGATCCTGCGTTTTATCATCTGTTAGTATATTAGTTAGTATATTAATTGATATATATACCATTATTCTAGAAAAATAGAGAGGTCCAAAGTTCGAGCAAGGATCTCCTCCTTGACTCCCGTACTTAATTTCCTACTTAATGGGCCATTGGGTCAACTTTTGGGTTGAATTTTGATGATCCGAACCGTTCACATTTTAGAATTTGTCATGTATATCATACCTCTAAAAAATCAAGTTGATCGGATATCAAAAACTACGTAAACTAAAAGTTTTATTAAACAATAAAACTGTATATTAAATTTTTTTAATAAACAGTTTTTAATTTTTCCGATATTTGATCAATTTAATTTTTTATAAGTATAATGTACATGACAAAGTCTAAAATTTAAACGGTTCGAATCATTAAAATTGAGTCAAAAAGTGGACTCAATAACCCATCAAATAAGAAGTCAAGTAGGAGAGTCAAGTAGCGATCCTTGCTCCCAAAGTTCATGCATTCTTGATGCCCAATGGAATGGCCTTTTCTGGTGGTCCAACGTAAGACGGCTAGCATCTACCACTCAAAGACAAAGAGTGTGCCTTTGTGTCTTTGGATTTCTCATGTTATGTCACATATATTAAATGTTATTGTGATGTGTTTAATGAATAGACGTATACAAATTATATTCTTCTTTCCTATTACATTAATATTTGAATTTGTGTAGTTGAAAAAAATAAAAAAAAAAATCAATATATATTTTAAATAATTTATTAATTTTAAATTTTTCTTGCCTTTTCTTTTCCTATAAAAATCTCTACAAATCAATGATTCCAAACATATCCAAAATTCATGAGTTAATTATCTTTCTACAAATGTCACAAGCATAGGTGAATGAGTGGTGTTATATGCACTAATTGGGTTTGTTTTGAAAAGTTGGTTAAAATTTGACTTTTTAATTTTTTTGATTTTTTTTTTAAAAATAGTGTAAAAAAGTAAAAAAATAATAGGACCAAAAATAGGTTAAAAGTCAAAATTTTGCTTTTTACCCAGTTGCCAAAAAGTGTTGGTATACTAATTAGTGTAGCAACATATGTTATGATATTGTCACTTTAAAATTTTGAATCTCACTCATTATAAAAATTATAAAGATTCAAAATTTCTAAAATTATCACATATCAATCATTAGTATACTAATTAATATATCGATTTATACGCATAACTTTATTTTACGTGAATAGAATAATATGAAGCTTCCCGTCCTCTCATATTCTCTTTCTATTGATTGTAAAAATAAAAATTAATAAATAATAAAAAATTTCTTCTCTTATAAAAAATTTGCGTGATCTTACAAATCTTAGATCATGATATCTATATCTATCTCGCTATGTTACTGTAGACTCTTTTATGAAATAATTTAAAAATCACTTTCCAGTTTTTAATTAATTTTGGGTCATAATCATCTCTTATATTTTTTATATATTTTTTCAAAAAAAAAATTTAAAAAACCAGTTTTTAACTATCTTCTCAAAACATCTTATAGAGTGAAGGTTGGGATTGGTGTAGATTAAAACCTGGTCAAGTAGGAATTGTCTAGAAATAGTTATCAAAAGTTGGGAAATTACTTGAAATAATTACCAATGCCATCTCATTACAAAAAATTTCAGTTTTTTTGTGACACTTTTAATGTCGTCTCAAAAAACTTTTAGCGACGGTAAATAACTTTTAGCGACGGCAAAGAGAGGGTCACAATAAAGGGCGTTGCTAAAACTTTTTAGCGACAACATCATGTCGTCGCCCTTTTTTTGCGACGGCAAATGTGGCCTTTTGCGACGGCATTTTACTATCGCCTATAATAGGTAAAAAATTGAGACCTTTTGCGACGACAATGTTGTACCGTCGCTAAAAGTTCTATTTGAGACAGCAAAAAAAATGCTGTCGTGAAATGTTTTTTTGTTTCGACAGCATGACCTCTGTCGCCAATTTCTTTTGCGACGACATTGCCTATGTCGCCAAAAAAATAGATTTTAGTTCTAATATTTTTTGCGACGGTGTGGCTTTTCCTCGTCAATCTAGTCAAAGGCGAAGCTAATCTGGAGAAATCCTTCACAAACCGGCGGTAATACCCAGCCAACCCCAAGAAACTACGAATCTCGAAAGCATTCTTAGGTTGTGCCCAATCCTGCACTGCCTCTATCTTGGATGAATCTACAGTCACCCCTTTCCCGGATACTACATGGCCTAAGAACTTAACCTCTTTTAGCCAGAATTCACACTTCCCGAACTTAGCATACAGCTTATGGGTTCTAAGCAACTCAAGCACCACTTGCAAGTGTTCCTCGTGCTTCTCCTCAGAGGGTGAGTAAATCAAGATATCGTCCACAAAGACGACCACAAAACGATCTAAGAACTCTCCAAAGATTCAGTTCATCAAGTCCATAAACACAGCTGGGGCATTGGTTAGCCAAAAAGGCATCACAAGAAACTCATAGTGGCCATACCGCATATGGAATGCTGTCTTCAGGATATCTGCCTCCCTGACCCTCAATTGGTGGTAACCCGATCTTAGGTCTATCTTGGAGAAATAACGAGACCATTTCAACTGATCAAACAGGTCATCTATACGAGACATTGGATACTTGTTCTTAACTGTATCCCGATTCAACTTTCGGTAGTCAATACAGAGTCGCAAGGCTCCATCTTCTTTTTAGCAAAGAGGGCCGGTACTTTCCAAGGCGAAGTACTAGGGCGAATAAACCCCTTATCTAATAATTCCTGGAGCTGAATCTTTAACTCACTCAACTTAGCTGGCACAAACCGATACGGTGCCATAGAAATTGGTGCCGTGCTAGGCACTAAATCAATAGAGAACTCGATCTCTCGATGGGGTGGTAAACTAATAAAATCCTCAAGAAAGACATCCGAGTACTCACAAACCACTCTTGGCAACTCAACTCAAACTTTATCACACCCACTACTCAAAAAGCTAGCAAGAAGACAACTAAGTTCACTCTGCCCACGTGGATCATACACCGGTGATAAGGCTCTATCCACCCGGTCCCCCAAGAAATAAAAACAATCACCGTTTAAGGTATATATAGTAACCCTCTGACGATAACAATCTACAACAGCCCGGTATGACGATAACCAATCCATACCCAAAATAACATCAAAGCTAGTCATATCAAGCAAAACAACAGCAAATGGTAATCGACAACCTGCAACCTCAATGTCACAACCTTGACATCCTTGTTTCAGAATAACCTCACTACCAATAGGTGACTCTACGCAAATAGGAGATGCTAACTGTGTCAACTCCAGCCCCAAAACAGATGCAAATGCAGACGAAATAAATGAATGGGATGCATCCGTATCAATTAACACATTAGCAACCGAGTTACAAAACAAAAAGGTACCTCTCACAACAGATGGAGCCAGTACAAGATCTGGTACGGTAACAACATACACGCGCCCTGTAGGTCTCTAATCTACCTGCTCACCCCTCGGAGCATAAGACTGCTGCACTGACTGAGCCGAAGAGGCTCCCTGATTGGCTCTCGAGGCCTGTGCTGACTATGCAGGTTGGTGACTCTGTGTCTGCCTCAAACCAGACGCACCAGGTGTGCTACCCAACTATGGACAAAACCTCTTCAAGTGCCCCGCCTGCCCGCATTGATAACAAGTGAACAGTTGGCCCCTACCTTGACTCTGGCCCGGAGAACAGGCCAAAGATGAAGCTACTCGCTGCCCTCCTCCCCTCTGTAGGCAAGCTAGAGACTTGTGGCCAAACTGACCACATTTGAAACAAGTAAAGTCTCCCTGTCCACCTCTCCCAGAACCTGAACTCGACACTGGAAATGTAGACCTCGAATGCACTCCCTAGGATTGCTGGGGATTAGAACCCTTCTGTCTCTTATTGTCCCCCTGACCATCCTAACTCTTCCTAGAGCCCTTCATCCTCTCTTCCTTCGCATGCATAATGGTCTCAAGATGGGCTGCAGCCTCCACAAGGCACCCATAGTCCCTAATCATGGATTCGGCCACTCTAAACATGAGCCCGGTCCTCAACCTCTTCTCAAATTCCAAACATCGGCGCTCATCGGTCGTCACTAACTCCGGTGCAAACCTCGACATACTAGTGAAGGTGGCCTCGAACTCAGCCACAGGTGTATTCAACTGCACCAACTTGGAGAATTGATCCCTCAACTTCTCCCTTACTGTAGCAGGTAAGTACTTGTCCTGGAAGGCATCCACAAAGGCTTCCCAAGTCCCTCCAATCTGCCCCCGCGCATACTTCCACGACTGACCCGCGTCTCCCTTCAGCTGGAAGGACGCCAAGGTCACTTTCAAACCTCCGTCTTCGATGCCGAGCATCTCAAACGTCTTCGTCATCTACTCTAGCCACTCATCAGCCTCTAGTGGCTCCTTAGGATCACCCAAAAACTCGTCCGGATTCGACTGGAAAAACTCCCTCTTTAGAAAGGACAGCCCAGTTTCAGCTACTTAGGCCTGGACTTGATTCTCAGCTCTGAGAATGTCCATGGATTCCTTCAATGCTCCAGCCATTTCAAAAGCTAAGGCGCTTATGGCTTGTTGACCAACCGGTTCGGCCACATTGGCCTGACCAACTCCTTCCTCCTGTGCCAGAATTTCATCCGGTATAAGCATCTTATGCCTCCTAGGCCTACCATGCCTACCATCACGGCCTCGTCCTGACATCCTAATGAAGATAACAAGGAGATTAGCACATTTACAAATGTGCCGAAGCTAATTTACTCGCGTCCTAATACGATGGACAACAGTAATTCACTCTACATAAGCATATAGCCACATAAACACACACGAATTTCATTTCCAGATAATAACCGTCTCTTGGCGTTGCTGGAGTTCTAGTTAGAAACTGCAGTGATCAAGTGCCTTTCTAACAGGACTCCCAGAAACCCATGGACCCGATCAACATCCTAGAAATTAAATCTCATACCCATATAATCACATAAGCATGTTATCATATAAGCACACATCATCTATACTTAAGTCTCTAAAAAGCGAGACAAACTCATTATGGTACTAACGTATTCAAACCCGGTACGCTCTGATACCAAGTTGTAACGCCCTCAAAATAAAGTGAATAATCCAACCCATAAGATACATGAACATAACAGAAGATGTTATACTTTCCTTCATCAAAGTTTATATTACAAGAGATATTACATGCATTATACTTTCATAAATGTTCATTATGAAACTACAGCATGTAACGCTAATTGATTGCAACAAAATAAACGCCTTACGGGCTTACTTCTTTCCAAGATATCACTTGGTTACAACAAAAGAGTCCTAAGCTCTATACATGTAAAGCCCTTGGCTTGAATTAACATTTAAGTACAAATATAACCAAAATGGAGCCTTCAGCCCTCACTCCTCCCAAGCTATGTCCTCGGAGGTGGCATGTCACCAGTACGTGAAAATGTTTTCCCAAGTAGGGTGAGCCAAAGCCCAGTAGAGATAAACTAACACAGTAGATGAGATTTAACTAAGATATAAGTGTCAGATAAACGTTCAATTGTCATGACCAACTCACATTCTTCCCATGACCATACAATAATGATACTTACATCTCAATCCATTTCTATTTATTCATTTCAAGTCTTAAGAGAAATATATATATACATATATATATATATATATATATATAATTTTCCAAATAACAGAACTGAGACTACAACTCAGTGGTTTTCAACCAACATAACTATCATACAAGCACTTCAACCTTGCCATTTTATGAAAATTTCGTCCGCGGGATTGGCACCTATGTATACATAAGATTTCAGGACTTTCACCCTGGACATTCCGGCCAACTTAATTCTCAATGGAGTCCATCCCTTATCTCCTCCCAAACACTGGAGTACATCCCATTTCTCTTCCCAAAACATTATACATATACAATGTATTTAAAAACATAGCCATATTCAATAACTATCCATAACACATATTCAATGTCTTAATCATACCATCATATTCAATGACACAACTTAAATGATTGGTTTCAATCCACCTAATCTTCATGCAATTTCTACAACAATCATGACTATCCTCCACCGATAGCCCAATATAGATATTTCTAAACAGATAAACAATCTTTTAAACAAATAATTTATCAAATTTCCATAGGTGAGTGATTTAACAAATCCAACTACACCATTCATTCATATATCCTTCCAATTTTACATTTCCCATATCAATTTCATTACTTTAGGGCAAAATTCTCCCTTTTTTAAGTATCAACCCAAAGGCTAAATTTCACAATTCCAACACTAGAAAACCTCATATACAAGCCCAATAGTCATTTTGTAAAAACAACATGGAGAACCCCTCTTTCAAATTTTGAATTTCAAACCCTAGCTTTACTCAAATCCTCTCAAATCCCACTATTCATACAAAACAACAAATACCTAGTTTAAAAATCATATTAAGGTGTAGAATGTCCCCACCTCAAGAAGAGAAGATGAGCCAAGCAAGAGAGAAACCCCAAAGATGTCAAAATCCCACTCTATTCGGTTCAAAAGATAGATCTTGAGATGCTTCAACTTTCTAATGAAGGCACAAGGGTGTAGAGATCACTTGATCTAGGCCAAAATGTAGAGAGAGAGAGAGAGAGAGAGAGAGAGAGAGAGAGAGTATTTTAGAGAAAGAAAGTCTCAATCTAGGTTTTTTGAAAAGTTTTAGAGAGAGAAAATAATGAAAAAATGATTTAAAATGTCACTTTCACGATCTGATATACGCGCAGTCCGCTCGAGCGGAGAGTTTGACGCTCGAGCGTCAGACACAAACTTATGTTCCGCTTGAGCGCAAGAAAGGACCCGCTCGAGCGTGGAACACACACTTCCAGAAGTTATGCAGACACGGTCAACCCGCTCTAGTGCAAAGAAGGCCGCTCGAGCGTCCACCCACTCGAGCGTAGGAAATGCCGCTCGAGCGTGAAAAACACTGTAGCGACGCCGATTTGTAAATAACTACTAATTCGTAATTAAGAATGTTAACTAAGTGTTTAGAATGGAATTATATGTTATTATTAATTGTGATATGTGCTTCGTAGTAATTTGTGCATATCTATTTGATTTGAAAATTATTTGTCATGATTTCTACTTTGAATCTGAAATTGTTAGCCTAAATGCTTTTAGAAACCGAATTTGAGTTTATGGATTGACTAACTAGCATATTTGGAACCATATGAGAAGTTTTGTTAAAAATTGATTTAGTTCAATAAAATCGCATGTGATTAAATTGAGCCTTAATTGGAACTATTTTTGATTAATTAAATTTTGTGCTAACCTTGACTAATTAAGGTTACTTGTGTTTGATTTAAATGATACATGATTGGTACCTAATCTAATCCTATTAATGATCTAAGATATGATTAAGTGTATGATGTGCTAAGGCATTTTGTAATGTTGGGTGTGGAGGATTAAAATCCTTTAGTGTGTGTGTGCTGAGAAATCTGTGTGGGTGTATTGAGAAATCTAAGTTAGGCATTTGGTAATATTGAATGTAAGGGATTACAACTCTTGTGGGTGTGTTGGAATAATGCATGTGTGTGCACGTGTTGTGTATTCAAAATGTGAGAGTGTGTGTTGTGTAGTTTCTAATGAGATATGAGGGAATGTAGGCAACATTCCTTGGCTTATTCTACTTCATTGAGTTGAGAGTTCAAGCCAGAGTGGGAGAGAGAGTTTGGCTTTAGAGAGAGAGAGAGCTCAAAAGTTTGAAGAAGAAGAAGAAAACTAGGAAAATTCATCTCACATTTCTAAAATTAAAGCCTTGGGTAAGGATTTTATGTCTAATTTCTGTAGCTATTCCTCCATGCATCATGATTTCATCAAGTTTTAAGCTACTTTCATGAGAGTGCAAGAAATGGGTCTTTGAACATGTAGATTACTTTCATGTGTATTCATGGTAGATCATCTTTGATTTTAACATTTTGAGTTTGAGTTTTAAAGTCCTTGCATGGATGTGAGTTTAAATCATGTCCATTGTTTTATAAATTTATGGGTTTGTTGATCACCATTTGCACGTTATGAAAAACCATGAAAAGAGTTGAAAAATCTGCATGAAGGAGTTTTGATTCAAATCTTTCAAGAATTGATGAGTTTTTGAATAAAAGATGTTTTAAGGGTCTTGTATTGAAGTTTTCTAAAGCCATTTTATGTGTTTGATCAAATCATACAAGACCCCAAGTTTTGAAAGTTGTTTGGAAGCCATTTTTGTTAAGCTTGGTGCCCAGAAATTCGCAGCTGGCTCGAGCGAAGAAGTGGTGGCTCAAGCCAACATTACGAGCTCCTAGTATTTTGAACTCTGCAAAAGTTGGCTCGAGCGAAGGAGTGGTGGCTCGAGCGAGCTCAATTTTTGCCTTCAGCTGGCTCTAGCCATGCAAAGCTGGCTCTAGCCACCAGCTTATTTTCAGCATGTTTTCAAAAGATGTTTTAAGTACATATCTTCACTCCCATCTCTTTTCGGGCATTCTTAGGCATGATTTATGAGCCATTAAGGATTAATAAGCTAAGAAACAACATCCATAAGTGAATTAGAAATTATGTGTCGAATCCGATTATGTGGTTCTATATGAACAAGCTATGTGACATGGAATGAATAGGAAGTTAAAGCAAGAAAGCTAAGCCATATATGGCCACATGAATGAGTAATACTGAGACATGTTTTGTGCTATGTACATTTATGTTTGTAGGTCAAGACTCGAAGACTGACCAACCGTTTCTGGAAGCCCACTGTGAGTAATGTTATTGTAAAGATATGTTCATATGAATTATGTTCTAAATGTGATTTGATAAGTTATGATTTCTGAAATGATATTTGTCTACGTGAACGAATGTCCTATGTTTGAAATCTATTATGGTATCCATAGATAGTCCCAAGTCATGGAGGACGGCATGTTAATGCGGGTCCATGACATATATGTGATTACGAGATCTCGTTAGCCACTTCATTGTGGTGATATGTGTTTAATCGGTAACCGGAACCGATTACTCTAGTCGGAAGACGATATCTGATATGTTCTATGGGATGTACCATTATTATGTTCGGATATGAGGATGATTATGTTATGATCTGTTTTATGATTATGAAATGTTTGGAATTCGTTCACTAACCTCTTTACATTGATGTTATTCACTGGGTTTTAACTTACTGTGTGTGTATATATATGTATAGGTGAGCGTTTTGGAGATCAATCCTGAAGACTTTTGTCTGGATCTATGTCTTGTTGTCAGCTAACCATTGTGCCTCACGTGGAGGTTCCTGAAGTGTCACGTGTTTTAAGCTCTGTTGTTTCTGTATATAAGACTCGTTTTGTTTTTGTTGGCTGTACTTAAGATGTTATAGCTAAGTGTGTGGGTATAATGTGAAAATGATTTTTGGTTATATGTATAAAGTTTTAAAATCTCTGTTTCATATAAGTCAGCACAGCTCATTGGACGATTTTATTTATGTATTTGCTTCCGCTAGCCCCCTTATTTTGTTAATCTGTTTCAGAGGCCTTCGGTAATCTTAGGATTACTGGCCGGTTACGATGCTAAACCTATAGGGGGCGGGTTAGGGTTGTGACAAACACCCCTCTAGTACTTTTGCAGACGCGTCAAGCACTGAGAGTTTGCAACTCCGCTCGAACGCAATAAGATCCGCTCGAGCGAATGACCAAAATTATGGGTAATAAAGTTTGGAAAAACATGCAACCAACCTCTTCCAAACTCAATCACAACAACCCAAAGGCCAATTTCAAGAGATACAAGGGAGAAAAGTGGTAAACAACAGTATGGAAACATTAAACCCGAATCCAAAATACAACAAATGACGGGTCACAACCGGAATCGTTATAAATGTTATATCAAAAGAGTAAGACAACGTCATTTTTTTAAATTTTTTTTGTGACAAAAAAATACAGTTGCATTTATTCAAACCATTTTGTGAATATATATATATATATATATATGAAGTCATCTCAAAGCCACAATATTTTTTTTTTTACTTTTTTTTTGGCAACGGTATCTATTACAGTCGCAAAAAACTCACTTCTTTTTTTTTTCGACTGCAGCTGGTGCCGTCGCAAATATTCTCCTTTTTCACGACAGCAATTTCTGCCGTCGCAAATACTCTATTTTTCCACGACAGCAAATTGTGTCGTCACAAGAACTCACATTTTTCGTGACAGCAAGTTGTGCCGTCGCAAAAGCTCACCTTTTTCGCGACAGCAAGTTGTGCGGTCGCAAAAAGTCACTTTTTGAGACGGCAAGTATGTCGTCATAAATACTTCCATCTTTTAAGTCCACTTTTCTTGTAGTGTCTAATTATTTTAATAGATAATTGTTAGATATAACTAAATCACACACGTAGTATGTGTGAAACTTCTAATGTGTGTACATATATATATATATATAATGAGTAATAAATTATGACATTTGTAATGTTAATTATTATAACTGTCATCATTCCATAAGGTATAAATAATGATTTTTTTAATCATAATCTAAATAATAATCACAATAGATTCTAATAAATATCATAATAAATCATAATTAATATTATTATAAATTATAATGAAATCACAATTAACATTATAATAAGGCATAACTAAATTTTGAGGTCATGCTGTTGTTGTAGAACAAAAATATTTGAGAGTTCTAAACTAAGATCTCTAAGAAGCTCTATGGGTGGAATCCATCCACATTGATTTGACGTTTTTTTTTTTAAAAAAAAGAAACGTTACCACCTTATTAGAGTCCTTATTAAAACTCTAAATTTAGAGCTATGTATTGCTCGTTGTAGAAATACAAGCATAACACAAAAGGGATGTGTGGAGGTCATGCAGTTATAGAGGTACAAGTTTAACCCACTAATTGCAATTGTCACGTCTGTAACGGGCCTCAAATAATACACTAACTATGGTTTGGAGTGTTCTTTTTGTACTTTATGAACCATCATCTTGTATACTATTTAAGAAGTTATTGGTTGGTTTTGAAATACCGTTAAATAGTATTTAACAGTATTATGATTAGTAAAAGAGGGGAGATTTATGATTTTATATTAAATTATTAAAAAAATAAGAAAAGCCATGATATATTATGATTGATGCGAAACATTATCACATGACGCCCCAAAAGTACTAAATAATTTTTCCTATCATTTTCCCAGTCATTTGCATTAGGTATATTCTTTTGCATTAGGTATACAATTTCCCTTTTATTCAAAAACCATATCAACAGCATAAGAAAAAGTCGGCAAAGGCATTTCACCAACCACCAGAATTGGAAACATAACCATTAATTTAAGTGCAAATTCAAAAATTACTATTTCAGTATTAATTAAGAAAAAGGCCGGACTACTACGTAGTTATTAAGTACATTTTTTTTTTTAACTGCATTAAGATACATATTAAAAAAGATTTTAAAAAATTATGCATCGTGTATTACAATATTAAACACACTTTTATGTGTCGCAAGGGCACAAGTTAAAACAAAAATCTTCAAAAATATATATTTAGTTCCTTTTAAAAAATTATACATCTTGTATTATAATATTGGACACACTTTTATGTGTCCCAAGGGTACAAGTTAAGACAAAAATTATTAAGAAATAAATATTTAGTTCCTTATTTGAGTGGTCAACACCTTGGACAAATTTTAAAATAAATTGCGAATAAATAGAGTATATAAGAATAATATCTCTCTAATCTCTTATTGATCAATCATTCAATCACCAAACTTAGAATTGAATTGAATTGATTTGATTAGAATCGACAAAAACTTAAACAGCATATTAGTTATTATTTCACTGCCATAAAAATTTTGTTAAATGCTAAAAGATAAATGTTAAATGTCATCTTTTTTTGTCATTGTTTTTTGGGTGATGGGTAAATTTTCCTTGTTTTTTTTCCTCTCTTATATAAATATTTATGATTTTTTTACGTATGTGGAGATACTAATTCAAAAATTAATGGAAATAAGTGACATGTAATCCAACACGTATAAAAGTTGAAATAAAAATAAGAAACGATTAATGATATCATGATAATGTAAGGTCGCATTTGGGTAGGACCTACGGTGGTAGGTTCATACTTTTTTCTCTCGAATTCTCCTTTCTAACACCTACCCTAATTGAGATGTTTGCCTTTAAAATTTGGTAAAGAATAAAGAAACTACACAAGCAAAAAAATAAAAGATAAAAAAAAAAAAATCTAAATTTTATTTTAAATGTGACTTATATATAATAAATATAAATATATTTCATTCACTTCATTTTCAAGACAATTTTTTTTAAAGGACAACCTCTCTCTAATTCTAAAGCAGTTAAGATTATTCAATTGTGTTCTGTAGGTATCACCGTTTGTTTGGTTCGATAATTCGAGTCATTAAGTCTCTATGTAAATCATATATGGAACAAAATAAATTGATTTAATAATTATAATTGCATAATTTTATTATATTTATTTTTAAAAAAATAGACATCCAGTATTATATTGAAAATAATCTTTCATTTTTTTTGATAGAGAGACAAACTTTCTTTGAAAACAAATAACATAAAATTGTGACAATTATTATCAAATTAATTTATTTTTTATAATTGAATTACACATAAAATTTATAAAATAAATTATTCAAATTATCCATATAAGACTAGTAGAGGGTTCCATGGAACAATGTGAAAAGAATCGAACATCTTTCTAAGTAGAGAGGAGTGGCTGGTTCCTTCCCAATATTTTAGTCAATCTCCACTTTTTGGCACCCAAAATAAAATAAAAATAAATAAAGTAAAATAATTTAGAAGGATTGAGTTTGAAGTTTAATAAATTCAACTTTGAGAGAATTTGACTCTACGGCCCTTTTATTTATATTATTAATAAGCCCTTTTATTTATATTATTTTGTAGGTCAATCTCCAGGTAGTTATTTTGTAAGCCCTTTTATTTATATTATTAATTAAAAAAAAATTTGGTCGATCTGATAATTTTATTGTTTTTATTTTATCGTCTTTATTTTTTTAAAAAAATCAATGATCTATTTTTAAAAACGTACGTGTCATCTACTTTTTCAGAAATAAATGAGATAAAATAAAAACATGGTAATTTTCGGATCGACTTTATGTTTTTCATAGAAGATATATATGGAAAATTATAGAAAATAAACGATTCAAATCATTTAAATGAAATTCATGATAAATCTTGTGGGCCTTTCAAGTGAAGCCCAACCCAATTTGGAATTCATAATTCATTCTTAATAACATATATTACGTTTTAATTTTTAATTCAAAAATAATTGGGACTCCTAAAGATGGCGATTCCCATGACCTCCAAAATGATATGGGGCCAATTATGTGTTTTTTTTTTTTTTTTTTCCTTCCTAGACCAATCACAGGTGAGTGAGAGTTGTGTTTTTTAAAAGTTTGTAGCATTATTATTTTTAATTTGTTACAATTTCAATCATGTAAGAGGTAACTTTCATGAATTAAAATATAATTCACACCATCCATTAGAGGAGGCCCCACATCAATTGGAGTGAGTTCCATACCAATGGATGATATGGATCACCTTTGCAGCATTATCACAAGTGATGTTTAATAATTTTTTAAAAGAAATCTTAATTTACTAACAATGACATAACAAGTTATTGATTTGTAATAAATTCAATCATATAAAATTCACCTCATATGTCTCGCATCATTTATGATTAAATTATGAATTTTTAGCATATTTGAGGGTTGTTTTGAGGTCAGTTAAATAAGTCATCTTTTTTTTTTTGAATAAATTTGTCTTTAGTGAATTATGTCAAAATTTTTAACTTTTTCAATCCATCTTGTGCAGACGAATTTAAAAGGTAAAAAAAAAAAAAGATTTTATGAAAGAAATATCAGAAAAATTTTCATAAAGATTCTTTACTCTGGGATTAAGTTATGATGTTTTATTATATATTATGCAATCACAGACACTATAACCTATCAATCATAGAGTATTATAAGACAAAACTAAACTTTTACTATTTGCAGACGACTTTAAAATTAAAACATATTTACATTAATGTAAGTCGTTTTTCTCGTTTTGTTACCTATCACAGTAGATTATTTCTAAAAGTTTCATAAAATTTTCTTCATATATTTTTCATGAAGCATAACATTATTTAAAAAAAATCTATTATCTTTTATTTTTTTTAATTTTTTTTAAATTTTAAAAATTTTCAATTCACGAGCAAAAAATCAACCTTAATACCAATGGCTAAGGGCCGTGTACTAAACGTGACTACGCCAAACCTATCGGGGTTTATCCATTTTGATTCCAGCTCATTAAAGCTATCCTCACGCCGCGTAAGTTGATCTCGTCAACACTTTTTCGCAAGACCCTTTCACGCCGTTGATCTCAAAAGCTCATTCCTCACAATCAACGGCCACAAATGGATCGATTTACCCTATTAAACTACCATCGAACCACGTTAACATACTATGGGGACAATTGATCACCGGATGTTACCGGTTCCCGGTAAAATCTGCTGCTGAATAGTTGGCTTGGCAAGTTGGCGGTTAGGCACCCCACTGTGGTTGGTGACAAACGACCCAAGAGGAGACACGTGTTGCCACGTAGAAGTACTCGGTCGTGGACAACAATTTTCCATGCATACATAATTTTTTTTTTTTTATTTTAGAAAGAAATTTTTTAATGACTTTATTAATAGAGAAATCATTATATTTTTCAGAATATTAATGATTGTTTTGATAATAGACTAAAAAAATAGAAAAATTACTATAAAAAATTAATTATTATTTTTTACATTTTTTTCATAAAAAAGTTTTGAAAAAATCTTTCAATAACAACAAGGATTATATGTCTACGTAATTTAAAAATAAAAATAAAAAATATTACAAAACACTATTAGTCAAATACATAAGAGCATCTCCAACGGTTCAATATTTTTTTATCAAATTTGAGTAAAAAAATGGCTCATTTTCTCAATCTAATATCAGTTACTCCAACGGTGCATCAAAAAGAAGAAGAATCACGTGGGTTAACCGGTTGGTCGACCGGTAAGGCAAATTTTTTTATTTATATATTTATTTTTTTAACTTTTTGAACCTACCAAACCGTTGGTTCAAATTTTTTTTGAACCGTTTGAACCAATAATTTGAACCATTTGAACCAGTTCGCAGGCCAATTTTTGAACCATTTGCATGAGCTGGTCGACCAGTTGATCGACAAGGGGGTCGACCACCATGTGTAAAATTTTCACAAATTTCTGCTTTAACAGCTATGTACAGTGAATTGGTAAAATGAGCAACCCGTTCTCAGTTTGGTGAAACATTTGATGTTTTCTCAATTTGATACTATTTTGGTGCAACCGTTGGAGCACAAAAAAACAGCTTTTTTCATCAAATTTGAATTTGATGTTGGATTTGGTGAACCGTTGGAGATGGCCTAATTACGACCTTATTTGATATATCTTATGCGGCTTATAATTTTTTTTATTTAATAAATTTGTATTCAGTGTAATTTCTATTTATAATTTATAACTTATGAAATAGATTTAATTTAAATAAATTGAAAAAAATTAATTATTGATAAGGAGATAAAGAAGTAATTTTAGTTCTTGCTTTATGATTATTAACTATTAGTTTATAAAATTAGATTAATAAGTTAGATTACAACGGAAGGGTCGCAGTGTAACGCCCTCAAAATAATACATAAAACCTATCATTTTAGACATGCATTGATATAAGAGAAATCAACCATTTCTATTCATCAGAGTAGTTCTTACAACAGTATTACATGTTAACAACAAAAGCAAGTGCCCTACGGCTTACAGCTTTCCAAGTTAACACTTGGTTACACAAAAGAAGAGTACTAACTCTATACAAAATAAGCCCTTGGCTTGATAAACATGTAATACAATCAATTAAACCAAAAAGAGTCTTCAACTCTCATCCTCATCCAAGCTATGTCCTTGGAGATGGCATGCTATCTGTTCCTGAAATTAATGTCCCATATAGGGTGAGCCAACGCCCAGTAGAGATATGCTAAACACACTATGAGTAATAACTAAGACATTAGCAATTGATAAATGTTTAATTCCCATAAATCAATTCATAATCCATTTCTATTATATGACCACCATGTCCATGTTTCCTTTCATTTTCCACTTCTTATCATGTTCACAATTCACAACAATGGCTCAGAACCTGGCCAACAACTAACATAAGATTTAGACTCATCCTTAAAACACTTTTGAAATTCATGATGGATACACATTGTAATACTGTATCGATAACACACAAACCATTTCTACACTTTACGAAAGATACACATTTCGGTGCTGTATCAACATAATATAGAATTACTTCTACACTTCACAATTGATAACGATATACATTTTAGTGCTATATCAAATCAATTTGAACACTTCCATAATCAACACTTGATACACATTGTAGTGCTGTATCAATGTCACACAAAAATCCGGTTTAGAGGTCCATCCCCTATCTTCCCTTAAACTGTGGAGTATATCCCCTATCTCCTCCCACACAACACATGTATATAAACATAGATCATATACAATCAATCAATACATAAAGTTAATATATTATTCCAGTTGCTATATTCGATAGCATACTCAATCGACTAGTTTTAGTTTGCCTAATCATCATGCATTGTCTACAACAATCAAAACTACCCTCCACCGGTAGCCCAAGCAATTATTTCTAAACAGATAATAAAAGCTCCAACAGATAAATAATCAATGTTTTCAAAAGTGAGCGATTAACAAATCCAACTCCACCATTCCACAATATAATGAGTCAATTTCATTATTTCTAACTCAATTCCATAAATCCACAACTTTCTCCAAATTAATTATACCAATTAATTTATACAACAAATTAGGATTTTCTACCCCTTTTTCCAATAACAACCCAATGGTCCATAAACCAACCACCAACAACAATATCATTATTTTGAAACTCAAAATACACTTTTTAGAATCAAAATACAAAACCCTCATTTAACATTTTGAAACCCTAAGTCCCAAAATTTACCCAACTTCAACACTTTATCAAAACAACCAAAAATCTATGTCAAAGACCATAAGAGTGAGTAGGAATCCCTACCTCAAAAGTTGACACCCAACGAAGAAGATGAAGAAAACGGAAATGCTCCAAATCTCAAGATTCTTGGATCAAAAGATAGCCATCGACAATCAACAACTTTTTTGTAAAGGCCAAAGGTGAGGGAACAACTCCTACTAGATCAATACCTAAAGAGAAGGCAAGGTTCTAGAGAGAAAGGCTCAACAATGGAGTTTTTGAAAAGTAAGAGAGAGAAAATGATGTGAAAAAGTGATTCAAAAAGTGGAATCCCGAAGTTGATAAAAATCGCCCTGCTTGAGCGTGGAAACTCCCGCTCGAGCGTCACTCACAGACTCCCGCTCGAGCGTCAAAAATCCCGTTCGAGCGGCGGATACACACTTCCAGAACTTTTGCTGAACCAGGTCCCCGCTCGAGCGTCACACACAAACTCACGCTCGAGCGTCAAAACGCCCGCTCGAGCGTCCAACATTGCAGAGGAAATACTGGGAGATGGAAAATCACGCTCGAGCGTCCAAACACCCGCTCGAGCGAAGAAGCAACAACGAAGGGCCCACTCGAGCGTCAAAAGCTCCGCTCGAGCGTGAAGGCAAAAATCTGGGCAACTACTCTTGGTTTCTAAGTTCAACCAACCTGTAACAAACCTGCCCAACACATCCTATAACTCAAATACAAAGTACGAAATGATGCAAACAAGATATAAGCAACTACTAACATCCACGGAAACAAGTCCGGATCACTGTACACAAGAGGTAAAACCCAGAATCGCTATACGCAGTCACTCATTGACTCAAACCATAAACCTCTAACATTCTCACCATCTTAAATTACAGCTTCATGAATTATTAGGCCAACTACCCTATTATTTATCAACAAGTTTAAAATAATTATGTATTTTACTTCCTATAATATAGAAAGGATTACTATTTTTAATGAAAAATATTAGAGATCCTAAATATTTTACCAAATATTCTACTAAATGTCTCACATCAGTATGGAATCCATATCATATGAGTCCCATGTGGATCTCATCCCTATGTGACATATTTGATACAATATTTGAGATCCCAAATATTAATTATTTTTAATTAATGAATACTTCATAACACTCTCCATTAGTAGTAACACATTATTTTTAATATGACATAAATGCCCTTTTATACTCCTATGTTTGTAGTAGTAGTGGCCAAGTCTCACCAACCCACGAAAATAAAAAGACTCACCAACCCCAAAACACGATTTGCTTTTTCTCTCTCCCTCCCTGTTTTCTATTTGAGTTAGGTTAGGAATATCAAAAAAATTTATTAAATATTTAATCAAATTTATCATATAAATGTGAGTTCTAGGGGATGAGAATTCACATCATATAAAATATTTGGTCAAATATTTAATAGAATTTTGAGGCACCTACCATTGTTGTTTCTATTTATACTACAAATCTCTAAGCCAAATCTTGCCAGTAAGTTGGCAATAAATAATCAACTCCTTCAAACTAGCAAAAACCCCCATATATCTATTAAATGGTTCATTTAAAGAGTTCCATTTAGCATTAGATACATCTAATTCTCTCTGTCCCTCCCTCTCTTGGAGCTTCTTCTCTCTCATGGCTGCCTTTACTCCAACTAAATCTCTGTTACATTCATCATCATCCAATCCAAATTCTTCAAGTTTCTTCAAAACCCATTTCGATTCAGTCAGTTTTAAGCGGACCCATTTGGGATTTGAGAGAAAAATCAGTACCAAATGGGCACAAAATGGATTTTCATTAGAGAGAGAGAGGATCAAGAGGAGAGAGAAACAGAGAGGAGGATTGGAGGTGAAGTGTACGGCGGAGGGGATAGAGAGGGGGTTGCTTGTTGGGGGGAGAGGCCAAGAAGGTAATTTGACAGCCGTGCCGGAGAGGTTTAAGGTGGTGGCTTTAATGGCTTGTGTCATGTGTTTGTGTAATGCGGATAGAGTTGTCATGTCTGTGGCTATCGTTCCTCTTGCTGCCAAACATGGCTGGAGCAGCTCTTTCTTAGGCATCGTCCAGGTTCATTTTTTTTCTCTCCCACTTTCTTTCTTGTTTTCCTGGAAAGTTTGGCTTTTTGTGTGTGTGGGGGAAAATTTCTTGGTACATGATCCTGTATCAATCATTGATTATTATTTCTTTTATGTTGTTGAGAAAAATACTGATAATTGTTATTTATTATTGAATTTATTTCTTATGTTAAAAATAGTGAGACTTGTTATAACACAGTAGTAAATTACATAACTATGAAAGGTTTGAAAAAATATTTTGATGATTTAAATTAGGAGCTCTTAAAAATGTATACCATCTATATTGGAAAATAATAATACAATCATTTTAGGGGGATGTACTAATAAATCTCAAATTAATAACTTATACACTGTTTAGTCCTAAAAAATTTTTTATAGACTGAAAGGTCCCATTACAATATTTCGAACATCAGATTAATGTTTCGAACATTAGATTGATGTGCAAATGAGACTAAATGGAGCATAAGAAAACTTTTAGGACTAAATGATTCAACTTTTCAGAAATTAGGATTTATGGGTAAATTTTCCATCATCATTATTATTTTATTTACCAAATGTTACACTACATAGGTATGAATTTCACCGGTTGTATTTGTTATCAATATATTAATATATTGTGACATACTGTGATAAATAAAATATACAAAAAAAATAATGACAAAATAAGAGAAATTAGAGATATTGTTTTATCAATTTTAATCGTTTGGTTTGATTTTCAATATTTATTTTAAATTTTTTTTCTAAAAATTTACAAATTATTTTAGTGAAAAAATAAAAAAAACACCCATTATTTTCATATTGTTTTATCTAGAAATAATTTTTTAAAATTTAAAAAAATTAAACCAAATAGAGCCATTATATTTTAAACTTTTATACTTATTTTGAAGACATTTTTCGTCACAATTTTAATTAAAACCAATGCTTGAGACATTAGTTAAAATTTACCTTAAAAAAATTATAACATAATAATACAATCAATTAATTTAAAAAAAACATTTTTGGTCACAATTTTAATTAAAACCAACGCTTGAGACACTAGTTAAAATTTATCTTAAAAAATTATAAGATAATAATACTATCAATTAATTAAAAAAAGAAATATTATCAGAGGACTACATGATTAAATTAATAAGATGAGAAAAGTGATGACCATGAATGCAACTACCACATCGGATACACATACTTTTTGTTTGACTAATTAACTAGAATATTTTCCAAACGAGGTCTTATCTGCCAGCTGAATTGGCAAGTGGAATGGTTTAACTCTTGGTGGACCCCACTATAGCTCACCATATCTACCAAGAACTGAAAGGAAGGGGTACCTACCCCACTATAACTCAACATTTAATTTCCTCATTTGTAATTAAATATGCCAACTTTAAAATTGCTTATTAATTATTAATATTTATATTCAGTTTTTATTCAACCATATGAAATTATGATATTATACTTGAGGTTTTGAAAATTTGTATAAGGATGAGACCTATTAGAAAATTAATTGCTTTGTTTGATTGAGTTTTTAAAATTAAAAAATATTTTCCTAATAAATTGTGTCTCCTTAGTCCCAAAATTGAAAATAAAATTATTCAATTTTTTCATATGTATCAAGTTGCATGAGTGACTTGATATTTCACAATATTGTTGGGAGCTTAGTTAACTGTCCCCTTAAAGTACGAAACCGTAGTAATAGGCATGCCCCTAATAAATAAGTGGTTGAGTGTCATTTATATTAAGCTTTGTGAAGTATTAGACTTTCGTTTGGAATGTGGGTTGATTTTTTTGACTATTTTAGTTTGGGGCTAAAAAGTCTCGTTTGAAATAATTTTACTTGTATGAGAAAAAAAATAAAATAATTATGGTTTAAATATAACATTTTATCTTATTAATTTTTTAACTTATTTTATCTTTTTGTCACTATTTTAGCTCAAATAACCTATACCAAACATAGCCTAGGTAGTGCTCCGACAACGTAATAATTTCTTCATAATGAGGATGTTGGGATTTAAGTGTGGATGGTAGGAATGATACATTGAGTGGAAGAGTAGTGTCTCCACCCATATTTGTCTTTTTCTTTCTTTCTCTGTTTTTTTTCCTTCTATTTTTTGGGTAATGTCGAAAGAGAACCAAAAAATAGAAATTCGTAACCCAAAAAAAAAAGTTACATATTATTGAAATTTGCATTAAACACTAGAAATGTGGAGTGGAGTGGTGTGGTGCATCCGTTACATAAAAAATTTTCTCATTAGATTACAATGGTTGGTTAGCCATTGATGATTGATGCGGGCTTGTTTGGTTTGTTTTTCAGAAAAAATTTTAAGAAAAATTCTCTACAAATAAATTTTTAAGAGTAATCAAACCAAATAAATTTTTTCAAAAAAAATCTCAAAATTTTGTTTGGTTACATACTTTTCAAAATCACACTCTTTCCCATACACATCAAATCAATCACTTTTTTTAAAACTCTCTCTCCAAAACAATTTTCCAAAACCATGTCTGAAAAAAGACAAACCAAACAAGTTTTCGTACTTTTTATCTCAAAAATTACTCTACAAATACAAACCAAACAAGCCTATAGGACTGATATTTTCTTTGTTCAGTCATGTTGATTATTTGATATGCTGACATATTTGATGTTACTTTACATGGACAGTCCTCATTTCTATGGGGATACATATTTTCATCAGTTGTTGGAGGAGCTTTGGTAGACAAATATGGAGGAAAGAGAGTGATCGCTTGGGGCGTGGCCTTGTGGTCTTTGGCCACTCTCCTCACCCCATGGGCTGCAAACCACTCGACAACCAGCCTCTTGGCTGTTCGTGCCTTCTTTGGTCTTGCTGAAGGTGTAGCTCTTCCTTCCATGAACACCCTTTTATCAAGGTAATGCTCATTTCCTTCTTGTAGAGTTCACTGAACATGTAATGCTCATATACCACATGATACAAATATGCCGATATGCTAGTTCTCAATATTGTACTAGTTGTAATGTATCTACATCTTGTCAGGTGGTTTCCAAGCCATGAAAGAGCCACAGCAGTTGGAATATCTATGGGAGGATTTCATCTTGGAAACGTTGTGGGCTTAGTACTCACTCCTATAGCTATGTCATCGATTGGAATCGCTGGTCCTTTCATCTTCTTCTCATGCCTTGGACTACTCTGGCTCTCTACATGGGCATATGGGGTTACAAACGATCCCCAAGAATGCCAGTTTATCAGCAAATCAGAGCTGCGTTTGATCCAAGCTGGAAAGCCCGACGCTTCAGCAAACAAGGGCGAGCTTCCATCTCTGCGCCTCCTACTGTCAAAACGGCCAACATGGGCAATTATCTTTGCGAACATTACTAACAATTGGGTAAGTTGTCCTTGGTCCTTATTTACAGTGAAACACAAATATTTATTCTGTATTCAAATTTTCATTAAGAATTTGAAATTTGTTCTTAAATGCAGGGATACTTTGTTCTTCTCACATGGATGCCGGTTTATTTTAAAACGGTGAGCATTCTTTTTCCCGTGTAGTTTCTTGTCATTTTTGGCTACAATTTTGCATAGTTACCAAATTGTTCAAGTTCTGTTATGTAGCTATGGAACTTATTAAGATAAGCTTGCAAAAATAGTATATTGCCTTCTATCACAAAGTATTAGTTAATCTAAATATTTTTTTTCACATTTAATTTGCACATTATTTTACTATAGTAGGCGATTATAGTGCCATGAAATGTTGCACAATTCTAATAGTATGAGTACTAATGAAGTTTTCTGGTTTGTGCTAATAGGTGTTCAATGTGAATCTAAAACAAGCGGCTTGGTTTAGTGCAGTACCATGGGGAACAATGGCACTTTCAGGCTACGTTGCAGGAGTAACTTCAGATTTCTTAATCAAAGCAGGGTACCCTATAACATTAGTCCGCAAAATCATGCAGGCAAGTCTTTAATTACCCATTTTTCAAAAAAAAAAAAATGCATTTAAATTATAAAAATTAAAAAAAAAAAAAAGAATCAAATTTTGTGTAATTTGTTTCTAACATTGGCTATCATAATTCGTGACAGTCTATTGGTTTCATTGGGCCCGGGATATCATTACTCTGCTTGAACTTTGCCAAGACACCGGTGGTTGCATCCATTTTCATCACAGCAGCCCTGAGCTTGAGCTCTTTCAGCCAAGCTGGTTTTCTACTTAATATGCAAGTAAGTGAAGACATTTCATTATTGCAAACTTTTATCAACAAATCCAAAGTTTTTTATGATTCTCTATACAATTAATCATAGTTCTTCAAGGCCAAGTTGTTTTACCTCCTTGTGGGTCAAAAATATTGACTTAGCTTTCATCATTGTGTGATCAGGATATTGCTCCTCAGTCATCAGGATTCCTCCACGGTATGCTCTCAAATCCCTCAATACATTTCTTCCTCCTTAAAAACTTTTTTTCGCTTGTGTCTGGATCTTGAATTTGTATAGGAAATGAAAAAAAAAAACACGACCTGCTAGTTCTTAAGAGATTGATTACTTTATTAATTATTTTTTATTAGTAATCGTTTTATAACCAAAAAAGAAAGAAATATAACAAGGCTCGAGACACATGTCCAAAGAAGACACACTTACATGGCCAAGAGGCCTACTACCTCACAAACGAATGCTAACATTCTTCCATTTTCCACACTTATCGTGCAGGCATTTCAAATTCAATTGCTACATTGGCAGCAATAATGAGCACAATCGGAACAGGTTACTTTGTGCAATGGCTCGGATCTTTTCAAGCATTCCTTACTGTCACTGCTGCTCTCTATTTTGCTGCAACCATCTTCTGGAACCTCCATGCTACCGGAGATCGGGTCTTCTAGACATTAATTTACACTTCCCTCAGTTTTCCAACATCCGAAAAATTGGATGTATCCTAGAAAAACAAAAGGAGGAAGGAAAAAATATGCAAATATGTATTAAGGGTTGAAATTTTGAGACATTCTTTCTGGCATTTGTAGTCTAGATCAAAAGGTGATTTTGTTTTTGTTTTTATTTTATTTTTATATTTTTTTATTGTACAGTTTGTTATATATTGTGCATCAGAGAAAGAAGATAGAGAGTGGGAAGAGACAGTGTTCAAGTTAACTGGCTCTAGTATATCTTTGTATAGACTTGGAATTTGTATTAAATTGGGGGATTTGATCAAAGACCCTCATAATAATTAGTATAAAAAAATTTCTCTTAAAAATCTTAACACATATCACTATTATCAAAGTATTAAATTTTAAAATAACATAACTTTTAATGTAGATGTCGATTTTTAATAAAATTAATATTTTTAGAATTCTCTTATCAAAATCTATCAAATAAGATTTATATTGACTATGAAATTCTTAAAAAAAATATATATTACCATTGAAATTGATGTAAACAGTAACATGTTATTTTGTTTAACAGTAACATGTTATTTTGTCTGACAGTAACATGTTACTCTGTTTGACAGTTATTCTGTTTGATTCTCACAGTAACATGTTACTCTAATTCACAGTAACATGTTACTTTGGTAACATTGTTCAAGAAGAAAAATATATATATTTTATTTGTCCTTACTTAATTATATGTTTTCTCCTTAAGGAGTTTATGAAATATATTTTATTTGTCCTTACTTAATTATGTGTTTTCTCCTCAAGGAGTTTATGAAACAAAATAAATTGAGCTGTTCTTTTCACTAAATAAGGATTCAATGAAAGGATTTTGGCTCAATTTCCCTGTTAAATTCGATTGAAAAATGAAATCAAGGGTGTATCCATCGCACAAATTAGATGGATTTGTCTTTCTGTATTTTTTTTTTTTAATTATTTGATAGAAAAAGAGATTTTCTATTAGTTCATCAGCGGCCAAACAAGTAGGTAGAAATGTGATGTTGAGTTTGGTATGGATTAATGTGATGTTGTTTGCTTATTTTTATGCTAAGGCTGTATTTGATTGGGAGATTAGGAAATGATTTAAAAAAGAAAAGAAAAATGTGTGTGAAATTTGATAAAATGTAAGTATATTTTATTTTTATTTTACCTATTTTTTTTCTTTTTCTTTTTAAATTCCCTAACCAAACACAATCTAATTATGGGAGGTAGGTGTGAATTGTGAGATCTAGCTAGCAAGTTGTTTGGTAACGTGGAAAGGAAAAATAGAAAGGACAAAAAAAGATACGTACATAGAACTGATCATTGAAAGTCTCATTGTACCAACTACTTCCGAGTAGGATTGTGAAGCATTTAAAAATAATAATATAATCTCTACCTTTCATAATTCACCTATTTTCAAGGTTTCGGTATTCTTTTGCACATACAAATCAGATGGTGTGAGACCGAAACCCTAGTAATTTTTTTAGGTATTTTTATGTGGATTAATTCCCTTCAATATATGGGGTGTTGTTGAGGCAACATATATATTTTTTCTTATAACTTGGTATTTGGCTTTTAAGGACCGATTAATTTAAAAAATAATCTCATCGTCTACTAACGGAGGTCTAATTAAAGTCGGGACAAATGGATTTTGCCTTAAAAATTGTTTGCACCAAGAAAATTTCGAATCTAAAACTATGGAGGAAGTATAATCCCATACTTCAAGCCTTAACTACCTAGTCAACTCTAGTGTCGTTAAGACACCACATGAACTTGAACCAACACCATAATATAATTTTTCAAGAAGAGTAGGGTTTCAATAATTGATTTCTTAGTGTTTGTTCTATCAGAGCATCAACAACCACACATGATTTGTAATTTCAAATGAAGCCCCAAACCTACTTTGATTTCTTCACAAAGCTACAGAGAGTGACCACTCACCTATCAACTTCCATTTTGGAATTCTTTAAATGTTTCAAACTTCTCAATCCCAATTGGGAAAAGTCTATAATGGGCCCTCTAGTTGAGTGCACATGGTATGTATCTTATATAAGAAGTATAATATTTTTCACAAAATGTATTAACTTTTGTTATAAAAAATATATAATTTGTTTTGTTATCATAAAATGTATAATTTTAGTTATACATAACTTTTAAAGTGCACATTATAACTTTAAAATTCATAATATTCATCACAAAAATCGTAACTTTTATCTCACAAAATGTATTATTTTTCTTGCAAAAAGTATAACTTCTTTTACAAAGTACAAGTACACATTATAACCGCTCCCACAGAACTGGCATACAACTACTGATTCAACCATCTTCAAAACCTAGTTTGGCTTCCAAATTTCTAGGTTTGTTTCCAAATCACAATTTCAAGAATACTAAGTCAACCAAACACCCACTAATCCAAGATTCTGAGTTGAGTGTATTGAGATCAGGGTTTTCAAGAAGTCCCAAACAGCCAAATTCTGAATTGGGTTTTTCAATCGAAGAAATGAATTTCAGAAGCATGGAAGAGTTCTGGGCTTTCTACATGAACCAGCACTCAAAACCAGCCACAAGGCTTTGGCATTTTGTGGGCACACTCACTAGTATTCTCTGTTTGGTATACTCTGTTTGGTTCAATTGGTGGTTTGTGTTCTTTGTGCCTCTGTTTGGATATGGTTTAGCTTGGTACAGTCATTTCTTTGTTGAAGGGAATTTTCCAGCCACTTTTGGCCATCCATTTTGGTCTCTTTTGTGTGATTTCAAGATGTTTATGTTGATGATTACTGGTCAAATGGATAGAGAGATCAAGAGGCTTGGTAAGAGGCCTATTATCCTACAGTCAATTTGATTTTTCTTCGAAATTTTCTTTTTATTTTTTTGTTTACATTTAAACTCCTGGGTTGAGAATGCTCTCATTTTGTATACTTCGATTGAAACATACTATTCAACTTTGCTGTTTAATGTAGTGCTACACATTGGTCTATTCTTATTTTGTTGGAGGATGTTGAAATTTCCTGAAATCCACAGCACATTGAGGGTCCGCAATGTTTTTTGTATTTTCATGATCAAAAATTTTGGTACAAGGAAAAAATGAAAGCAAATAGAAAATATCTTTCATGATCAACCAAAAAACAAAGTCTATTTTGGCAAAAAATATTTCACTTTTAAAAGGCGAAAAATATTTTCCGAACTAAAGTCTTACCAATGTCACCACACTATCACCTCCACCACCACACCACCACCACCATAGCCACTTTACCGCCACTCCACCACCACCGTCATCCCACCACCACCACCAAATATATAAAAATGTTTTATTCAAAAAATATTTTCTGAAAAAAATATTTCATAAAAGGACATATTTCGCCCAAAGAGAGCACTGTTCATCATGAGATAGAGGATCAATGCAATCTCTTACCCAAGTGATTGGCGCAATTTCTAATCTTTAATTCAAACAATCCATTGGGTTTCAAAAATATCACAAGACAGTATCCAAAATTTAGTCATGTTGACATCATTTTTTTGAACCAAAAAACCTCAATTCTGTCAACTGTAACATTCTAATTTATTGAGCTACTCTTATACTTGAAATGCATTCATGTTGATGTCTGTTGAACCTAACCATGGAATCCGAAATAATTCCACCATTAAATTGAACATCCTATTAACAATTTCACACACACACTTTAAAAACATTTTCTCAAAACAAAATCCTAGAGTCAATAAATATCAATTATCCTCGGATTATACCTCACAATGGGTTGAACAAAATACATCAGACAGAACGCGCACAAAATGGGGATCAAGAAATCACTGGGTCCGGAAAAAATATTACAAAGGTCTCACTTGGTATCTTCAAAACTTGGTATCAGTCAACATTACCTCATCTGTTTCCCATGCAAGTGCTCAAATGTGGCCATCACAATTGGATGTTTCTGGCATCTGGTCAATATGTGCAGCTATTTGCGTTCTGTGAGCTTTGACAACCATGTATCATCACATTTTGATATGACCTAATTATCACAAGTCGGTGTTTCGTGAAAAGGACGGCAACGGCATGGCCTCCTGTGGACGAAGGATCACGAGCACACCAAACATCCCGAGCATAGGAAGGACAAGAAGCCACTTCAATAGTTTGTAGTAATACATATGGAATGTGAGTGAGAATTCATCTGAGAAATGTAGTCCGTTCTTGTCGACCATCTCCACCAAAACTGTCCCCGTGGTTCGTACTCCCACTGTCGGAAGCTTAATCTTGTATTTTCCAGTACGGTCAAAGATCTTGTTTTGCTTCATCGTTCTCTCTCCTTGGTAATTTCCAGGAACTAACAATGTTGTCTGTTGTTTTAATAAAATATCATAAATATTGGTTAGAAGAATGAAAAGATTTAGCTAGATGCTGAGATGGCTGACAAATGAGTGATGATATACAAACAGAATCTGTACATAGAATTTTCATACAGAATGATGTGACTTCTTGTGATCCTTTCATTTCTATTCAAAACACCCATCATCAACCTCAATTTTTTTCAAATGCCATGGACATATCATTCTGGATGTCTTTTTGTATGTAAATATCATTTTCCCCGAC
The DNA here is from genome assembly GCA_030407325.1 of Camellia japonica. NCBI lineage: Eukaryota > Viridiplantae > Streptophyta > Magnoliopsida > Ericales > Theaceae > Camellia > Camellia japonica. The sequence continues at coordinate 9,786,773 of JAPPVO010000016.1, forward strand.
AAAATGAAACCAGGGTAGGGAAGAGCATCTTACTGTGACATTATAAGGTGCTTGAGACCCAGACGGAAACCTGTATTTATCTATAATCTCAATTTCAACCCAGAAATTCTTGCCTTCTTCATCGCGGAAAGCTCTTGATGAAGGCGAAATGTAGATGCCTTGACGATTGAAGCGGTTTGCAACATTGTTTCGTCCCTGATTATGCACTCTCCATGCCTGAAATTGCACAATACTTAATTAAATATCAATAAACTTGGATAGTATAATGTCATTGTGCTAGAACAAATCAGATTAAGTTCTATTCTGCCTTGAGTGGATGATGAGGAGCTGGGGTAGAGAAACAGAAGACATTGCCGTTCATTGTTGCCACAACAAGGTCAAGATCATCTCCGCCATCAACATTGTCAGCCAATACCATGCTATATCTGTCATGTAAATGATTCACATTTCAGCTGAATTTTGAGAGATCAAATAGAAGAGTTCATGCATCAAAGAGATTTAAAAGTTTCAAAGGGATCTTACGAAGTTTCACCAATATCCACTACATCAGCACATGATGTGGGTCCATCTATAAGATACAAATAACCATCAAATGATGTAGTAACAATAGTCAGACCCTTCTTTTTCTCCCCGCGTTTGCTCAAGTCAACAAGAAGAACTTGATTCATCACTCTCCCATGAGTTCTATATGGATAAGGACGAATATCTGACCCGTCCTTGCCACTAAGAACGTATACATTTCCTGTTAGTGTTGGAACTACAACATCAGTATGGCCATCCCCATCTACATCACCAACACTGGCACCCTGAGGAACACAAAAGTATTTAATAAGGATGAAGCATGCGGGATCACTTTTATGGTATCAACTATAACAATCCCTGCAACACTTGATAAAACAAGGAAATAAGATGCTACATCCTACCTGTGGAACAAGACTTTTAAGATGTCTTTCCCAAATTTCTTTTCCTTGTGCAGTCCATGCAGCAACATTTCCATGTGTATCAGTAGTAACTAGCTCAATCTTGCCATCATCATTGATATCAGCTGCAACTACAGCTCCTTGAATTTCAGCCATTTCAAGAGGAAATTTTTCCCTCAACTTGCCTGAATAAGATACACTTCAGTGCTAAAATTTCCAAAAAGAATTAAGCATGGAAAAATCGCAGAATTTAAAAAGCAGCTAAAAAAACAAACAACAATGTCCAAAGTATACTTATCCAAAATAACATTGCTAGTTAAAAGACGACTAATGGTAGGGCTGCAAATGAACCGAGTTGTTCATGAACAAGCTCGGCTCGGCTCGTTAAGGGCTCGGCTTGGCTCGATTCGTTTTGTAAACAAGCCAAGCTTGAGCTCGAATATTTGGCTTGCTTAGTAAACGAGCTGAGCTCAAGCTCGCATAAACTCGGCTCGTCAAGCTCGGCTCGTTCATCTTTATTTAAATTATATGATAAATATATTATTTATATATAAAATAATATATAAATATATATAAATAATAATATAAATACATTATTTATATATTAAATAATATTTTTTATTTAAATAATATAAATAATATTTTTTTTAAAATTATCGAGCTAAGCCAAGCCGAGCTCGAGTTTCATTAATGTTAACGAGCCGAACCGAGCTCGAGCCCAGTTTCTTATCGAGTCAAGCTCAAACTCAATAAATGAGCTCGATAAGTAAACGAGCTGAGCCGAGCTCGAGCTCAGCAAAACTCAGCTCGGCTCGTTTGCAACCCTAACTAGTGGAATTAGATGCGAGTGAATCCAGTGACATTACAGTGTTCTTAAAAACATCACTTATTTTATAGACCATTCTTGATAAATCTTTAGATACAATATCAAGATTTGTCAACTTTACCAAAAGGCCTTGTAAGGGTTCACTAATTGAACCATATATTTGTAGGAAGTTTACTCCTTTAGTTCAATAAATGAAAATTTCTTTCTAGAGCTTGGACCAAACAGTTGGCCCAGTAGAACCAATGACAAATACCGGGTGCGGTTTGATAGCTACCCTTAAATCTAACAGTCAGTAGACAAGCTGGTGCAATCTAATATGATAAACAAACATGGAGAATATTTTCCTGCAACTTAAAGAGAAACCCTAAAATTTGTAGGCTTGGTTTGATCAGCTGAAAAACAAAATCAGGAAAACAAGGTGCCCCTGCATTGGATATGGTAATCACAAGTAGTATTTGTTATTTTTAGAGAATTCCAAGATTAGAAAATGATTAGGATATCATCCCCTATTTATATTAATGAAGATTAATAATTACAAGAGAGCCCTAAGGCATAGAATAATCACAAAATAATAACCCAAATAATAATATATAATCCTAACACTCCCCCTCAAGCTGGTGCGAAGATATCTCTCATGTCGAGCTTGCCTAAGATGTCATGAAATGGCTTACTCCCAACTCCCTTGGTGAGAATGTCGGCAAGTTGTTCTCCAGACTGCACAAAGGGAGTACATATGATGCCAACTAGTGAGTTTCTCCTTAATGAAGTGGTGATCAATCTCAACATGCTTTGTCCTGTCATGTTGAACCGGATTGTAAGCGATGTTGATAACGGCCTTATTATCACAGTACAACCGCATGGAGTCCATCCGATCAATACCTAAATCACTCAACAATAACTTCATCCATAAGAGCTCACACACCCCTTGTGTCATAGCTCTAAACTCAGCCTCTGCATTTGACCTGGCAACCACATTCTATTTCTTACTCCTCCCAAGTAACTAGGTTGCCTCCAACAAAGGTACAATACCCTGAAGTTGATCTCCTATCAGTTACTGATCCAGCTCAGTCAGCATCTGTATAGGCTTCCACACGAAGATGATCATACTTTGAAAAATAAAGACCCTTACCAAGAGTAGACTTTAAGTGTCTCAAAATTCTCATGACAGCCTCGAAGTGAATCTGATGAGGAGCATGCATAAACTGGCTAACCATACTGACAACAGCAGCAATATCAAGACGGGAGTGAGATAGATAAACGAGCTTACCCACTAATCGTTGATAGCTCCCCCTATCAACAGCTTCTCCTTCTTCATCATCCCCCAATTTCTAATTGGGTTCCAGTGAAGTGTCACAGGCCTTGCAGCCAAGCATCACAGTTTCCTTCAACAGGTCAAGCACATATTTTCTTTATGAGATAAATATCCCATCCTTGGAGCGAGCAACTTCAATTCCTAGAAAATACTTCAAGGTTCCCAAGTCTTTGATTTCAAACTCACTGGCTAAATATTTCTTCAACGGAGTTATTTCCTCACTATCATCGCCCGTAAGAACTATGTCATCTACATAAACAATAAATGTTGTAGTCTTACCACGTGAAGAATGTTTCACAAACAAGGTGTGATTTGCCTGACTCTGTTTGAAGCCATATTTAAGTATAGCCTGAGCGAATCTCTCAAACCAAGCCCTTTGAGACTGTTTGAGACTATATAATGACTTCCGAAGCCTACATACTTTGCCTTATGTCTGAAGATCCTCAAAACCAGAAGGAATGTCCATATATACCTCTTCTTCGAAGTCACCATGGAGAAAGGCATTCTTTACATCAAACTAATGAATTGGCCAATCTAAATTAGCTGCTAGAGAGAGAAGTATTCTAACTAAATTCATCTTAGCCACGGGGTGCAAAGGTCTCCTGATAGTCAACACCATATGTCTGAGTAAACCCTTTTATCACAAGTCTTGCCTTGTAACGCTCAATAGAACCATTCGCTTTGTGTTTCACAGTATACACCCATTTGCATCCCACAAGTCGTTTGCCTGTAAGTAACTCAGTCAATTCCCAAGTGACATTCTTCCTAAGTGCTTTCATTTCCTTAATCATGGCAAGTTTACACTCAGAGATAGCAAGAGCATCCTAAAAATGGTTAGAAATGCTAACAGAGGAAATATTTGACACAAACGCTCTATATGAGGATGACAAATGACAGTAGGACACAAAATGTGAGATAGGATGTTGAGTACAAGATCTCACACCCTTTCTGTTGGCAATAAAAACATCAAGATCAATGGACTCAAGAGATTCAAAGTTACCTGGACTCTCATCAGAAGTAGAAGCTGGCACTGGAGGAGCAGCAGTGGTCTCTTGTATCTAGTTAACTTTCTGTCTGTCTTTGTCCCTGACATAAACTTTCCTTCCCTATCCTCGGTGACATTGGGTTATGTAGTCCCACCAGTAACAGTGGTGGTGCAAGAACAACTGGTTCTACCATAGGAATCACAGGAATCACTTCACACCAAGGCTCCCCCTGAAGGGAGGACTGTGACACCGGAGAGGATAAGAAATAGGACTGGGACTCAAAGAAAGTGACATCCATGGACACAAACCACTTACGAGAAGGAGGGTTGTAACACTTATACCCTTTTTGAGTAGGAGAGTAACTAAGGAAAACACATTTAAGGGAACGAGGGACCAACTTACCAAGTAGGAGAGTAATTATGGACAAAACAGACACAACCAAATATTTTGGGAGGAATAGAAAACAAGGAGTGGGAACCGAGAAGGACTTCAAGAGAAGCTTGTTTTTGCAAGACTTGGGTAGGAAGACGATTAATGAGATGGGCAACGGTAAGAACAGCGTCACCCTCTTAGGACCGAGGCACACTCATAGAAAAACACATACATCGAGCCATGTCAAGAAGATAACGATTCTTGCGTTCCGCCACCCCATTTTGTTGAGGGGTATTCGTGCAAGAGGTCTGATGGATAATGCCATGAATAGAAAAATATTACCCTAACCCAGAATCTATATATTCACCCCCATTATCAAAACGGACTACTTTGACAGTGGCCCCAAACTGAGTACAAATCAACTGATGAAAATTGCGGAACACAGAGAAAATCTCACTCGTCTTTCATAAGATACACCCAAGTAGTACGAGAAAAATCATCAATAAATGTAACAAACCATCGATGACCTTTTACAGACATAACATGAGAGGGACCCCAAACATCAAAATGTATTAATGAAAAATAAACTAAACTTTTATTAAAACTGGGAGCAAAAAAAGCTCTATGTTGTTTTCCAAGTTGACAAGACTTCCAAAGAAAATCAGACACATTATTGTTTACGAAACTAGATGGAAATAAATGCTTAAGTAAATAAAAAGAAGGATGCCCAAGATGCCGATGCCACAGCCATAAATCATCTTAGGTAATACGACTCGTGCTGGAAGAATGAGCAAGCTTATCAGGTTGATCCAGGAAGTAGAGACCATTTTTTGCACTACCACTGCCAATCGTCCTCCACGTGACAAGGTCCTGAAAAAGACAATGATCAGGAAAAAACGTCACATTACAACTCAAATCCTGGGTAATACGACTCAAGGATAACAGGTTAACAGAAAAATTGGGAACATGGAGAACAGAAAGTAGAGGTATAGTAGGAGTGACATGGACTAAACCTTTCCCGGAAATGGAAGAAACAGTACCATCTGCAATCCTAACTTTGTCCTGACCTGAAGATGGCTTATAGGCAGAGAAAAGGTCAGAGAATCCAGATATATGATCTAAGGCACCAGAATCAATAATCCAGGGCAAAGACTTATGAGACAGGAAAACATAAGGAGAAAAGGCTAAGTTAACTGAGCGGGCAAATGACGATGAAAATGTACTGAGAGCAGTAGAAGACTGGCGGTCCAGCAAGTGACATAGAGCATCCTCAAGCACAGGAGTAGTCATGCCATAAAGACCATCAAAAGCCTAGCCAACGGAAGCGGAAGTAGCATCAAGTGTATCAACGGCACTAGATTGATGAGCCCGTGGATAGAGCCACGTCCTCGAGACTGGCCTGACCGACCTCCTCTAGTACCAAACCGATCACCTCGACCCCCGGATGGAATCCCATAAAGCTTCCAACACGTCTCACGAGTATGCCGCGACTTTTTACAGTAATCACAGAATACAAACTCCTTGGCGTCAGATAGAGAGATAGGAGTCAGGCTGAGGCCATCTCTATAGGTAGACAGTAATGCTGAGCGGTTGGTTGAGACAAGGGACATCATAGCAGACCAGCGACTCTCCTCATTCTGTATATAGGCAAATGCCTCCTGAAGTGAAGGAAGGGTGTCCATACTCAGAACCGGCTCCGAACCGGATCATACTCCACATTGAGACCAGCCAGAAACTTAAAGACCCTTTCCTGTGCAACAAACTTCCGATACCCGACTAATCGGCAGTGCAAACAGGCTTATAGTCCTGCAGGTGATCAAGGCATTTCCATCCATTGGTGAGGAAGGTGAAGTACTGAAGAACCGTTTACTCCCCCCGAACAGAGCTCCCAATAGAGTGGCGTAACTCAAATGCCTGTGAGAAATTCCCTTTGCGGGAATAGGTGGTAGCCACAACATCCCAAATATCTTGGGCAGTCTCCATAGATAAGTAGCCCTCGCCAATGTCTGACACCATTGAATGAATAAGCCAACCCATAATCAAAGAGTTGGTAATCTCTCATTGGTCATAACCCGGGTCAGCTGTACTGGGTGCTTGTATCCAGCCATCCACAAACCCCATCTTCCCTCTGCTCTTCAAAAACATAGTCAAACTCTGCAACCACGCAAGATAGTTCTAACCATTAAATAGAGAGGTAGTGATTTTAAGACTAAGGTTGGGGTTATCAGTCATTGTAGTAGGTACAGGGAAACTCTCACTCCTAGGTGTCTGAGAAGTAGTGGATACACCGGTGGAATCTGCCATAGATACTGCACTACCGAACTCTCAACAAAACTAGTGCTAATCACAAACCCGAAAGGTGGAGGAATACAAACACAATGACCACTAAGAAAAATTAAAGACTTAAAATTTTATCAACATCAACCCCTTTTTTTCTTTTTCTTTTTTTTTTTTCTTTACTACATTTTTTTTTTAGAATAAAAGAGGAAAACGAAGCAGAGGTTTAGTTGTTGAATACAGACCACAGCACGTAACTCAGCTTACATATCACGTAACTTAGCGAAGCAGAGGTTTAGGTGTCGATAGGGACAGACGACAGGGACAGACGACGACTCACCCTTTCTCGTCCCTCGCCAATGACGCTAAGGCCAGGAGGCCTGACAGCAGTGGTCGACTGGGTTGGGTACTTGAGAGAGAGATAGAGAGAATGTGCATCGAAGGGGTGTGACGCACACAGAGCTGGGAGAGCCCAACGACGACTGGCTCTGTGGTGGCTTTGTGTGTGTCGACTGGCTCTATTGACGACTAGCTCTGTGTGCATCGAAGGGGTGTGACGCCTAGCTCTGTAGTGGCGATTGACGACTATATAGGTGAGGAATTTAGGTTTTACGGTTTTGCTTTGATACCATGTTATTTTTAGAGAATTCCAAGATTAGGGAATGATTAGGATATCATCCCCTTATTTATATTAATGAAGATTAATAATTACAAGGGAACCCTAAGACATAGAATAATTACAAAATAATAATCCAAGTAATAATATATAATGCTAACAGTATTATTGAACAATATGCAGAACCTGATAAGAACATCCCACACTGCATATCCAAAACAAAATAAAATGCATATACAGAAGCAAGAACATTGTGCTGTCAAACTAGTTACTACCACCATGATAAACAGAAAAGAAAAAAGCCTGCAGAGGAACATATCTAGACCACACAGTAAGCATAAAAATTTAGAATAAAAACAACAATGAAACAATAGCAGTAGTCTCAGGTTATTACCCTTATGATCAAAGACATAGAACAAGCCATAGGAAGTTCCAACAAGAATGTCCAAATTCCCATCACCATCCAAATCAACAACAGTTGGGGAAGAATATACATAGGCACGAAATTTTCCAGTATCCGTACTCAGATCTAGCTGTGCAGTCCATTTAACTTGCTTTGTATCAAGATTAAAAACAACAATACCACCAGCTACATATTTTCCAATATCAATACCACCAAGTTCCTTTAAATGCTCTGGGTTGTCATAGTACCTGGCCACTTACAATTAGTTAGCTGAAAAACACGCAGTTCACATCCTGTTTTTTTTTTTTTTTGATACATAACAAGAGAGGAGAGAGGAATTAAAAATGGATACAAACAAAGATTTTCAAGCATTTCCTCAATATCAGCAGAAGGGAAGCCTAATTATCATACTGTAAATCTAGCACTTGGAATGAATAGCACAGATGGACATAGCATAAGTGGTTGGAGATCCATCTTTACTAAAAACTGAAGAGAAGACCTACAACATGAGAAGAATAAAACCTTGGGCAACTTACCCAATAAATTAGCTTTTCAAAGGAATTGGGAATTAAAATTTCAAAAATACTTCACAGGCACAGATCAAGGCATGAACACATCAACCCATTAACAACCCAACACAATTGACCACAACCTACTGCACACTTATGTTAACTATAATAAATGTCAAATATCAACAACTATAAGACAAAGGACAGCTATGCCTTAAGCCACGTGCAAGAAAATCAATGGCTGAGAAGCTCAATGAATGAAAAAATGACAGGAAGTTGGCTAAGAGACAAAGGACAGCTATGCCTTAAGCCACATGCAAGAAAATCAATGGCTGAGAAGCTCAATGAATGAAAAAATGACAGGAAGTTGGCTAAGATGGACCACTGATTCAATGACTACACTCAAGGACTACGTCAAGAGAACTTGTTAAGGATATAACATATATTTATTTTGTTTTTTTAAGCTAACAGTTTAATAAAGGAAATGAACCAAAAGGGTTAATTTAGCTGAGCACAGGTAGTTAGTCATGCTTTTTTGAGGTTCGAAAAGGAAAACATTCTGTTCTCATACACTTCAGCTAGGGTCAAAACTTGTCTAAGTTCCATCAAGTTGAAATACAACCCACAATTAGCCGTGAAAAAGTACTCTGCTTGGCGCCTGTTTTACACAAGCCCTCATCATTAAAAGAGTTTTTCACCAAAACCATGTTTTTGGACTTCACAAATTAGAATTGAAGGCTGTCTAAATTAATAAGAATTTAAGTAGCCAGGAAAGAAATAACAACGGCAAAGAAAAGCATTATAAACAATATGGGAGAAAACTCACTCATGATCAAAGAAGTAAGATACAGCAATAACCATCTCGGATACCCCATCATTATCAATGTCTGCTATGACCTGAAGAAAATGAAAGAAACTACACTTAATTGAAGCCTCATAATAATACCACAGAAGCATCTTCAAGAAAAAGTTTCATCTGCCAATACACTTACAGGAGTGCACAAGATGTGTGAGTCAACGTTGACAAAGTCTTCCAAATTTTCATGGTCTGTTTCAGTCCACTCCTCATCCCCCCACATATTTTCATCCACATAGTCATCATAGTCATAACTATACTCATCAGCCAGCTCGTCACTATCTCGTAATAACTCAAAAGATGAATCAGCATCTGCCTCCAAACCTTGATCATTCTCCACGGTTGCAGCATGAACATCCCCATTGCTAGCTTTGGAATCCAAACCACCTACTTCCGAGCCTTTTGAGGCAGCATCTTCAAGAAGCCGTCTTCTACTGTTAGTTCCATTCTCTGCATTGCTGGTTTTTGATGATCCAGAGTCCAAAGTACTATTATCCATGCTTGTTGGCAACTTGATCCCTGCGTCTACTTGACTATCGTTAAATTTCCCTTGATTCTCTAAATTGGATGCATTCGCTGTGTTAGTCAGGTCTGCTGGTGTAGTTAAATTTGAGGTGCCAGATCCAGTTGCACTTCCATTAGTTTCTACAATTATCCAACATTTACTGATGAACTTGTGAATAGTAGAGTGCACTTCATATAATCAATCATCAAGAGCTACAAGTTCAAAATCAATCTTGCACTCACTGAAAAGAAAGAGGAGGGGGGATTGTGGGGGTGGGCAGTGGGGTCTACAAAACCAGCAATTTCCACCTATTAATATATGATCAAAGCTTTTAAAGGCAAATGCATAACGTAAGGTGTTTTACCCCTCGTGAGGCAAGACGTAAGCATTTCAAATTTCAAATTTTTAAATTTAGTAAATAAATAAAATATTCTAAAAGTGCAACAAAAAAATGCTAAAAATTAAATATTTTCTCCTCAAACTGTCGAACATTTCACTGCATATGATATTATTAAGATGTCTAGGATAATTGGTAAAACAAATAGTCTCTTGTAGAACTAAACCAAGCAACAAAGCACCAACACACGCAAATCATGCAACAAGCGAATTTTAATAGTAACATGAGTGACAAAATCTTAAATGGAAAGCGCTGCACCAGCAGAAATTTTCTGTTGTTGATGTAACATGAGGCATTCCTAACCAGTACTTGAAGTGATCAGTAACACTTGCACCAAAATCAAATCAAATCAAATCAAATATCAACTGTGTTAAGGGACATTCAACTCAAAATTTAGATGAGAGATTGTCCACCAAAATATCAGGCATTTCTAATGACATTTGAAACTAAAAACAAATGGCCAATGCTCTTCATGTACCAGCTACCAATATAGCGAGATATCAATCAATATCATCAGATGCTATATGGTTTGATTTACCATGTCAATACTATAGTGAGATTGCTCAGTTAAAGAATAGATAATGTATAATAATAACAAAAAATGAGAATCGATAAAAATTGCAATTCATTGGATCATACATTCAGACAGGTGCAGATGATAACTTACGACGAATTGAATTCATAACAGCCTCCTGAACAAGCGACTCATCATGAACATCTGGATGAGAACGATCCACTGGGTCTGCATGCAAACCGACATACCAATCTTTTTTAACTTTCAACCGGGGTATCTCCAATTTATCTGACATCATGTAGCCAGAAACCCTATACCAGAATAAATAGAACTGCTCTTAATTCTGAGAAATTGCATCTCCACTACCTTCGCACAGTGAAAAAAAAAAACAGCCACGTGAATGAAAGGAGAGAGTTACCTGAAAAAGAGCACCTCTCCATTGTAGGTAGCCAAAGCTATTTCTCTCACACCATCCTTGTCAATATCATATAAGAGAGGACTGGAATGTACAGTTGACTGATGAAAAGCAGGCCATCCTAGTAAATTATGTAACAAGTGATAAATGTTCTCCATATATGGATCAAAGAATGCAATATCACTGAAGTTCTATGCTTGATGCATCTCTCTGTCATATAAATGTAATGCAATCTTTAAACAATTTAATCAGTGATTCATATGGTTTTAAATACTGTCCAGTTCATCACATTCTGGCCGGTTTGTACCAATTTTTTAGCATCCCAGTTCAGAAACACCCCGGTACACCGTGAGAACGAAAATAACATGCAAACCGGCTGATTCTCATACAAACAAGCCTGCACTGGATTTATTTGACCAATTTATTCTAGGTGAACTGGTCCAGTTTGTAGAATTGCAGAGTTTTAAGATTTTAACTTTTAACTCTACCTACTGAACCATGTGGCAGTGTAGGCAAACAGCTAGCAGCTTTTGTATTTATGTTTTGTGCACCGGACCTCATGGGGCTTATTTAAAGATATTGAGGCAGTGTATGCCTCAGTACCTACCGATGTGGGACTTTGATTGTGGGCACAATTTTATAAATATTGGGTTTGGTAATCTAGCATTGTTTATTCATCATTTGATGTGACATCGAAAGATTTGGGTTTTCATAGTGATAAAACTACAAGGCAGCATGTCAATTGATAAAATATTGCTTGAGTGAACAGATCAAAATTCTAAAAAAAATTATTTGAATTCCGGTGACAACTAATTGATGAAATGTGATTCAAATTTATCTATTCCATGTGAACGAACCAATTCTTCTTTTAGTACATATTTTTAAATGTCATAACATCTATTAAAATACATAACTTAATATTAAAATAGTCCCAAAATGGGTATCATGAGTTTTAGAGGGATTGTTGACATTTAAAAAAAAAATGACTACACCAAATTTCCATACGTAACGCTCAATACTCATGATACCATTACACCGTGACCATTACCATTATGTGTCCTAATACCACGATTTAGAACCTTAGTGATTAATGATTTTAAAAACATGAAAACCTTAAGGTCCTCATGCTCTTGTACCTTCTAAGTTCTCACTAGACTAGAAAATAGTGAGTTAAATGCTTCTAATTTAACTAATGCAATAAGAAGGAAAATTCTATTCCAACTCTGGCTTTTCACACAGAACCATAACAAGTTATACCTGGCATTTTATCTCCATCAGAACCTTCAAGAACTTCCAGGTAGTGAACAAATGAGGGAACAACTATATCGAGCTTTCCGTCACTGAGATATAAAATATGAATACAGCATAAAACAGGTTATCCACCACAAATATTAAAATCATTAGGCAAAAAATAAAACATGTTCCCTACAAATCCTTGATATCAAAGAATAACAGTTACTAGATATTTTATTTCGTTTTTGAAGTTTCTAGACATTGAAGGTTTCTCTGCTGAATGCACTCATTTCGGAGGGTATTTGACTGTGAAGCTTGGGAAAACTTTGTGTGTTGTCAGTTAAAAAGGGCAGCGCAGTGCAAGAGGCTGCCGCCTTTGCAGGATTTGGGAAAGGGGTCAATGCACCATGTGCAGAGAGGCTCTTTCTACGTTTCAAACCCACATTTTTGTTTTGTCATTAAGCTACAGAAAAAAAATAATCTGTTTATTTTTTCTTGGGTTAAAGTTTAATTTTAAAAAATTGCTTTATATTAATTCCAATGGTTAACATCAAAATTTGGCTTCCTTTCCTAGAGTGTTTTCAAGAAAATTTTGAGCAAACTCTTAAAACAAAGAGAAGAGAAAAACGATTAATTAAAATGAAATATGTCACATGAATTAAAAACCAAAATTGGCGGCGTAAAATACTTGAAAGGAAAGCTTCTTTTTTTTTTTTCACCTGTTTATATCAGCAATCAAGGGGGTAGCATATACACTAGAACTAACTTCTGTCTGCCATCTCAGCTCCAAATGTTGAGGACACTGAGTATTCAACAATTCATCTTCATCCCTACACACACCCACGAGAAAAGTAAATACACAATCATCCTTTGAAGTTATTGATTCTATATCTCAGGAGAGCAATACAGTAAGAACAATCAATTCTACTCCACTTTACCACGAATTCTCATGAAGTTAATTGAAAAAACAACAGAATCATCATACTTATCAGTAGTTCTCCTAAAAATGCCCTACTATACCACTTCGAAATCGAAGGAAATTCAAACGAAACCTGGAATTCAACACCAATTCCGACCCCTCAAACAATTTCTGGTTTCATTTCCATTTCTCGCCTTTTACAGATAAAATTGAGAGTAATGAGTTAGAGAACTTACAGGTTGGGATAACCAAGGGCATCGTCGGTGGCCTCTCGTTCCCGAAACTTGTTCTTCTTCGTCCCCTCCGATTCCGATTCAGAAACGCCATGAATAGAGCCTAACGAAGCAAAAACGAGAAGGAAATCAAGAAAACTGAACTCGTCTTCATGAGATCGATGAAGTACAATGAAATTCTTCGAATTGTGGATCAGATAAAGGCTAGGGCTAGTTCTTGATCAGGTTGTTGTGATTCGATTCATAAGTTAGTAGAGTTGAAAAACCTAGCTAGGGTTCTAATAGCGATCTCCTCTGTGAGAAGAAGAGGAGAATCGAAGAGGAGTTTTAGGACACACTGGTAAGCAGGAAATCCTATTTTCCCCACCTGATAAACTCAGGGGAGCTTTATATACCACCCAATCCACTCTATACACACGATATTTATTTTTATTACAATTTTATCTTTTAAGTAAATTACTATTTTAGACATTATATCCAATTCAATAAACAACGTCTCAATGCACATTCAGGCTTCACATCCATCTGTTGAAGCTGTTAAAGCTCCAAGTTCATTGTAACTGTTACTTCTTCCATTGAAGCTGTTGAAACTCCAAGCCCATTTGTAGCTTTCCATTTCCATTAGTTTACATACTAACTTCATCCTCATTCATCATTGTTATGGAGGATTTCTCTTCTAAAAATTCAGATTTTTTTAGAAGCAAATAAATGTTTATGAGAAGATAGCCAAGGAAATGTGAGTTTTTGCAATAGTCTTGTTTTTTTTTTTCAGTGTCTTTCGGATAACCAGAATCGAAATATATCATTTTTTTCAGAATTCTACAACCGAAATAATTATTTAATTTCGGAAGTTGTTGTCCGAAATAATTTAAATTTTACAACATTCAATTTCTGAAATTTTAAAATTAATTCGGACAACTACATTCGAAAATTAGCATTTTGTTCGATACTGTACTTCCGACTTAAGTAATTTTTTTTTTCCCATTTTTATATTCCAAATTTGTAAACTGCATACTAAATTTACAGTTTTGAATTGCAAATTAATCTTTATAATGCCATTTCAANATCATCAGATTACCATGCATGGCCCCAACCGCGATAATACTCTTTCACCACTCCAAGGGGACTCATCTGCTATCGAGTCATGCCTTTTGGTTTGAAGAACGCTGAGGCAACTTTCCAAAGGATGGTGACCAAAATGTTCACTCCTCTGCTAGGCCGGACGATGGAGGCTTATATCGATGACATGGTGGTCAAAAGCAAGCATGAGGCAGACCACTTGTCCGATCTAGTTGGGATGTTCGTCATTCTCAAACAGCACAAGTTACGTCTGAATGCGTCAAAGTGTGCCTTCGGCATGGGATCCAGGAAATTCCTGGGCTTCCTAGTCACAAATTGAGGCATCGAGGTGGACCCCACACAAATCAAAGCCATACAAGAATTGAAGCAGCCCAACTCGGCGAAGGACGTGCAGCATCTGGCCGGAATGGCCATCGCGCTTAACCGATTTATAAGCCGGTCATTAGATCGCTGCCGCCCTTTCTTTCGAGCCTTGAAATCCAAGTTTCATGGACGAGGAATGTGATAGGGCTTTGGTTGAGCTCAAGGCGTATTTGTCTTCTGCTCCATTATTGGTGACACCCAAGCCCGACAAAGAACTCTACCTATAACTGGCAGTTTCACATCATGCAGTTAGCGCGGTGCTTGTCCGGTTAGAAGGTATCCAGCATTTCCCTATCTTTTACGTGAGCAAAACCTTGCTACCGGCCGAGTCGAGGTATTTGCCGCTGGAAAACTTGCTTTGGCGTTGATGATGGCCTCCAGGAAATTGGCGCACTACTTTCACACTCACACAATCATTGTATTGACCGAATTCCCTCTCAAAGCCTTGTTCGAGCGGGCGGATTTCTCCGGTCGAATCCTGAAGTGGGTGGTTGAATTGGGACAGTTCGACGTCAAGTTTCAACCCTGAACGGCCATAAAAAGCACAAGCATTGGCAAATTTTGTTGCTGAATTCTCGCCTGGAATTCACCAAGTATGCCCGGTGGATCTTACCGTGATAGCCGAGGAAGTAAATGAAGGCTCAACGAAAATTGCATAACAGGGCGATGTTGGCGACCCGGAACTTGCGCGCCCGTCATAACACCTCATGTCGGAATAGTACAGCAACCTGGCAATGCGACGATGGACTTGGGCATGACAGACTAACCAGTTGGGTCCAGTACCGCATCGCTGGGGGGGGATGAAGTGAAACCGAACAGTAGTGAACCCGAAACCGAACAGCTGAGTGCCCGTGATCCATCAACCTTCAAGCCTCCCAGGACCCCTCAAAGTGTTGGAAACTTTTCGTCGGTGAAATGTGGAAATTTTTGTAGATAGAGCCTCAAATCGTCAGCGCGCCGGGCTGGGCATAGTTTTGATCTCGCCAGATGTCTGACCACTGAGCACTCTATCACTTCTGCGGATCTCCTGCGTCAAACAACGAGGCTGAGTACGAGGCGCTATTGGCCGGGCTTAAGAGCGCGCTTCAGCTGCGCGCATCCGAGCTGATGGTTTACAGTGACTCCCAACTTGTTGCCAACCAAGTGTCTGGGGTCTACGAAGCCAAAGACGATAGAATGGCCAAGTACCAAGCTCTGGTAAGAGAACACATCAAGCGATTCCAGGCAATCAGGGTCCAACAAATTAGTCGAGAAGACAACAGCAGTGTGGATGAATTAGCTGGTCTAGCTTCCATGGTCGACAGAACATCTCCCAGCCCTCTCCTGATTGAGTTTCTTCCAAGGCTTAGTATCGAGGAACCCAAGCAGACAGAAGTACTCTGCACCGAGCTTGGTCCTTTTTGGATGGACCCTATAATCCTCTTCCTGAAAGAACGGACCCTTCCGGCCGATAAAAAGGAAGCACATAAAGTTCGGGTGAAGTCAGAGCGGTTTTGGCTCTCTCTATCTGGCGCTTTATACAAGAAGTCATACACCGGTCCTTACTTCAAGTGTATACACCCAAATAACGTGGAAGCTTTCCTGTACGAAATTCATGAAGGCATATGCGGAAGTCACATCGGTGGAAGATCTTTGGCCTACCGAGCTATCTCGCAAGGATATTGGTGGCCATGTATGCAAGCGGACGCTCAAAAGTATGTTAGAAAATGTGAGAAATGCTAGAAGTTCGCCCACCAAATTCATCAGCCGGCCAGAGAACTTCTTCCCCTCACAAGCCTTTGGCCTTTTGCAATGTGGGGGCTAGACATAGTGGGACCACTCCCAATGGCACCAAGCAACCGGAAGTTCTTCATTGTAGCTACGGATTACTTCACCAAATGGGTTGAAGCTGAGCCCTTAGCGATTATCAAGGAGAAAGACGTCAAACGGTTTGTCTGGCAGAATGTGGTAACACAGTTTGGTGTCCCCAAGATTCTGATTTCTGATAATGGCACCCAATTTGACGGCCGCTTATTCAGAGAGTTTTGTGAGAAATTGAAGATTGAATTCTACAACTCCACCCCGATGTAACATGCCCGGGGGGTACCCGCGCGCGTTAAACAGTTCGGACTCCTGAGATCTCTTTGATCTAGCCTCACGAGTGCAATGTGAAACATAGATGAAAGTCCAGATTTGGCAACTTTTATTAAAAATCCATTTTATTGCAATTTTGTCAAAAATGGATTGCGTCATCAGATTTCAGAGTCGCCACCTAATATTTTGGGAAATTAGGAAACCCATGACTCAGTGCCAAGGCCACTGTTCGTCGTAACCAAGGATGCTTGGCTTGGAACTTTAGGTATGAGAGAGGAAGGTCAATAATGAGCACCCCCGCTCACCCGATCAAAAGATCGGCCTCTACTAAACTATGATATGAATTTTATTTTCTTTATATGTTTATGTTCTGATTATTCTAGTAAATCCTAAAATTTACTATGTGAAGCATACAAGGTATAGACTCATTTGCTCAAATTGGAACAATTCAACTTCATGTTTGTTTTTTGAAAAGGGTTTGAATTTGCCACTTGACAAAGTGGGCTTAGAGTTTGTGAATTTGCCACTGCAAAGTGGGCTTAAAACGTACATTTATTGAATTATTCCAATTCAAACAACAAGCCTTCATCCACAGGCATTCATACAGTTATATCAAGTAAGCAAGTAGTCTCATGGTAGAATACTAACACATAGTAAGAAAAACACACACAAATGGGATGCTAAAGCATAAAAATTCACAGATTGACCGACGTCCCTCAAACAACTACAAAACAAAGTTAGTAAAATATGCATGATCTTATATACAGAATCCTAATGCAATTCACTCATGAGATGCACTAAAGATTCGGCTTCTAAAATATGGCATGTGAATCATCTCAATAACATAAGGTAGCGTATAGAATCACAGAAGAATTGATTAAATTCACACATATAAATTTAGCTGAATCTTAATGCATGAAACATGGATGCAAAGCATGGATATGCATGGGATGTCAGATATATACATATGTACAGTTAGGGAAAGCGATTAAATAATGGGATAGAAAGAAGTGGGTGGGGGAATTATTATAACACTTTGAATTATTACATATCCGAAGGAGAGAGAAATAAAATAAAATCCTCACAAACACTCAAAATAAAAATAAAATAAATAAAAAATAAATAAATAAAATGAAACAGGGACACACCTTGTATAACTAAACACCTGCTGATAAAACCCATATTAAGCCCACAAATTGAGCCCTCTTGAAGTCCATGTAAAACCAACTCCGGCCCTGTACTGATAAAACCCATATTAACCCACAAATTCAACCCACTTACTTGAAGCCCAAGCAAAACCAACTCAAGCCTTGAAACCCATACTGATAGTCCATGCGAAACCAACTCAAGTTTGGTAGTCCATCTATGTTTGTTTTTGTTTTCAGCTTCAAAATTGCACCCTGTCCATGCACACCGAGACCCACTCTCTCCCTCTAAACATTTTCTCTAAACAAATATATCTTTTACCACCTCATTCTCAACACCACTCCAGCCCGCAGAGAGAGAGAGAGAGAGAGTGTGTGTGTCTCATGTGCCTGTGTTGGGTGTGCATGTGCTAGCCGTGTGTGTGATGAGTGCATGTGGGTGTAAAGGGTGTGTGGGTGGCTGTCAGTATGTGGTCTACCGTGTGTGCATGGCTACTGGGTGTGTGTGTTGTGTGAGTATGTGGTCTGCCGTGTGTTTGGCTGTGATGCATGGGTTTGGCGTTGTGTGCCTGCTGTGTATAGGTGTGCCGTGTGTATGGGACTGCCGAGAGGGAGAGAGAGGTGGGTATCTCTCTAGAGAGAGAAAAGTTGGTGGGTCTCCCCCTTGGTTTGCATGTGTGTTGCCTCTGTATCATGTGCTGTTGCCGTGAGTGTGTGATGTGTGTTTGTGAGTGTTGGGTGCATGGGTTTGGTGTGTGTTTGTGAATCAGTGAGCTCCTCCCCCCCTATGTTGTGTGCTTCGTGTCTCTCCCTGTGTTGAGTCGTGAATGGTATGTGTATCAGTGCATGGGTGTTGTGCCGTGTGTATGCATGGTGTATGGGATATGTGTGCCTGCTATCTGTGTTGTGTGTGCTTGGAGAACCAAAAACTGCCGAGAGAGGGAGACCAAGTGCCGAGAGAGCCAGATCAGTGTTGCGTATCTTTTCTTGTGTGTATGTTTCCCTCAAAACAGTGTGTGTATAGCTCAATTTGTGTGTCTCAAGCTTTGTGTGTGAGTATGGCAGTGTGTGGTGTGGTGCTGCAAGATAGTCGAGGGAGAGGAAGCCCTAAGAGAGAAGAGAGAGAGAGAGATATCATGTGTGTGTCAATCCTCCACTCAATACTCCACCCAAGAGAGAGATCTATCAGTCCATGTGCCTTGTGTCTTTTTTTTATCATTGTATTCTCCCACCATCCACTCTCACCTGCTCCCCTTTTTTTTTTCAATCTTCACCTGCCCTCTCCTCTTATCTTCCACCGAAAACAAACATCGACCCCACTTTTTTCTTTCTCAATGTTATCTCTCAATAAAACACTCTCCACCTATTCCACTCATCTTTTTTTTTTTTTGTTTAAAACCGCCCCACTATTTTCTTCTTTTTCTTTTTATTTTATTTTATTTTCTATTTTTTTTTTATTTCTAAAATCACCACCTCAAAATATATACACACACATCAAATTATATAAAAACATATAAAATTATAAAATACTACAAAGTAATAAACTATATGATATAAACTAATTTGGCCAAAATAGGTGAGGTTTGGGATTAAAATTTCAATTTGATTTTTTTGGTGAGGGTGGTCAAAACAAAGTGCCCAAGTCTTAGGGCTGGTCAAAATGGGGTGTCTACACCCGGCTTACCCGCAGTCTAATGGCCAAGGCGAAGCATCAAACAAGATCATTCTTGATGGGTTGAAAAAACGACTTGAGAAAGCCAAAGGAAAATGGGCCGAGGAACTCCCAAGTGTCCTTTGGGCATATCGGACGACCCCGAGACGATCTATCGGGGAAACTCCTTTTGCCCTGGCATACGGCATGGAGGCAGTCATCCCATTGGAAATTGGAATGCCCACTATCCGCAGTGAAAATTTTGAGCCTGAGTTGAACTCTGAAGCAGTCGCCTTAGAATTGGACCTGACTGATGAGCGCCAAGAAAAAGCTTTGATCTACGTGGCTGCATACCAACAAGAGCTGTCCAGAAAATACAACAAAATGGTGCACCCCATACCGTTCAAAGTCGGGGATTGGGTTTTAAAGAAAGTGATGGGCAACACACTGGTGCCGGGCGAAAGGCAAACTAGGGGCAAACTGGGAAGGGCTTTACAGGATAACCGGTCTGGCGGGCAAAGTGGCATACCACTTGGAAGATTTGGAAGGAAAAGGCATACCCCGGCCATGGAATGCGGCCAACCTCAAACTGTACTATTTTTAGTATTTGACGTTCCTATGTAATTTTTTTTTTTGTGTGGAAGGATTTGCTCTCCCTGTACTTCTGAATGTAATACTCTTTTTGTCAATATAATAGAAGTGAATTATCTTTGAAGAAGCAGTTTGTTGTCTTCGGTGCCTATTATTGTATTTTAGCCGAGATAATTTACTTCGGCTGAAGGAGCTGATGATTTGCTCAACTCTCAGGCTTCAGCCGAGATGATTTACCCCAGCTGAAAGAGTTGGTGATTTGCCCAACAAGAGTGTTTTAGCCGAGATGATTTACCCCGGCTGAAAGAGTTGGTGATTTGCCCAACTCAAGTGTTTCAGTCGAGATGGTTTATCCCGACTGAAAGAGTTGGTGATTTGCCCAAACTCAGAGAGTTTATCCCGGCTATTTGTATGAAAGACTTCATTTACATAGCCCTGGCAGGACATCGCTTTCTCTAACCGAAATACTCTTCTCGGCTTTATTGGAGATAGTGCGGTTAAAAGGAAAACTACAGCAGACATTGCATTACAAGAGTGTGTGAAATGACAACTTTTCATTAAAAGGAAAATTTGGTACATAAGGTGGGGCAGGCAGCCCGGTTACATTCTTAAAAGAAAAAAGAAAAAAAAAAAGAAAAAAAAGAAATTAAACTAAGGGAGAAAGGTCAGCGAAGTCGTCCCCGATTGCAACGGTCTCCAGGTCGACCGTAGTTGTGGTTTTTTGGACGCCGGACTCCACTTGGGCGACCTGCTTTGGGCGATTTTCTCCCTCGGCATTTTCCTCAGCTTCGTCCCCGCCTTCTTCCTCGGCCTTAGCCTGCAATGCACTGAAGACATCGTTGGCGTATGACACCATGTACGTCGGCAGAAAGGTAGTTGGGGGAGAGGCAAACACGTCGGTTCCAGATCCTTGGCCGAGCTGTTCGCAAGCAGCCTTCTAACCGGACTTGAAGAATATGTCCTTGGTGGCCTCGACTTGCTTGGTGTAGCTTTCTTCGGCTTCCTTGAAACCTTCGTTGTTTGCCTTGTCCACTTCATCATTCCTCGATTGCCTTAACGCTTCCAGCTTGGCTCGGAGAGCGTCCCTTTCTTTCTCGGCGGCTCCCAGTTGGCCGAGTAGTTTGGAGTTGTCTGTGTTTACAATCTCCAAAGAAGCCTTTGACCGTCCCAGCTCGGTCTGCAGGTGCTCGATCTGGCTGGCGGTGTCGGTTGCCTTCTGCCAGAGTCTGTGAATCCGCTCCATCACAAGGTGTTGTTTCTGGATGGCCTGCAAGAAAAGAGTTTTAATAAAGAAAGGGAACCGTGCAAACACTTGGAAAATTTTGAGTAAAGTGTGCGGAATTCTTACCCGGGTCATAGACTTGACCGAGGACTTCACGAGCTGGGTGTCGGGCACGTGGTCATTGCCGGTCACATCGCTCGACAGGAGCAGGGCTTTTGTTCGGTCGAAGACGAAGAGGTGCTCTTTATCTCCTTTGACCGAAGCATTGGGCGGGATCTTTTTTCCCCGGTGCTTCGACTGAGGCTTCCAGGGAAGTTTCGGCTCAGATGTAGCCGTGGGTTGCTCGGTGCTCAGCTCCGCAACAAGCTTGGCTGAGGGGTCGGCGGTCCGAGGCCTTTTTTCGGCTCGGCGGCTGTCCTTGCTGGTTTACACCGTGGCAGTTGACGCCAACGCAACCACAGCTTTGCTTGTTTAACCGGCAGCGGCTGCGGCTGCGGCTGCGCGGGAAGGGATGCTCGGCAGCTCGGTGGATGTGGCAGTGATGAGGTTCTTGATGCGACTTCGCTTGGCCATTTCCTCTTCCTCGGTCAGCCAGATTAGGGGCACGTCCGGTAATGTTGGATCAGGAGGTAGAGACGGCGCTCAGAGGAAGTCTGTTACCGTACCTCGGCGGGGAGCCGAGCATCTGTAGCTCGGTACATAGCCGAGAAGTTTGTGGCAATCTCGGTTGCGGTACCGCAGTACGGTTCTGATGGCTGCTTCGTTGGGGTTGTAGTAGTTGGCTTGCAAAGCTTCAATGGCTGAAAAGAGGAAAAGAAGAAAAGGCATTAGTACAAAACGGTAAAGGAAAATGATTTGACCGAGCAGTGAGCACGGCTTACATGTCGAACCGAAGTTTTTGCTGATGTACCAGCGAAGCACGTCGGCTGTTTCATAGTTTCCAGACACCCAGAAAAAGTCGTCGTCGTGCATATCTTTATCCGGGGTGTCGGTTACTATCTTCTCTTTGCCCGGTCTGATCTTTAGGTAGTAGTTTAGTCTATCGCCTGTATGCCCGAGGGTGTACTGGCGAAGTATTTCGGCTAATCCTAGGTTGAGGCCTAGCCGGTTGTTCAGCTCAGCTATCTCGTTAATTATTCTATAGGTGTTGGTTGAGACTTGCATTGGTGTTAGCCCGGTGCGCCTCAAGAACTCGCACATGAGAGGATTGACCGGGAAGCGAAGGCCGCCTTCGATAATGGAAAGCACGGTGAAAGGGCACTGGTCTAGTCTACCCCAAGGGGTTGTGTCCTTGGCACCGAGCTTGAGATGTATGTCTGTGGGGACACCGTATTCTTCCCGAAAAGCGGCTAGTGCGACCGGCGTGTCAACCAGGAAGCGGTAGCGCCCCATATGCAGCCGGCTGGTTTTAGCACGGCTGTATCGGTTTGGCAAAAGCTTTAGTTTGATGGCTGCTCGGTCTTTGAGAGCCTCAGTGTTGGTGTGTGGTCCCCTTGGACTCTGCAGTAAAAGGAGTGTAATTGTAAGTTGGAGCATGGTCGCGCAAAACGAGCTCGACTTTAGCTCGGTCATATGGTGTGCCAGTCCATCTCGGTCACGGAGGTAAACCAGAAGCTCGGCCGCTTAAGCGGACCAGATTTTAGCCCGGTTGAGCGGTCCAGCATTTGGTTACCTCGGTTTCTACACGAGTTTTGCAAACTCGCAACTTGCTCGGTTTCGGTGCTTTTTGAGATCAAAAGAGGACCTGGAGCCCGGTTCGCCCCAAATCCTCGCGTGTTCATCACTGAAGTTGAAGAACAGTAAAGAGAGCAGGGGCAGAGGAGGTTTTTGGGGAGCTATATCCTAAAACCTATGGCTTTTATGCTTTAAAATGTGAAATACCAAATGAAAAAGCAATGAAGAGATTCGAAGAACTTACTAGAATGAGGGCGACAGTTGAGTCTTCGAGCACGAAGTCAGTCCAGGGCTAGGAAGTTGTTTGATAGAGAGGAGGGCACTGCTGCGACGGGTCGTCTGGAGTGGAGGAGAGACAGTAAGGAAGAAAATGTGAAGGGGCAAGTGGCGTGTTTATAAGAGAAAAAAATTGCCAAAATTCGAATATAAAGAGACGGCTGGGTTGGCTGCTCGAGGCCAATAAGTGATCGACGCATGTCCATAATGGCGGTGACATCAGTACTGAAGAGACAAGATGGCAAGTCGAGGCGTCGATCGAGCAAGTCTAGAAACCGAGCATGGGAATTAGCGCGGTTAACGTCTTGCGGAGGAAAGACCAGCGGAGAATCTACCCCGGTCGGATCATGTAATCCCAGTCACGCTTTTGCGGACGGAATTAAGGGGCAATTGAGAGGGAGATTTATAGGTTGGCTTGGGCCGAGCTAACTTGGGCTTGTCCGGAGGTGGTTTTGCCTGGTCGAGGCCCAGGACCATGTTTGGACTGAGCTACTTGGGCCTGTCCATGTCCAGTGTCGGTTTTGTTCGGCCAAGGATCAGGTCCCATATCTGGGCCGAGCTTACTTGGCTGAGGTGATCGCCTGCCAACCCGGGTTCCATGGTTCGCAAGTTTAGCTCAGCGGGAAAGGCCTTCTATTTACCGGCTCGACCTGTCTTGAACTCATCTTTACCGGAGTGCTACTGAGCTCGGTTGTTATGGAGCTCGGCGAGTGGAGCACTCGGACTCGTTACGTAGCATGGTCGTGTGAGGCTGAGGTGATGCCGCCGGGCTGCCGAGTTCCCGCTAATGTTGTCTGGCGGTTTGGTTAGGTGGTGTTCACTGGATTTGAGCTGACAGATAGGAGAGCAGCTCCACGTGTCAAGAGACTAATGGGATCAGAGTTGAGCGCATAAAGTATATAAGCATGACTGCACCCCTATGCTGTGGATGGAATATCATTTGGTGAGATAAACTTACATTTATTCAGCTTTTCTCTCTCTCTCTCTCTCTCTCCCTGAGTATGTGCTAACTTAACCGTCGGAGGGGTTTTCCGGCAACACACTGCTAGGTAGCTCACCGCCGTTGTGTTCTCAGGTCGATCGGATATATTCGGAGCTTGGACGAAAGGAGTACGGACAGCGACGAACATTTCCTCCCCATACACATCTTATACATGATGAAGTACTCATAAAAGCAAAAGTTAGGAAAACTAACTTTTAGAAAATTAATGATAAAAAAAGAATGGTCAAACCAAATAGAAAACTGAAATTGGATAGTCACCGCTATAAGAGATTTAATTATTTGGTCATTATTGAGCACAAAGGAAAATAATAAAAAAGAAGGGTCAATTGACAAAAAAGAAAAAATTTATAAGATAATGATCTATCTGAACCTAAAGGATCAATTCCAACTTAGATTTTTCTGGATGGGTGGTTGTGTAGTGGATATTAAATTTTTTGTAGTGTGGGATTCATATGTAAAATAAATATGAATAAGAGCATCCGCACCAGCCTTTTCAAATTTTTAGTCAAATTTAACCCAAAATTCACTTTTTCTATTTTAACAAGTTACCTTTTTAGTATTCACTGCATCAAACTCTCTATTCTAACTCAATTTTATTAAAATATTAATTTCTTATTGTATTTGTTATTCTTTCTTTTTTTATTAAATTGATGAGGTGCCACTCAAAAAATTCTTTAAAAAAAAAAAAAAATTGCCGTTGACCGGTCGACCGGTTAGGCTAATTTTGGACATTTTTCTTCTTCTGCTACAGGAACTCGTGGGACATCCGGTAGGATATCCAGTAGGACATCCGGGTAGATGACTGGTTTAAAATTCTGGCCCAATTTTGCTCTAGAAAATATAATAAAAAATAATGTAGCTAATGAACAGTGCCTCTTTATTTTTGTTGAGGTACTGTAGCAAATTTAACAAAAAGCTAATTTACAAAAAATTTGGAGAGACTGATGGAGAAAGGATTTGATACTAATGCTCTCTACAATAACTATTGTAGAGAGTCTGATGCAGATACTCTAACAAGATAACAATTCTAGATAATTTCTGGATAAATTGATGATAGGTTAAATTTTTTTGATAATGTTATATGATTTTTTTTAGAAACAAATTATGTAAAAACATAGTTCCAAATAGAACCAAATTGTGTTTAAATGATTTGGGTCAAATTGATTCAATAATTTTAATGATTTAATTTGATTACAATTTTTTTTAAACTGTAGACAATTAAACTAAAAAAAGAGAAGGCAATTTTGGGCAATTGGACATTATTTTGACGTTTTGTGTTAGATTCAACACCTTTCATTCTTTTATAGATGTTATAGATTATAGATATGAGACTTTCTGTTAATTTTTTCTTTTTTATTATTATTTGTAATAAATATCAAATAAAAGTAAAATATAAAGACTATACAAAAAATACTTGGGACCCTTTTTTTTTTAAACCACTTTTTTAATTTTTAATTTTTTTATGATGCAAAAAAATTAAAATAAATTATAAATACACTTTCTAAAATTTATTTAAAATACGAATTATTTCTTATAATTTTAGAAATTACACATATTTTTTTATTCAATAAAATTAATAGAAAAAATTAAAAAAAAATTTAGTTACTTTCTTATGCAAACCTTAGAGATGTATTTGTAATTTATCTAAAAAATTAATTTGTTTAAAAATAATTTTGTAGGGGTGACTCGTGCATTGGCTAATTTTTTTTATCAAAAGACGTGTAAAGAATAGAAAAAAAAGATTAAAAGTTTTTATAGTTACTTTTTGACTATTTTATTAAGTTGCCAAACCACCCCCTTAGTTATTGGAAAAACCTGAATGACTGGTTTGAATAATAATTTAGATAGCGTTTGATAGAATTTTAGAATTATGATTTGAGAATAAAGTTGTATTTTGAGTTTGTGAGTTTTAGAATTATGATTTGAAAAGAAAAAATTTGTTTGGTTATGAGTTTTGAATTTTTGATGTAACATATAAAATGAGAAAAATTATTTGACTATGAGTTTTGAAAAAAATTTTCAAAACTTAATTGAAAAATTTATAACTCATAACCAAACACACAAAACAAAACTTTATTGAAAATTCTATTCAAAACTCATAACCAAACTCTTTTTAAAATTAAATTCAAAAAATAATTTGTCATTTTGGTCTAAAGAAATAATTTGTATATTTACAAAATATCAAAAACAAATATAATTTTTTTCCCCAAATAACAGGTGATGATTGGCAATTGCCAAAAAAAAGAAAAAAAAAAAGTACTATTCCGGTCAACTGGCCGAACGACCGTTCGGACATCCTTCCGACATTCGGGAGGATGTCCGGGTAGACCAAAAATTCAAAAACTGTTTGATTTACCAAACATGTTTTCAAAATGTGTTTTAAAATTGATTTGAAATTATGATTTGAAAACTAAAACCAAACAAAATTAATTAAAAACTCACACCAAACACAGCCTTATTTTTTCAAAATTACTTTTTAACTTTTTTATTTTTTTAATAACTTTTAACTTTTTTGAATTTTTTATAAAATTTATTTATTTAGAACTGTTTAACTAAAAAAAAAACTCTAAATATACACCACAGATGTCATGTCAACCAACTTCCTTAAATCCATAAATTGGGCCGGGCCACAATTTGATTTGGACGAGCCTTTAAAGCCCATCGTTAATGGGACCTAAATGTACAGTGTGGTGTACATTCCGATTCGAAAATCATATCGTAACGATCGAGATCTTCCTTAATTTGCATTCATTTCCCGCCCCAACTCTCTCTCTCTCTCTCTCTCTCTCCCTACTCTGAATCACACTCGCTGAATGTAAAGAAGTCCGAAACTCTCTCACTTCGTTTAGGGTTTTGAATTGAAAATGAAACCAAATCGCAAGCTCAAGAAATCACACTCTTCTTCTTCTTCTTCTTCTAAGGTACATTCTCAGCTCTGTCTCCACCGTTCCCCAAAACCCTAACAATCTCTAACACTCTCACTTTGAGCTGATGTGATTGCCATTGTTGTTTTTGGGCTTGTAGTTGAAATTGAAAGAAGTTATTGGATTGACAACGAAGAATGCGAATGGATTGGCTTCGAATGTTTCCGGTTCGCGCTGTGTTTATGTGGCCGGATGTGTTGTGGTGGTTTATAATGTGGAATCGGGGTCCCAGTCACACCTCGTGGTTTCCAATCGAACGCCGAAGCCCCTGAGCTGCGTAGCTATGTCGAAAGATGGGGGTTTCGTGGCAGCTGGAGAGGTAGGAAATTCAATTCTTTATAAGCAAAGGCACATAATTTTTAATACTTTGTTATGTATTCGAAAGTTTTGGTCACAGATGATGTGAAGTCTGGTTTATTCGTGGTTCAAAATCATGTTGTTCAAACCAATTTAGGAATTACTTCAGGGAGCTCTGTATTTTCACAGTTGTTGCATTTTTTAGACCGTGGCCGTATAAAAGCTCAACTGGATATGAGGATGCTGGAAAGACTGCATCTTTTCGGTCTTCTCTTTAATTGGATATAATATTCAAGACTCAGAATTTGGCTTCTTTGGGTTTTTTTTTTTAATATATTTTTTTTAAAAATAATGTCTTATTTAGTTTGTTAGGTTGGGCTAGATATATTGTTAAAATGGTTTAGAAGATACATTAGATCAATCCATGTGCTTTCTGATTTTAAGCATTATTCTTATTTGGCCTAGCACTACGTCTAGGGCTATAAAATACTGGCAGGCTGGCAGCCTTATTGAAAAAGCTATCTTGAGGCTTAACAAGGGGTAATACCGTTCTCATTTCCATTTCACCTAGGGGTGAGCAGCGGATATACCGATCCGCCAAAACCGACCGAACCGAACCGAACCGCCGCATTTTGGACGGATGCGTGATGACGAGCGGACGGTTGCGGATTGATTTTCTCCAATCCGCCAATTTGGCGGACGGATGGCGGATTTGAGATTTCTTTGGCCGCAACCGAACCGCCAAACCGCGAGTACCCCTAATAATTTATAAGACTTTATGTTTTCAATTTATTTAAATATTTTGTTTGTGTTTTCAATTGAAAAAGAGTTTAAATATTCTGTTGAAAAAAAGTTTTCAACTTGAATATATTTTTTGAATTGAAAAAAATAAACGTATTATTTATGTATATTTTTTGGTTTTTAAATTTAACTCTAAAAATAATAAATAGAAAATATGATATATGATATATGATGGTTGATTTTTGTTTTAAAAAACATATATAGATGTAACAATACAGAGACATACAATCTCTACTACTGCCCTGTTCGTGGTTTTGGTGGTTTGAATTGTTATTATATTTTAAGAACCACAGATTGTAATACTTTATGTGGATGAATCATGCTGTGATTGTAATATGTGGATGAGCCATGCAGTGATTGTGATATTTTAAAGTTTCAAACTTTCTTTTTTTGGAGGAGACATACAGTGATTATAATAATTTTTTAAGTCATTGACTGTAATACTTTCTTTTTTTCTTTTTTTTTGAGGAAGTGCACAAGTTGAATTATGTTGAAAATTTATAAAATCTTAAACCGCCAAACTGATTTGCATCCATCCGCCAAACCGCCAATCCGCTCAATCCACATCCGCCGAATTGGCGGACGGATGCGGATTGATTTTCTCCAATCCGCCAATCTGGCGGACGGATGGCGGATTGAAGGTTCCGTGGCCACAACCGACCCGCGCCCACCCCTAATTTCACCTGATTTTCTTAACATATTGTATTCTTTCCATTGGATTAACTGAGGATGTGGCTGCACAAAGTGCCCGCTAGAAAAGATGGACCCAGTAGCCAAGCCAAGAAGTTGGGACCAAGGCTTGTTGAGTTGAGTTGAATTGTAAATTTATCCTAGTGCAGGTTTCAAAATAAAAATGTCTATAAGCTGTTTTCAGTTTTCTTGTTTTTTTACTTGAAGAAACATAGTTGGATTTGTAGTGTCTACTCAACTTTAAATTTGAAAATTTCCCTCTGGGAGAATGATGTCAAATAAAAATAGGTAGGCCTACTTATATAAAAAGGGAGGGAAATATGTAGGTCTTTGCAGAAGTATTCAGTTGCACCTGAAATTGAATTTGGTGAACTATTGGAAAATAATTTACTTCCAAAAAAAAAAATTCTTATCATTTACCTGAATTTGGTTAACATAATTTTGCAGTCAGGGCATCAGGCGGCAGTGTTAGTATGGGACTGCGTGAGTTTGGCTTTCTTATCTGAACTAAAAAGCCATCAACATGGTGTGGCATGCTCTGCTTTCTCACCTGATGGTTAGTTTAAACAAGTCAGTTGGATCTTCCACACTTGCAATATTTTTTTGTACTATTTGGTCATTGTCAAGAAATGTTATTATTAAGAATATTGTATCTAATCTATTTTCTATTTTTCTTAATTGAAGCTTCTTATTTTATTTTCCTTCATAGGGAAACATCTGGTTTCTGTTGGATTTCCTCATGATGGATACATTTGCCTCTGGGATTGGCGGAGTGGGATGTTAGTTACAAAGCTTAAAGCATGTTCATCTTGTTCTTCCGTAGAATCAGTTTGCTTCTCATCAGATGCAAAATTCATTGTAACTGCTGGGAAGAAGCACCTTAAGTTCTGGACAGTTGGATCATCTGCAAGACCTCGTGCAAATGCTGGGGCTAAGTCTCTGGCAATGCATGGGAAGGCCATTAATCTAGGTTACCAGAAAGGATGCTCATTTGTAGCTGTTACATCTCCTGTCTTGACCAACAGTAGTCTTGTTAATCGTGATCAGGCTGGTGGAATTTTACCTATTTATGCATTGACTGATGCAGGTAGGTAACTTTACATTGAACGTTATATGTTTAATGCATTTAAGATATTGCATTGCTTTTAAATACCCTTTCTTTCATTTACAGGTGTTCTATATCTTCTCCATTCTGGGTTATCAATAAGAAATTCAGTGGACCTAAAGGTACATGTGATTGGTAATCCAATCATGTAGTAATTCAACTAGTGTGTTATGGTGGTGGTTGAAGTTGTTGTTTAACTTGAACCCTTTTGCAACTTGTCCAAGGTGAACCCGTTTGAATAACCTATGCATGTCACTAACAAGAATATTTTGTCTGGTATATAAAGTACTGGTACACGTGCCATGATTTGTGAAGAGGTGGTAAAACCATTTATTAAATAATGTATTTATTAAATTATGGAAATTGTTGGAGCACCTCTTACATTTCAACTATCAAGTTATCATAGATCTAGAATCATTGTACCGAGATTTAAGTGCTGCACACATCTTAAGGATATCTTTTCTTGATCAGTTTCACCTTTTATTGTTTTCGTAATTCAAAGAAGCTACTCTTCAGGTTAAGAAAGCTTTTGCGCTATCTACATCAAACAAGTTGATTGCTTGTGCATGCAATAATGGAGTTGTAAAACTTTTTACTATCGAGTCCCTTGAATATTCTGGAAGTTTACAACATACTGAGATGAAAAGATGCAAAAAGGAAGATGACATGGACTGCCTTGGAAAAGTAAGCCAAAGGGATCTTCAGTTGTTGCCCACTCTTCCTAATGCAATTGCTTGTCAATTCTTGGCCTCCGAAAAGCTTGGTTAGTATGGATCTATCATGATAATTGTCTACCTTTATTTGCACATATATTATTTTACTTTATTTTTTTGTTTTGCAGTGGTCATCTATGGAGACCACAGTCTTTACATATGGGACATTCAAGATACAGACAAGGTGATTGCTAAAAACTTGGTATTTATTAACTGTCATTTGTTTTGCAATTTCATCTTGAATTCCTTGTCCATACCCCACTATCCGTTGATTTTGATTGCTCTAAGTATTAGTCCCCAGGCATTAGTTTTCAAAGCTTATTACCTTCATTTACACAGAAAGCGGTAAATACTTTTCTTTTTTTTTTAAATATTTATCCAGGCTACCAGGTTTTGTGTGCTAGTTTCACACAGTGCATGCATATGGGACATTAAGAATCTTCCGTGTGAAAAAATGCATGATCCATGTCTGGCATGTGTTGCTAGAGGTTGTTCTGGTGGTGTTTCTTTTGCAACATGCTCAGTGGATGGTACTATAAGGTTTTGGGATCTTGCCTTGCAACCTGTTTCATCCATGGATGATCTGGCTCTTGCTACAAACCACAACTTTTTATTGACTGAGACAGTTAAAGCTACATGTTTAGGTATTCAGCTCTTGCGCCAACAGATATGTGTACGTGTCTATATATATGTGTATATGCATGTATACATGTATACTAAAATTTGTTCCTATCAGAGTATAGCTAACTGTTTCATTGCTTAATTCTTTGATTGTCTATTTCTGTTTCTGTCTGCAGTAAGTGCTGGGGTTTTTGAACGAGATTCTGTTGAGCTTGGAATTAGCGTGCCAGGGTTTCGGTCATTGGCAATTAGTTCAGATGGAAAGCACCTGGCTGCTGGTGATTGCCAGGGTAACCTTCATGTGTATAACCTATACACATCTGATTATATTTGTGTTCAGGTAAATGTAGGCCCCTATATTTAATGCTGAAAAATCTTGCTGGTTAAACAACATTGTGAGCCTTAAAATTTCATTTTTCTTATCCTTTTTGCTTTGTGAATCTATGCAAATTATCATAAATAGGTGTTGGGGGATTTTTCTTGCAGGATGCTCATGATGCAGAAATCCTGTCACTAAGCTTTAGCTTATCAAGCAAAAAGGATGTTTTTTCTGAAGAAATTTTAGGAAGCTATTACTTTCTTGCTTCAGGAGGACGGGATCGAATGATCCATCTTTATGACGTCAAAAGGTAATGTAGTAACTTTTTTTGAGCTTGTTCAAGTTTTGGATGTATCTTTTTATTCACCATTTTTATTTGTTTCCTTCAGGAATTTTGATATTATTGGAAGTGTTGATGATCATTCAGCCGCTGTCACTTCTGTAAAACTCATTAGTGATGGCTGTAAGATTCTAAGTTGCAGTGCTGATAGGTGAGTTCTTCTAAAGCAATATGGTTTTCAGGGAGTTCTGTAGAACCCAATGAATTTAAGTCAATTTGACTGATTTATCATTTGGAAGAGGAGTATACTATTCCTCGTAGCGATTGAAATGGTTCTAACTTGTTGCATATAAACATCTGATAAATTCAGGAGATAACTAAGGCTCAAAGTTTAATTCTGTTTGCTGTAGTACTTGCTTATTTAACCCAATTTCTTGGTAGCATTGTAACACATCTTATCCCTTCAGTTCTTATGAGGACCAAAAGGAATAATTCATTTTCAAGTGGCATCCAACTACATCTATGTCATTTACATATTTTTTTTTTCTTCCTGTAGGTCTCTGATTTTACGTGATGTAGCTGTAACAGATACTGATTGTAAGATTTCTCGTTGTAATCATCAAATGGCATCTTTTGGAGCTGTGTATGACATGGCTGTAAATCCTACTATGGATGTTGCTGTCACGGTGGGGGAGGTAAACTGGTATTTTAACTGATATTTCTAGTAAGCAAAATAAAATGCAAATGGTAACCATTAATGTGTTCCTTGACTGATTTTTGCAAGTTATCATACTAGTCAACTCTTGTCCACCACAGAAACTGAATCAATGCTGGTTATCTGGCTTGTAATATAAAACGTGGATATATCATTTGTTTAATGGCCATTGCCTGGGACTGAATACTGATGAATAAGTTCTGGTGATAGGATAAGAAGATAAACATATTCAACATTGCTACTGGGAAACTTATTAGATCATTTAAGCAAGAAGGAGAGTCTGGAGACCTGGTAAAGGTGAGCTATCTTAGTATGGTCAGCAAGGTGAGGTTACACCTTCATCACGATGATCTTATGCTGCAAACAAATTGTTTTGACAGGTAATTATGGACCCGAGCTGCAGTTTTTTGGTTTGTTCTTACTCTAACAGGTCTATCTGCATGTATGACTTTTTTACTGGGGAGATTGTTGCACGAGCAGAGGGGCATGGTGAAGTCATTACTGGCATTATTTTCTTACCAGACTGTGAGCACATAGTTTCTGTGAGTTATTACTAATTTTTCCTGGCTAATTAATGTGCCCTGCCCTGTATTGCATGCCATGATTAAGTGAAGCCAGGTTATTTACATACGTAAATTAACCTTTTGAAGACCTGAAAGAAATTATGTGCAACTTTAATGCTTAATCTTTGTTTCTTCCAAACTACTTCGTATTTTAATTACTGATCATAATGGGATTCTTCTAGACCATCCTGTATTTTACATGCAGTAGGCTTGCTCTTGCTATTGTTGCATGAAATGAAAGTGGTAATATATTTGGCATTGTTAAAATTATCTAAAGCCTTAATTCATTTGAAGGAAACTTGTGTGAATATGTGAAGCCAATTTTTTTTTATGGTTCCTTGGCCCTCCTTTTTTTTCTGACATCATAAATGCATTGTGCAATTTATTGATGTCTTCAGGTTGCTGGTGATGGTTGCATTTTTGTTTGGGAAGTGCCTGTTCCTTTGTCTTCAAAGATACTACAGAAAATTAAGCAAAACTCCAGGCCAAGTTCTCCAAGCAGCATAGTTCAACCTGCATCTTTAGGTCATTTAAAGTTTTATGAAGAGGATGATCACCCATTCAAAATCAATCCTGAACAATGGACACTGCCAGAAAGTTCCAATCCTGTCAGACTTTTTTGTCAAGGAGGTGGTCTTCGAGAGACCTCAGCTTTCAAGTTCAGCATTTCCAGACTCCCCAAGTGGGCAAGAGCCAAAGTAAATAGCCCTCGGATCATGCCTATAGACCCGGACTATACTTCGTCCCAGGTATTTTAAAAGATGACTTGTGAAAATGTGTCACTCTGATTTTTTTAAAACTATTGTCACACAAAAATGAAAGCAATTGGTGTTTTCGAACCTTTCATTGTGTTTGTTTCCAAACATGTGAAAAACAAGAATGAAGAGAACGAAAACGATACCAAAAAAAAAAGGGGAATTTGGCATGCTTTGTAAAAAAAATTTACATAGCAGTTCAGGAGGTCAAGAAACGTTAAACGGTGGACATTTTTTCCATTGCCCTTAACAACAATAATCCACATTCCAGTGACTTCTTGTACTTGGCAACACTATCTATCAAGTTCTGTCAATGCATTCTATCAAATGCAGTTAAATCATCTGAACCAGACTATTTAACCCTTCAAATAGGACATTTTTGGGAGAAAAATGAAAGTTAACTATAACATCAATGCTGATAGTTGTATAATTTACCATCCATGATCTTATCCTTTCGCAATTCTTAAAAGAATTAACACGTGCCACACATCTGTGATTCTATAATCTGTCTACTCATGCTTCCCACTGTTGTTACAAGCAAGTTGGACTGCATGTGTTTTCTCCATAGGTTGGTAGTCACGGGGACTCTAATGTTCAAACCCCATCTAAACATGACCTGGAAGGCAGTGAACCATTTCTTGGTAGCATGTCCAGATATTCATCTGATACCGATACCAGCCAAGTATCTCAAATGCCTCAAGAAACCCATAGGTTAGCATTCAATAACTTTTGGCAATGGTTTTTGTCCTGTGAATGCTAAGTTCTTTACTAAATGCTTTCATGGTTTCATATTTGTGCTTCAGGAGGAGCTTTGCATTGGACAGGCGTTGGCTCACCATTCATACTGTTTGCTTGGATTCACTAAATTCCCCTGGGGTTTGGGATATGAAAGACATGAAGATGATGGTGACCATTCCAAGTGTGTGTAAGGCCAAACCCTTAATTTTCACACTATGTCCTTGCTATTTATATACTAATGGAAGCATGAAGAATGGAAATGGTGTTGATATCTAGCTTTTCAATGCAAGTTTCATAACCTTTTG
Source organism: Camellia japonica (assembly GCA_030407325.1). NCBI lineage: Eukaryota > Viridiplantae > Streptophyta > Magnoliopsida > Ericales > Theaceae > Camellia > Camellia japonica. The sequence continues at coordinate 9,821,970 of JAPPVO010000016.1, forward strand.
TGCAAACAACCAGAAGTGCACCTTGATTTTCTTTTTGCCTGTCTTTGTTATGCTTACATGTTGCTGTGTCCAAAATCATGTGGTTGGTCGGCTTCCAAATTTTCATGCACAAACAGCCTGGATGCTTTTATGGGCTTGATTTACGGTGTGAGTGGTATTCTTTGGGTGGGTTACTACTACATGTATTAGTGGCTGCTGTAGATACTTTTTACTGGCAGACTCGTGTATCTCACTACATAGCCATTAACAAAAAAAAAGGCACATGGAAGGCTCGTTACAGTTCACCATGTTGTATTGACTGATTTCATGTAGTAGAGATACTTGTCTGTAATTAGAGATCATAGTGGAAATTATTTCAAGCCATTGGTATTTTGTTTTATATCTTATGCAGTAATGATTTTTATGCAGCAAAAGACCCAGCTTTGGAGATGACAAGTGATATTGAGGTCATTAAAGTCTCATCCAGGGATCCTAGTGTGAATAATTCTCCAGTGGAACCCAGCTTTGGGCTTAGAAACCATGTTGATGGCGAAGGTGCATCTTTAACCAAACATGCCAGACAAAATGGTTCTGGCTCAGCAAGCCATAGCAGCGATGAATTAGAGACAAGTAGTGCAAGTGCGTGCCAGGAGGTGTCTGTTTCAGAAGTATCAGAACAGTTTCAGTCAGAAACAACTGAAAGTGGGTTACAAGCATTGATGGAAGTCAATGCTGCCTGCATGAAGTCTCAAGCTAAGGATCTGCTCAAGCACAACTTTGGTGGTTTGTCAGGAAGGTTGAAGGTTGGTAGTTTCCTTGCGTAGATCATTGTTTTGAAACCCGGACCTGGTTGGCCGGTCGGATTGGGAACCGGTCCTTGTTCCGGTCCGGTCAACCCCCTAAAACCGGAGTGGGAGCAAAACCGGTGTGAAAATGAAAAACTGGAAGACCTGGCAGTCGAACTGGCAAAACCGGTGACCTAAACCGGGTTTTGAGGGTCGGCCCATTTTTTTAAATTTTATTTTATTCTTTTCTTTCTTTCTTTCTTTTTTTCTTTCTTATATATATATAAATATATTTCAAAATTTTGACTAAAAATTCTTACTTCAAGAGTCTTCTCTCATAAAGAAGAGTCTCATTGGAAGGTTGAGAAAATTATGAAAGTCTATTCCTATTTATAGGAAAAGATTTTCAAAGAGAACCTATAAAATTCTATGTGGGATTCAATCAAATTATTTGAAACATATTGATTGGAGGGAGAGTTGAAAATTTCATTTCTCTCTAAAATTAAATCTAGAATTCAATTAATTTTTTTGGAAGGAATGTTTAAAAAATTTAATTTCTTTAAAACAAGTGACTTTTTTTTTTTTTATCAATTATGACTTTATTAAATATTATTAATAAATACTATGCAACAATTTTTATTTTTATTTGAGTATTTATATATATTTTTATTTATTTATAATTTATAGTTATATTTTTTAATTATATAATATTAATTATGATGTCACGGTTCGACCGCTTTGACCCGACGGTTGAACCGGTGACCTGTCCACCCGGTTCCTTTTCCAGTTCGCTCACCGGTCCGGTTTTCAAAACATTGGCATAGATAATCTTCCTTCTCTCTTTGTGGATAGATGATCTACCTTATCATTCTTGCTAGATAATGACTAGAGGAAACTTGTATACCCACTAGCTGGGATCGCAGGATGCATCCAAATGTGTTTCCTTACTGATAGGGCCATATCTTGTCTTTTAGCCTTCTATCGTGAGATATATAGCCACAACTCCAAAATCTGTTTTCTTTATTGGAAGAACTAAATTTCCATTTCTACTTTGAAGCAGTAAAAGACTTTGTAGCTGCTAAGCAGCATAGTTAACTGGATTCTCCATATAAATGAGGAAGTCTTAAGAAATATGTTTTAAGCCAACAACTTTAGGAGAATACTGTTTGTTTGGTTTTAGTTTTTTGAATTTAGTTTTCTGAAAATTAAGTTTTTTGTGTTTTTTTTTGTTTTTCGTGAATATTTTTAAAATTTTAAGCAATTTTTTTACTTTTTTAAATGTATTTAAATAGTAAAATATTGTGAAAAAATATTTTAAAAAATTAATAAATACAAAAAAATACGAAAAATATACTAAATTTTAGTTTTTTTTTTGTTTGTTTTTTTGGTATTTAGTAAATTTTTTAAATATTTGTTTCAGAAATATTATACTTTCTAAGTGTATTTATGTTAGGTGTGTCTAAAAATTAAAAAATTGCTTAAAATATTAAAAAAATTTATTGAAAACAAAAAATATATGGAAAACAAAAAAGTAGAATTTTTTGAAAAGTGAATTCTGAAAACTGAAAACAAACAGAGTGATTATTAATGTTTTATTTTAAGTATTGGTTTACGGTTCTTTTTTATAGAAGGTTCGACTATTACATCGTTTTCCACCGTAGTTTTAGCCAGAGGAACTTAAGATCTGAGCGCATTAGTTTGTGTATGCTTTATGGAGAAGACCTATTTTTATGTAAATATTTTAGGGCATCTCCAACGGTTTTTCTACCAAATTTGAGTAAAAATTTAAGGAAAAGCTCTATTTCATATCAAATGCTCCAATAGAGGGTTTTGTAGTTTCGTCAAACCATCGGTCGACCGGGCAGACAATCGGCCGGTCAACCGGCCAGTGCAAATTTTTCACAAATTTTCTTCTTGAGGTGGTCATCCAGGGGGTTGACTAGGCGGACGACCAGGCGGTCGACTGGCCAGTGTAATTTTTTCTCAAACTTTTGCCTTGAGGTGGTCATCCGGAAGGACATCTGGGGGATATCCAGTGGTGTAAATCCAACGACAATAAACAGTGATTTGATGAATGGCAAATTGGTCCTTAGTTTGATGAAAAAAAAGTGAAATCCTGGATTTGATACCTATGTTACCTGGAATGTGGATTGTTCTGGTATGTGGAACGGGAACGTGGTATGCTACATGCTCTAAAATGTGGTACGATAGGGGTAGACTTGTAAATATTATACTTAGAAATTTAAGGTACTTTTAGAGTAATTATTATTTTTTAACTATTAGATATCCAATAAGATGTGATATTTTCTATGAGCATTATGACCCATTTTTTTGATTTTGTCTTGTTAAAACTTAACTCACCTTAGATTTTAGTTCGTTATATTTGAATATTTTCCTCCTAAGGTAACATTTAAGGACATATATTGAAAAAAACTTTTGGAATCGCGTTGGAATACTAAATTTATTGTTTTGGAACGGAAGTGTATCATATTTCGGAATGTACGTACCAATATGTAATTCGTTAGGGTATTTGCGTTTTTTGGTAACATAGTTTGATACCGATTTGATGAAACCATTGGAGCTAAAAAATGACCAATTTTTCATTAAATTCAAATTTGATAACAAGTTTGATACATGGTTGGAGATGGTCTTACAGTCTCATTTACATATATTCTCTGCTTTTAGACACAGGAAAGGAAATCATCAGTAGGAAAAGCTACTTGGCACAATTTGTTCTCCGGCAGGACCTTCTTAGAGGCCAGAAAAAATTATTTGACACGCCCATTCGGGATCTAGGTGGTGAAAGTATGAAAGAGGGAAAAGAAGTCACTTCCCTTGCTATGCAGCAGGACCCACAAATACCGGTCCTGGAGGAATTGCAAAGTACTTGTGAAAAGGTATGTCTATTAATACAACATAGATTTGGCAAGTTTACTTGTTCGATTAAATTATGCTGGAGGAACATTCAGAGAAACAAAACAAAAAAATTTTAAAACTAATGTTGAACGAAATCATATATGGTTTTTCAAGCTTGTTACTGCAGGTATGTTTAGTTTGTCAGTTTCAGGTTCTCCATTCATCACTGAATTATCAGTTTTAGACTCTTTTTTTTAATTTTTTTTTATTAATGTAGTTATTGAGTATGATGTAGGTTGGTTGTTTTAATCTGAACTTAAATTTTTTATTTAGAATATATATATATTTCCTTTCGGTTTTGGAGAACTTTTCTTAACTTACATGTAAAACGACGCTAAAGAACCCAAGCTAAGATGCCTTTCCTGATTTCTTTTGAATCTTTACAGGACCTGAAGAACTTGATGCCAAAGTTGCAGAGCTCGGCTGGCATTATCTCGCAAAGTGATTCAGCCAATTGCTTTGCCACGGACAATTCAGGGAACCTTGAACTTGAAAATATCATAAACCAGCCGGATTCTAATTTTGAGGGATGTGAGAAGCAAAATACAATCATGGCATGCAAAGAAGCATTACTCAATTTGGAGACTGCGGCTGAGAATGCATTCCGGTTATTTTCTAAATTAGGAACTCTGACCAATATGGTAGAGGAGGCTTCAATAGGATCTGAGTCTCAGTTATACAGTGAGGCTACTGAGATGCTGCCATCAATAGCAAAGAAAGTTCAAGAAGTTACCAAACTGGTGCAATCTACCAACATTTCCGGTGGGAAAACCAAAGCAGACGTTTCGAGCTTTGAACCGTTGTTAGGAACATTTGCCGAAAGTCTTTCACAAAGGGTTGTCGAAATACTTAAGAAAAATTGTGGCCCTTTGACATGATTAGGATCTAACAAATTGTGTACAGGATTTTGTTATCTTGAAAAATAAAGGTGCTACTACCATTCAAGGGAGGCACATATTAATCTCATAGTGAATGATTACAGATCAAATAAGATATTTCCTTGGTATTTTTCTTGCAACACTATTGTGTTGTTTGGTTCTTGGATTTGTTATGGAAAGAAAAAGGAAAGGGAAAGGAAAAGAAAAGGAAGGAGAGGGGCTAAATTCTTTGCTTTTATTTTGTTGGGCTAAGAGAATGAAGATATTTCTCAAAAATGCAATTTTTTTTTTATTTGGTTTGGTTTCCCATGAAAAAATTTGAGCATGTATTCAGAAATAGTCAGCCCTAATTTTGACCCTCCTTTCGAGCACAAGAAGAGAGTCCAACCTCTATTTGAATGCAGACCAAAAGAGATCAACTAATGGAAAGCCCAGCCTAGAAGTGCTAGTTGGGCCCATTGGAGCCCTCAGTTACACATCAAAGTAGAGAAATGGCTAACCATGATTTTCTAGCACTGAATTCAACAGGGCTGGGCCCCATCTTTTTCTTGGCCCAAAAAAAGGTAAATGCATAACAATTCTCTCTGGCATGATCATAATAGCCTCTATTCGTTGAGATATCTAACAAGAGACTTAAACAAGTCTGACAATGCGAGATATACAAAAAGAAATAAAGTTCAGAAAATTAAAATCTTTCCAAAACACACTCTTTTCTCTTTCATATACACATCGTTTCCTACCTCAACTTATTGGTCTTTTCCACTTTAGCATAAAAAAAGAAAAGAAAAGAAAAGAAAAGAAAAGCAACGACCATCTTTGCTTTTTCCCCATCCATTCACCTTTGAAAGCCATTTATGCTGATGATTTTCATGCAGTTTTTTTTTATAAAAACTGCACAAAAAGCCCTTTTTTTACCCTTTAATTTTTGTGATTTCAAGGCATGACAGTGAATAATGCAACTCTCCAAAACATTTATAATAATAATAACAACCCTAAAGATTTGTTTGGAATATTTGTAAATCCCTAAGAAGGTATGCCTAGAAGTTACCTTCTTGTAGTGCTTCTGTCTTGCTTTAGTAACATGCCAAACTCTATATTCTTTCTTGGGATTCCTTCACTCTCCATGTATAATCATATCATATATATATATATATATATATTTTATCAAGCTATAGCTATAATGCTAAGGCCATATGGCATTATTAATGGCTACTGCAGTGGTAATAATCTATGAATGTTATAAGCTTAAAAGCAATCAAAGACACAAAGATTACTTATTGCCCAATATCTGTCTAATTAGTGAATTGTGGCCTCTGGAATTTTGAAAAATGGATATGAACATTGGTTCGGGCACCAAAAACACCCTCCTCCCCCAAATTTAGAAAGCTGGAAATATTAATCAAACTAACTTTTGGTGAGAAGGGATAAAAATGTCATTTTACATAGGTTTGTGGCGCATGGAGTAGGGGATTTTCCTTTCTACTCCAAAGAAAATTATTCAGTAGTCTGAGGTACAATCGCCATATGTGCATGTGGTATTCTTGATCAATAAGGTCACTTCAAAAACAATGAATGAAACTGATTTTATCTCTCATTTAATCAACTAAGGAGGTCAGGTTAGCTCTACACATTTCATAACTACTGCTCTTATTAATAAAAAAATACCATGTCAATGTGCTGAGTTGATATTTCAAGACTATTAATAATTTTCCCGACACATGCTTAGAGAATTTGCAACAATAATACCATTTAAATGGAGGTATATATTTCATACATAATTCTCATCCTATTGGGGCAAGATGTGAACAAGGTTGTAAACAGGAATGTTGGGTCCAAAATGAAGGGCCTTGTTTATTGTGGGCTATCATTCAATAAGTTGTTCTTTATGTTCACAAAACAAGTCACTGATTTATTTTGCACTATATATGGGTGGGGTAAAGGACTCAATTGGATTGTCCTTTTGCACTCATCTATATCCCTCATCTATATCTTTGATATGATAGGGGTCCCCTTTTTTCGTGTTATTCACCCTCTCTTATAACAATATTTGCATACTTGTTTTTGCTTTTTGTTAATTGCCCTAAAAATAAAAGAACCAATTTATTCTAACTACAACCAATCACAAGATGAATAACTTTATGTAAGTATATTGATTGTGTAATATAATATAATAAAACAACATTATTTGATATAATTACTTGGGCGAAATTTATGGAATTTGTATGTGCACACACATGCATATCGAATTTCACATTATTTGATTTTTAAAATAAAGGAAAATAGAGGTATTCCAACTTTAAAGGCATTGTGGTTATTTGATTGCATTATTGATATGCTATCTATCAAGCTAAATAAATGTTTACAAGCTAGTGCTTATTTAATCTCAAACCCTTTCATTGTCTAGCTAAATAAATAGTAAATAAGTAAATATGATTGCAATTTTACAATTTATTTGAGTGTTTGATGTTATTGGATTTGCATCCAATGATTGTCCTCCCATTAGTGGACCCCATTAGCATGTGGAAATTGTCTCTAGGGCTCGATTGGTGATAATTAACTCTACATAAATAAAATCATTTTCCCCTTCCACTTATGTGTCCCATATAATAGCCCCCTTTTTGACATTGGGGACAATATTTGGTGGATTAAAAGGAGCATGCCATTTCTTTATCATTTTGTATTTGAATTTTAAATTTATAAAAAAAAATTATATATATAAGCTTATCTTTCAACAAATCTTTTCCTTCCTTCCTTTCTTTCTTTATTTTTTTACAAATTCAAAATCTGAATACAACATTAGAAGAATTCTATTATGCACACTCTTATACCATATGCATCCTTAGTCACACCATTTTCTTGTTTAGTTATGACAAATTTTCTTCTTTAGTTATGACATTATTTTAAGATTTTGGTTATAACTTTTTTGTGTTTAGTTATGACCTCTTTTGTTTTTGTTAGTTATGACTCAGAAAGTATAACATTGTATGTGTGTACTATAATCTTTCCCACAACATTAACATGTCATGGATTCCCATATTACTATGGGCATCTTATCATTATTATTTATTTTTATTTATTTATCGTGAGCTATCATTTTTTCATGTCTAAATTATCTCTATATAACTGATTAAATTTTATTTTAAATATTGATACTTCAAAAAACTTCTTCTTCCATCTACATTCAATTTTTTTTTCTTCTTTTCTTAGAAGAGAATTACAACTATTTTTTATTTCTGTATACGCATCACATGTGCATAACTTTCTAATATATATATATATACATATATAATGTTCCATGTTTAAATGTTGAAAGGGTATTTCCTCTTGTTCTTTTCATTGAGAAAATGACAAAAATTAAAGAAAGGAAGGAAAGCTCATTCACACTGCATGAAGCTCAGAGAGAGTACAAAAACTCTATTACTCTCTGACCATATGAATCTGCAGTTCCTCACAAAAGAATGGAAGATAAGCTTTAAAAAATTGCCATTGAGAGAGAGGAACAAAAAGAAAGCAAAATCTTAGGCTTTGCATGCTTTTAAGAGTACTAAGGATCTCTTTATATATGTTAGTCTATTTTTCTGAAAAAATGAACCTGACATAAAGAGATTAGAGAATGTGATTGATCAAATAAGAACACCCCCTCCAACAAAAGCTTTGGTGTGAATCCACATGCTATTCTTTTGGATTAGCAATTCTACATAAATCTTGTTTGAATGAAAAAAAAAAAAGGAGAGTAGAGTAATTGAATCCTATGGGATTGAATGGTTAAAGACCCTTTTACCCTCATTTTATAAAAAATAATAAAGTCACTTTTTCTATAATGACTATTTTTATGTAATTTTTTAAATTTAATTTCAACTAACTAATATGAGTACATTAGTGCAAAAACAAACGTAATTTATCTTATATATCTAATCTAACACCAAAACTCTAATAATTTCATCTCTTAATTCGATATTTTTAATCCCGTTCAACCTATTAAAAATGCCAATATCAAGATTAAGAATTTACCCAATAAATAAAAATATTTTGTCATAGAGTGTATTAAGATTCCTATGACTATTCTATGTAACTTCCCTTATCCTACTATTTTCTTTCAAATTATTAAAATTTTAAGAAGGATGATAATATGGAAGAAGAATAGTATACTATATTACATTGGGTTCGTCTGTGATGTGGGTTAATTTTTTAACTTTTTGATTTTTTTGGTTATTTTAACCTGAGACTAAAAAGTCTCGTTTGTGATTGATTTTTTGACTTTTGTAAGAGAAAAAATATAATGATTATGAATTAGATGTGATATTTTGTTTTATTAAATTAAAAAATTTATTTATTTATTTATTTATGACTAAAATAACTAAAAAATCCCGAGTTTTTTCCTCCCAAGCGGAGGCATTATGAGTTTTCATTAGTGGATTTGGTCTGTCCCTTTTGTCATAACTATTAAATCCATATAGGGTTCTATGAGTAGCCATAGTTTGTATAGCGTTAAGGTATCTTTATAGATTCTATGCATGTTGGATGGGCCAATAATTCATTAATTTATTTAAATACTTCTGTTTTACTCTTTTTAAAACATTTACAATTATATAATAATTAAGAATATTTTGAGATAAAAAAATTTAGATCATTTTTTAATGTATCAAAGAGTTTAAGATCTAATAACTACAAAATATACTCTCTATTCTAAATTATTAGTCCATTTTTACTATTTTAGACATTTTAAAACAATTTTAATGATTTTATCTACAAGAATTAATTGAGATATTTTAATTTATGATTTTTTTTAATAAAAATACATTATTTATTGGCTCAATTAAAATATATAAATATCGAAATTAAACCAATAATTTGAGGTGGAAAAAATAATTGACAGAGTAATTGGTGCCATAAAACAAACATGGACAACTAGGCTCACTAAACATGGACATCTAGGTATTTAATAATTAATGTGTGAAATCACAAATTTGTAACATGGAGAAAGATTGCTTTGAAAAGAACATCTATTGCATATAAGTATGCATGCCCAAGTAAGTATGCCCATATAGATATGATGGTTTTGAAAATGAAAAATAGAAAATGGGCCCACAACCCACAGGGGTGAGAATTTTTGTCTCAAATCTTTTTTATTTATTTATTATAATATTCCACTAAAATCCTGCATCCACTATGGATTTAGAGGTTATTTGGTCAAATAAATAAAACAAAACAGAACCATAAAAAGACAAGTGACTAGACTGTGGGGAGAATAGATAGATTGAGGAAGTGAGACAAATATTGAATCTTTGTGTATGCATAAAATAAAAGAAAGGTAAATTACATTTATACCTTTGAGGTTGGAGTTTAATATATATGATTTTTGATATTTGAAAAATTATATTAATTTTTTGTTATTGTAATTATTTAGACGAAAATATTTGAAAAATTATACTAATTTCTTGTTATTATAATTATTTAGATGAAATGAAGACATTGAACTTATACACTCTCTCTTTTGTTACTTTGCTTTATCGCATCTATTTTTTTCCTTTCATTTTCTTTATTTTACTTTTTTTTAAATGTAATTTTTCCTATTTTTTTTTTTATAAAGAGTTGTAACTTTTTATATAAGTAAAAAAAATTATAAAATGAGACTATTAATTATAAAAGTAAAAATATAATTTTTAAAACGTCAAAAAATAAAATATAATTAAATCAAATTTCAGATAGTGTCAATATAATTTACCCATAAAAGAAAGGTAAAGGTTGAGGACATGATATCACTTTCTGCCTCATGCCATGCACTTTTTCTACTCTCTCTCCTCCCTTTTTTTTGTCATTTAATTATGTAAATTCATAGTCTTAAATCGATTCAATTTGTGTTTAAATAGATTAATTCAGATTGGTTTCACGATTTAAACAAATTGAATTGATTCTAATATTTTAGAAACCGTAAATAACGAATTAATCCTAATTCGAATCTTGCTCACCCCTATCTCTCTCATTTTGGGTAATTGCTACAATCTATGCACAAATACATGTATGTCTCTCTCTCTTTTTCCATGTGAGGCTGTGAGTTTATTTTTTTTATTATTATTTTGTATTGTATATATTAATTAGTTACTGACCTTAAGTTTTGATGATTTTCTCAAAAAAGAGTGCAGGATAAAAATTTCAATTAGGAATTTACTTCTTGGGCGCTGATTCATCCCCCGAAAGGGGGCCTCCCCGAATCCCCCGATTTTCCATTTCAAGTAAAAAAAAAAAAAAAAAAAAGAAAACAGAAAAAAAAAGAAAAAACAGTTTGCCAAAAATGGAAATTAGGGGGATTAGGGGGATTTTTTTTAGGAGGATTATTCATTTTCCTTACTTCTTAATGTTTTGACTCATAACTTTTTATGAGTGTAGACTTGACTAATTAGAATAACATTAATCAGTTTGGTTTGAATTTTTAAAATTTACTTTTCAAAAAATTAATTTTTTTTTATTTTCTTGTTATTTTATTTTTACTGATTTTATTTTTAATATTCTAAGCAATTATTTTTAATTTTTAGATACACTTAACATAAATATACTTAAAAAGTATAATATTCATGAAAAAAATATTAAAAAAATTCACTAAATACCAAAAAATATAAAAAAATTATGAAAATTCAGTACATTTTCGTATTATTGTGTATTTATTTATTTTTTAAAATATTTATTTTTACAAATATTTTGTTTTTTAGATACATTTAAGTAAAGTACATCTAAAAAAGTAAAAAAATTGCTTAAAATTTTAAAAATATTTACTAAAAATAAAAAAATAGGAAAAATAAAAAATTTAATTTTCAAAAAATTAAATCTAAAAAATTAAAATCAAACACACGAATAATTTTGAAGGTGTGAGTTATTTAGCAATTGAAAGTGGGCAGACATGGCTCATGGAGTCTGAAGCTGGGGAAGCTGGGGACTTAATTTATCAATTAAAAATGATTTTTTTTTAACACTTAATAGTTTACTTTATACACTACTTCCCATTAGCATGAAAAAAAAAAAGAAAAGTTAAATTCATAATATGATGTATATTTCATTCTCCATAATAGAAAGTAATTTATAAAGTAAACAATAGCAAAGTTGGCCTCAAAAACCCATCAATTAATTCATATTATTTAACACCTCAAAGGGTGTGTTGTCACAGTACAAAATTTCTTTCTTTCACAATAATGTTATATATATTATATTTTTATAGCAGATATTTTTGATTTTTAAGAGAGAATCCTTAAAGAGAAGAGATTCAAATTTATGCATTTATAGAAAGACATTAAAAAGAATAAAAAACCTTAACATTAAAGTTGATAGGCCACTAAAGTATTATCAAATCTTTAAAATAAAGGTAAATGTCAATATATAATGCAAGTTTTATTGATAATTGAAATGATAATAAGAAAGATTATTAATTTTGGCTCTTCAATTTTATTAGCTAAGTTCACCAATGTATCATCATGACCCTTATGGGTCTATGAAGTTTTTTCCTCATGAAAAACCAGAATACAAATATTCTTATGATTAATAATCATGTTATGATGTTTTTGGGATGGCAATCCTTTGATCATTCATATTTTCAAATGACATTTGAAGAGTTAACAAATATAAACAATATACAAAGTCTAAACTACATAATAAACCATCAACCCCAATTATTCATAATTGATTCGAACTTACAACTTGAGTAAATTAATACTGATCTTGTTTGTGGTTTGAAAACAATATAAGAAAATCTGTAATTTTGACATAATTACATCAATATTTTTTTTTACATTAATGACATGTGAGTTAGCTTTTTGGCTTTTTAGTTTTTTTAGTTTCGGATTTTTTTTTTTTTTATAATTTTTTTGACTTTTGTAGAAAAAAAATGAAATGATTATGATTTAGATGTGATAACTTTTAATCCGGAACTAAAAAACTTATTTTGTTTTTTTATAACTATTTTAGTCTCAACCCATGTGATTAGAATTATTTATTAAGTTATGAATCCAGTTCTAAACAACCAGGGTTGGGTCGTGACAACCCATCCCTAACCCATATGCCAAACCCAGACATACTTCACTGTGTCAATGAGTAATGTAAAATTATAATTTGACCCTTTCATGAAATTATTTT